>JABTEF010000025.1:269-439971 GCA_017311265.1 Pneumocystis canis | reverse complement strand
CAAATTCATCGGCGACTTCTAAAAGGAGCTTCTATGAGTTAGTTTTTTATATTTATTTTCTTAATAACGATAAGATCTTGCCTCTTCAACATCTGGATCAAGTCGTTCATCCGGATTAATTTGTTTAACAAGTTCTTGAAGCTTTCGTTTGCTTAAAATGCGATTATTATTATCAATATCGTATTGAGGCGGCTTAGAGATACCGGGAGTACTCATGAAAGGTGTAGTTGTATAGCCTGAGGTTAAAGTCGGTCTGGATGGAGGAATCGTAACTGGAACAGGAGGTTTAACATTCAAAACTTCTGGAATAGGTGGCATTTTTTCAAAAGAAGTATGTGTATTAGCTGCTGTCTTTCCCATAGAAGGTTGGAAGGGTAGATTAGTGGTTGATGGAATAGAGGGAACAGCTGATGCTTTCGGAATCGTTATGGGATTTTGCCGAAATGGTTGCATCGCAGGATTGATGACAGGTTGATTTTTATTTGTCTGCTGCATGGGTTGAGCTTGAATCGGCATTTGATTGATGGATTGCATTAATGCTCGCTGTTGCATCGCCATATTCATAGTGGGTTGATTAGGTTGAATTTTTTGCATGATCGGGGCTCCTTGAAACATGTTTCCCATTTGCATTGAACCTTCTTGTCCTTGTGCACTCTGGATTTGCTGCATTTGATGGAATTGTTGGTTGGCTTTCTGAATATGCATATGATAAGCATTCAGTGCTGCAATTTTATCATTATGTTCTTTTTCAAGCTCTTCTTTTTCCCTAAGTGTTAAATTTGGTCTGGATAGTTCTGTTTTAATTTTTGACAATTGTTCTTTTATTTCTGATATTGCTTTTACAAAATGTTGTGTTGTTTGTTGTACGTGCGTTTGTACGTCTAATGCTTGTTTAATTCCATGATTAACGGATGGATTGGGCTGTCTTAAGCCCTGAGCTTGTAGCATCTCTAAGCCTGGGCTCGGAGATGACCCGCTTTGAATAGCAAGAAGTTTTTGTTTCATACGACAAATATTTTGATATAATGTTTGTCCTTGCGGTGTTTGTAACCCCGCTTGCTGAGCAGCTTGTTCATATTTAGCAATTTGAGCTTGAAGATCTTGAATTTGTGACATAAATAATAGAAAAATGTAAAAATGGTTTGTTGTAATGTTTTAAAATATCAAAAATAAAATAACCAAAATTGTTAAAAAAAATCTAAAAATCAATAAAAAACCTATGAAAAACAATGTTATACCTTCTAATTCATGCTGAATCCTCATTAAAACCTTGTTTTTTTACGTTTTTTCTGAGCCAAATAATCTCTGACGTCTCCCCGTCGCCGTCTCCGTCGTCGTTGATATGGCAAGTTACGATAGTAACATGTCATGACAACTTGCCATGACAACACGTATCTAATGAAACGGGGACCTGGAACGTCCGCCGGCGTTAACAAGCGAACGTCAGAGATTATTTGGCTCAGAAAAAACGTAAAAAAAGAGCTTAAAAAGTGGGTCATTTTGTTTCTATAATTCGATGAATTATAGTAAGATATTCTTCTTTTTTTTCTAATGAATATTAACTCGAAAATCCAGTTTCAAAAGGTGAAGAAACAGCACCAAGATTACATCGGATTCGAATTACTTTGACATCACGAAATGTGAAGAATTTGGAGAAAGTATGTTCAGATTTAACACGTCGTGCAAAGGAGAAGAGTATATTTTTATATTTAAAATGATTTAATCGGTTGAATGAATTTAGGTTTGCGTGTCAAAGGTCCGGTTCGATTACCTACCAAAGTTTTAAGAATTACGACAAGAAAAACACCTTGTGGTGAAGGATCAAAAACATGGGATTGTTATGAAATGAGAATTCATAAAAGGATTCTTGAGTAAAAATATAAAATATAATGATATAATTATTTCCCAAGGAACTGCCACCTTAGACAATTCGATATCCAATCTAAAATAATCCCATTCAATATATTATCATATGCCTTTTTTTCAACCACCTTGACGCCTTTTTATCCATCATGGAAAGATGTGATGGAAGAGAATTTTCCAAAATATGAGAAACAACCGTTTCAACGTTATCATCATATTCGCTAAGACACGCATCAATAAATCCCTCACCATATTCAGGAAACATGTCTTTCATATGTGATACTAAAGATAATCTTCGAACCGATGCATCCAAATCAGACTAAAAAGATATCAAAACTCAAAAATCATAACCTATTCAACAAGGACCCACATTGAAGGCATTTTCCATATATTTAGGGCAGCCATTTTGTTTCAAATTCCTCAATTGTATAACAATGGCTTCAGAAAACAATTCAACTTCATAAAAACATTCTACAATGGACGTATCAAGTACAAGATCTCTCATAAGCTCTTTTTCCGACAACCCTTGCTCATACAACCCGGTGAATCTTTTAACAATGAACGAACAGGCTCGATTTTCAGAAAGAAAAGAAGTAAAAAGTGTAAATACGAGAGATAAAAGCTCGGGTTTAATAGACTCCATGACGGTACCGCGATGATAAAGACATATAATGGACTGTAAAAAATTTTCTTTTTCTAAAAATGCACAAGTTGCGGACAAACATAATCGAATAAAGACGGTTAATGTTTGAAAAGTTATTTGATACATTAATTTATCTCTCAGCAAGTCCTCGTCATTGAGAGAAACCAATTGATCCATAAATCTTTGAAATTCGTCGCGAATCCAGCACGTTTGCACAAAAACCTCTTTTTCAGCGCATTGATGAACTTTTTCCAACGCATTTAAAACCTTTTCTATGCGATCAAACGCATATAAGACGCAAAAATCAAAAAGTGCAAACGGAATCCCGAGAACCCATAAACATAAGCGCTCAGATGTTAACATTCGATATAATAAAAGAAAAACATATTCTAAAAGCCTATTTTCCACTGGATCCTCTATACAATGCCCTATATTTTCATATTTACGGGGTGTATGCGCATTTAAATAATCTTTTATAAACTCATTCAATGAATCTGTAGATGACACATTTAATAAGGATTCTAATTCCGATTCTGAAATGAATAAACAGTATTGCATACAATTCATCCATGAATGAACCGCTTTTTTCCAATCCTCATCTGCTATTTCTTTACGAAAAGATTGCACCGGATAACGCGTTACATGCATGTCATTCTCATCTTTGAACTCCAACGTTACCCCCCTTTTTATAACCCTCGATCTCGTTCTCCTCTTGTATGCACCCTAACCTCAGCCCTAACCTTCACTGAACCCGAAAGAACCGACACCGATCAATCCAAGGGTTAGGGTCAGGTCTAATTGATCACGTGCCATTTGGATCAAGTCTCCATGATCCATACCGTCTAAACCACCTATTATCACACAAAACAGTCTCATTCCATCCTTTAATTCATTTATATCACGAATTCTTTTATCATCTTCATTCAATCTTGAATCTTTTTACACCCCCCGAACCTTTACATCCTCCAAAAAAAAACAAAAATCATCCCCTCCTCATCCTCTTTTCAAATCTTTAATCAACATATTCTTTTTATTCTCTCATTTTATTCTAAAAACCTTTTCACCATCCTTTTATCTCATTTTCCACTGGATTCGTATTCATACGTTTCAAACGTCAAAAAAACCGAGATCACCATTAAAGACTGAATTTTATGTTATTTTAGTAAATATTGGTAGAATTATTGAGTAATTATTACTTTTTGTATCAATTTTTCAAAAGAGAATCTGTTTTATAGGGGGTTACCGTTTTTTTTGGTTTTAAAACTGTTATATTTTGAGTGAAACCTTAACTTTTAAAAATGAATATGAATCCTATCCCATCTAAGTCTAACTCTATGGAATCTTGTAAAACAACAAGCAACAATCTAAAGAATTATGGAAGAACTATGGATTCTCCGGAAAAAACTTCTTTATTAGATGTTGTTTTAAATAATATGTTCCTCAACAATATGATTTTGGTTAAATCATTTTGCCGTTTCTTCCCCCAAGAAGTCAGAAAAAAAAAGAAAATATATATAAACAAACTCAAAGAACACGTTTTAATTGTTATTTTCTATTTATTCTCAACTAATCAACTCTTAAAATCCGTTTATTTTTTTTTTAATTTCATAGATGTTGGAATGACGATCGAGTCCTCTTGACATTTTATAAATTATTCATGAAAACCATCTTATTTTTAAAAAAAAAAGCCAATTTTCATGATCATTATGAAGAAATCTTTAATAATTCTGGATTTTTTACAATATTTTTACCGGTTTTAAAATGTTCTTTTATTCATCAAGAATCATTAAAAAATCTCTTAAAAAATCGGCCTTATATGACTTTTTCAGCGCTTCTTTTTACGAGTCAGAATGCTGTTTGTGCTTTTAAAGAAAGTTTAATGTGTATTGGTTCGTTTTTTTTACGAAAAACGGCTTTTAAATTCTTATTTTTCATCAGATAAACATGAATTTAAACAAATTCTTCATATGACCGTTTATACCGTTGGTCCTGCTACTTATCATACTCTTCAATCATTAGGATTCCATAAAATCTATGGAAAAGAATCAGGAAATGCAGAGATGCTGCTTAATTTTATATTATCTTTTCATATAGATAAAAAACCTATTTTATTCTTAACAGGGGAAAAAAGAATCAATATTCTTGAAAAAAAATTATTATTATCAGGAATTTTTTTAAAAGTGTTCATTGTTTATAAAACAGAAGAATCGAATGACTTCAAACATCTTTTTAATGAAATCATTAATAATCAAACATTAAATATTCATTGGATTGTTTTCTTTAGTCCTTATGGATCTAATATTGTCATGAAATATATACCCACCACCTACCTATCACGTTTTAAAATTGCTACCATTGGTCCCACTACATTGCAACATTTAAACAGTAAATGGAATATAAAAGCAAAAGTCATAACACAACATCCAGAACCCAATTCACTTTTAGAAGCAATCATGAATTACGAAAAAGATCATCCTCAAGACTAAACGAATGTAACACTTCAGATATTGATTCATTTTGGTATCTTTTTTCATATTATACTTTTACATCAATCATATCCCACCAACCCCCATCCCCAGTAACTACTGTTTTCACTTAAGTGGATTGAAAACTCCGTTAGAATTCTGTCTTGTTCATCTCTATTTGTCCTTGCCTAACATAATACATAGCACATAATAGGCACTTAATTTATTGAATGAATGAATAAATGAATGAATGATGAATAAATACAGGTTTCTTCTTTCCTCTGGAACTAGCTAGTTATTTATTTATTTATTTATTTATTATTTTAATTTTTTGGAGAAGGATTTTGTTTTAAAGATTTTATTAATTTTTGAGAAACACACAGAGGCAGAGACATAGGCAGAGGGAGAAGCAGGCTCCCCACAAGGAGCCCAACATAGGACTCGATCCTGGATCCCAGGATCACACCCTATATAATAAGAATTTTCCACTTGAATTAAATAAACTTCAGAAAAAGATTCAAAATCCTGAGGCTGCTGAATATCCAGAATAGAGATAATCTTTCATTTTTCAGTCATTTCATCATCTTTTTAATGAAAAAAATCACATTTTCATGATTAAAATAACGTAATAATTTCATCTCACGTAATGTTCTTAAACAAAACATTGAATGATCAAATGGAGAAATCTTCTTAATCGCCACCCTCTGTCCACTCGGTTTATGAATCGCTGAACTATTCCTTTTCATCAATTTCACCTTCATTTCATTCTCATTCTGCTTTCTTTACCATACAATCCCATACGCCCCCTCTCCTATCACCTCTAAAACTTTATAATCATCCGATACATTAAATTGAACATTACGAGCCGTTGCACACATTCTGAAATCAAAAAATCACTTCCGCACAGCAGAAATCGGTTTTGTATACAAAATCTGTAATCTTCGCTATAAGACGATCCAACCATCCTATGGTCTTGATTAGGGGTAGGTTAAGGCTAAGGGTTGTCTTGGAACAAGAAGATAGTTTAGATTTTGATAGAAAGAATTCTTTTTTAATAAAATATTTAACAAGTAATCTATTGAACATGGATATTAAATATGATTTTCCCTTATTAACTTACCCTATTTCTAAGTTCATTAATATATTGATAATATGAAGGAATACCATCTTGACGATCTTCGACCATATTGCTAAAAAACCATTTGATTAATGCAGGATCGATACAATTACAATTTTCAATAATTCAGACTATGAGTTATGGACAACTAATACATACCTTGGTGATTTATCGCCAACCTATACTATTAAGCATAATAATCAAACAGGAAGATGGGTTACAATCTTGCGTGCACAATGGCATGAAAACCCATCTACTGGTGTACAAAAATTTACAATTGGAAATATGCAAAGGTATACTACTAATATTTTTAAAAATATTTCAACTAATATACAAATAAGATATATTGATATTTATAGCAGTAAAGGCGTTCATCTTTCTTCTCTAGGCGATTCTAAAAAAATTACGTTCGTTCCTGCAGTATGTCAATTTCATCCAACTGAAGATTGGCTTGTAGGAGGGTCTGCATCAGGAAAAGTGGTTGCTTATCTTCCTCCAGAAAAATAATCTTTATAATAATGATATTAAAAAGATAAAGAAACCTTTTATTTTCATATATATGTAACTTTTTTGGTTTTTAACACTTATACAATGGCTATCAAAAAACTATAACATATGATCTTTTCAACAACTTTAATATTTTATAAGGATGTTTATAAAAAAATCACAAAGTTTTCGAATATTAAATACTAAACGATATTGATTCAGACAAGTATAATAAATAAAAGATTAAGCAATTATATTATCATATTAATCAGATGATTTTGGTATTATCAAAGAAACCATTATATGATTTTATAAATTTATATTTTCTAATTTTATTAGATACCAAGAACTTTTATCTATTTTTCATTATTGATTATTTATTATTTATGGATTTAAAATATGAAATATTTTTCTGACTACTCTTACAACCATTGATGACTTTTTAATACGCTTTATTCAAACAAATAAAACCTTTTTAAAATGGTCAATATTTAAAAACGTCTTATCAGATCAAAAATATGTAACACCTGTTCTCTACAATGATTCGTCTTAAACAGTGTTAAACAATATATTCATCATCTCGAAAAGACAGATATAAAAAATGATTTTTAAAAAATAATAACATTAAATCTCATAAAACTGTATTTCAACATTATAAAACATTGATTTCATCATATAAATCATATGATCATCCATTCACCCGTTTTTTTAAATTCATTCAAACTTTTCATAAATCATACTTTTTAAATAAACAATGATTAATCTTTTTCTCATAAGAAACAAATATTATTCATATTTTCTAGAAGAAAATTTAACATTTTTCATTTTATAAATTTTATTAAGTTTATCAAGTCCGTCTTAACAAAAAAAAGAATACAATTTTTTCATGTTTTTCAATAAAAAAGTTGCACAAAAGTTGTTTATAAGAAGACATTCAAGTCCTCCATTTCATAATTATATTGTTCTTATTTTCAAATGGTCTCAAAAACGCACTATAACAAAATCTACTAGTCAATATTCAAATGTCTATGAAACCTTAAAGTTTTCATCAAAAACTGCAGAAAAAAGAAATAGTAATTTATATACCAATCAAATAAAGCTAGTAGAATCAGAAATGTCACATTTAACACATAATATTCGTAAATTGTTTGATTCTTGTCATCCTATTCTTCACGAAGTTGCCAACTATTATATTCAAACACAAGGAAAACATGTTCGTCCTCTTATTGTTCTTTTAATATCAAAAGCAGCAAATCTTTCACCAAAAATCAAAAACTGGAATGATCAGATACGTCATAAATATAATGATCCTATATCATCTACAACCATTGTCAACGACAATGATCCTGATCAACCATTATCATCATATCCAATTGCAATGGATTTAACAGAGACGTTACGGCAATTATTCGAGTTAAATCTTAATACATTATGTGATACTCATGATACATTTAAATGCAAAAGATGTAAAAACGATAAACAATTTGTCAAAACATCTGCACTGCTTTATGGTGACGTAAGCACGTATGTTATTTTTATCATTTAAACATTCATTTTTTAATATTTAAAAAACAGTTGGAATCATTTCTCTCAATTTTCTCTTGAAAAAATTAATGATTTTTTACTTCAGCAGGAAAAGGAGCATCATATTGTTTCTTTTGTTTTTCAATACGTAAGTCATTGATTTCAATTCTCTATCAATCATTTGGTTTTGGTTATATCAACATTTTTAACAATTCATTATTTGATTTTATATTTTTGCAATAAATTCATTCATAACATTCTTTTTTTTCATAAATTTTTTAAAAACATCAATTATATCTTAAATATACAGGAAGTCAAAGCAGTCAACTATTTTTTATAAGAAACTTACATTTTTGAATTTCGTGAGCTTAAACGCGATCTTAGGATTAATCTTTTAAAAATTAATTTTATTGAAAAAGTAGGAATTGAAAGGGATTTTTTTTGAATCAAATGGTCTTTAAAGAGATTCAGAATACAGATTTATTAAGGTAAGTTTTTTTTCTGGAAAAAAACGGACTTAAAATGGTTCAAGACGACCTTTTAAAACTTATACGAAACAAACATCCCAACTTCGGAATTCTACAAGATTTGGAGATAAAAATGAGTCATCCATAACGTAAATAATGTCTTTATATATGTTTCAATAATTTATTCCGGTTATTAGATCTTTAATGATGGCACCAAAGTCATATTCTTCTAAAATTATTGATTCTTATGATCAGCATGAATTCTTTTCCTCCCCCATAAAATCTGTACCTTTTCTCTCCTAGGTTGTGAGAATCAAGTGGGATGCTGGTAAGATCACACCCAGTCATTAATTAAATTTTCTAAGGTTTTCAGAAACATGATCAATCATAAGAATCAAGACCCCATACACATCTTCATTTTGCTGACTTATAAACTCAATTTCATCTCGATACGCTTGAAGAACATTGTTATCACTCTCTCCAAAATATGTATTAACTGTAGCAGGAAGAATAGCGTTTTCAGAAATATAAACATGATGATTAAAATAATCAAGAGGAAGAAGAAAGATCCATATAAAACCTACAATAAAGCACAAAAGTCTAAAAATAATTAAACCTATTTTAACTTATTTAATATTGTTTTACCGGAAAAAAAACAACAATTGACGTAAAACAATCATTCTCTTACAATATTTAACACTATAATTGACAATTATTTCCCATTTTTAAGTTAAAATATTTAAAAAAAAATAAAATTTCAAATCTCCTCACAACTGTATAACAGAAATGTAACAACGTAATTTTGCGTGCCATTTTTTATATAAAAAAACATACATAAAATCAATTCTTTCTTAAATGTATATGAACCATCTATCTTTTCTAAATATCATTTCAAAGAAATATATGTATAGATCCTATCAAAAAATGAAATAAATCTTATTTAGATTGTAAAGAGTTTTATAAAATTAAAAAGGATCAATTCATTAACTACTTGATATCTTTTTTTTAGACAATATGGAGATTTATTCATTTTTAAATATTTAAATAAAACAGGCTATTCTTATCCTTCTTGAAATTAATAAAACGTAGTTAATAAAACCCATTAAGCTAGTTATTCAAGATTTTATGGATGCTATGGATACAGAACTTTCATCTACAACGCTTAAAAACTCTTTTTCAACTGTACCAATGGATTCATTCAATTCTATAGACGAATCAAACAAAGATCTAAATATTCAATATAATCTGTTGAAAAATCTTTTTGAAAGCGTTCATGGGCAAGAAGATTCATCAGGTCCTGCTAGTACTTTACTTAAAACAATGCATCTTTCTCTTCCATCTGATCCATCGATGACCTTTAATTCATCATCCATGTCATCATCATAATATTGGGCTTTTTATTATTTTCTTTTTTGATAAGACGGATTCAATATTCAATCATCAAAACCATCATTGGAACAATAATTAATTGATTTTGATAAAATAATAATATTATTTTTAGAAGATGATGATAAAATATGTTTATGGCGTGATATTCTCTACTTTAAACACTACAATAATCACACATGGAATACATCTGAATTACATCATCCACTAAAAATCCTACTTTTTTTACTTAAACCCTTTTATTTTTATTTATTGATTACTTCGTCCAATCCGTTTTCCAAGTGTTGTTGCACGAAGTGTCGCAATACGTTTAGTTTTAAACTGAGCAAGAACAAATGATGAAAGAGTAAATGTATCCTGTTTTTCCTGTAATATATTATCTTCAATAAAACAATTAGCAGTATTCATAGCAGATATGGTATCATCTATAGAATTGGTAGCATTAAAAGAAGCAATTTTAAAATCGGTAGGAGAAGAATGATAAAATTCTGTGAGAGAAGGTGTAATAGAAAAAATTGCAGCAGAATTATTATAGCTAGAAATTGGATCATACTGAAAAGTAGAGTCACATAATGTAATAGCACTATATATCTCTTTTTTCTTAAGTGACAAAGTATTCGTTGATAAAGAAGCAAGCGGTTGTCGTCGCCCATGAGTCAATGTACTGATCATTCTTTTTTTCCCATCCACATTCCATGTTCTATCAAGCCATTCTCCCTCCCTACCCACATCAGATACAACCATACCCCCCTCATCCTCCTGTAAGGATACCCCATCGGACATCGTTGTATCATCAAGAACCGATGGTTCATCTATCATGAATGGATTTCTTCATCAAATCATTCAAAAAAAAAAACGCTACCTGATTCATGCTTTAAATTTTCTACACATTTAATATCAACTACCATCTAACCCATTCATAAGTCCCTCAATGCCTATTTAAAAAAGACTTACGCCATCCACAAGATCATCATGCCATACGGCAATCTCTGCACGACTTTTTTCCGGAATATATGCGCCTGAAAATACATTAACTGTTGATGAAGTTAAGAAAATATCACACGCATTCCGTCTAAATGCGTGTGATAAATCCTTTTCTTCTTTCATAAATATCAATGAAAGGATTTTTTCTTGTTCGTTTTAACGATCGAGATGAAGTCGATGGAGATCGTCGTTAGAGATTGTCGTTGGTAAAAGTATGAATTTTCATTGAATACAAGAGATGATTCAAGTATGAAAAGGGTTGATATGAAATGACATGAAATGATTTTAAATGGTTTTTATGAATATTTAAATTTAAAACAATAACTTTAAAAAATTAAGTTTGGGTTTTGAAGGAATTAAAAAAAGTAAAAGATTTTTAAAAAGATAGTTTCAAAGAATGAGGCATTCATGAAAGATGTTGTTGTAAAAAAAAAGAAAACATTTTTTTTGAACTCAAAAGGTTTCGAAAACATGACATCAAGTCACATTGTGGGATGAATGAAAAAAGAGACGAATCTGGAGAGATTCATAAAAAATGGAAATCGATAAGTGAACAAAAAAAATTTTACCGATTATTTTAAAAAAAGAACGTGTTTTTGAACGCTGAATTATTATTATTAATAAAACAAGAAATTTTATAAAATGATGGAAAAATATCTGTATATGGTGATACGTATTGTGGCAGTTATTATTGGTCTTCTTTTATTGTCGTTATCAATTGATATTAATCAACGACGTCAACATAAAAATACAAAACCATTATCGAGTATTTATTATGTATTATTTGTGGGAGTTTTTACAATTATAACGTCTATTCTTGATTTTTCCAGGGTTTTTGTATCGTTTTCACATGCACATCTTCTCTCTCTTGTGATTGATATCTTAAGTCTTATTTTTACATTTAGTGCAAGTATCACACTTATTTATATAACCGGACTTCATTCATGCACCGATATGGACTATGTAAAGAGTATTAAAGTATTTTCACTGTCACAAGGCTTGTGCCGGGAATTTCAGTCATTGATGTATTTGGCATTAATTCTTTTCTATATCTACGTTATTTCTTCTATCATTTCTGGGTTTTATTTTGGAAAAAAAAGAAATAACAACTCCATGAGTCGAGCTTAAATAAAACCTTGGATGTTTGTTTGTGTACCTGTATGGATGTTGTCAATTCGAAATAAAGATTACTTTATATTTATTATTTATTATTTATTATTTATATATTTATTTTTTGTTTGTAGTTTTTATTTAAACTTAAAAAATGCATGTTACATAAAAAAGATATCTTAGAAAGATTTCAAACTTTATCTAGACTATTAGCCTGTATTTTGGTAGGGTAACCTTGATAATGTCAGATGGATATTTGATTCGAAAACGGAGAAATATTGAGATTAATAAAACATCATACACTGATAACTCAGTGTAGGATGAAGAGATGATGACAGATAATAATGATATAGATGATGAAATGGACATTTTATCATTAGATATTGTTGTATGTAATGAATTAGCCGAAAAAAGCGACAAGTATCATTTAAATTCATAAAAGCAACTTTTTTACCACTCCATAATCTCTAAACACCTCTCTGGACTTTAGAGATATTGCAGAGTCTTTTGTTTGCTTCAAATTTAAGGATATTTTTTGTTTTTTTAAATAATAAGTCTATATGGAGTAATAATTTATCTAATGGTCTTTTTGGAAAAAAAGTCAAGAAAGTTTGAATATTCTTTAAAAGAGTGAACTTTAAAAAAGAAGGGATTAATCCAAGTAAAAATAAAAGTTATCAGAAATACTTTGAAGTTAATTTTATATATATTTTTTATATTGGTTCCTTTTTTATACATGATAGATATTGTAATTGTAAATAATCTATTGTTTTTAAGAAAGTTCAATGTTGTAGGGAATGGAGAATTATTTTATAAAAGAAATAAATAAATAAGTAATTATCTTATTATAATTATTTTTATTGATTTTCTTTAGTTTTATAAAAAATCTCTATAAAATGATATATAGACATTGGATGCTTTTAACACATACAATAGAAGACATTGATGCAGTATTCTTTATAATTTATTTAAAATTATTAAAATTTAATATATACATTTAACTATATTATTATTATATTATTAACTTTTTAAAATATTTATTGATTTTATTATATATTATTCTTTGAATTTTAATATTATAGTAGAATTAATCATTCTTCTAAAATTAAATTTTTCAAGTCAGAATATTTTATATTTCATCTGTTATTTTATATAATAATGATTTAAACTGTCATTTTTTAAATTAAGAATTATGTTTTTGTAAGAAAATATAGTTAGAATTTTAAATATTTATTTTAATATTTACAATTTTAAAATTTTCTACAACCTTCTTTTAAGAAACTACTTTTTAACTTTAAATATAATTAATCTTGACAGGTAATTCTTGAAATTTTAGAATATATTTGCGATATTTAACTTTACAAAAAATAACTAAAATATTAAAGAATCTATAAAAAAAGGATTTTTGAAGAGTTTTAGATGAAAGAAATACAAATTTTGCCTGTTCCTGATTTACGTCTTGCAGATCATATTTTTACGCTTTTCAATGACAAATCTTTAGAACGACAAAAAGAAGCAGTAGAATCATTATTAACTGCAATTAAAGAAGGAAACATGGCACCTTTATATCTTTATCTTCATGAACATTTTAAAGAATTTCCTTTTGATATAATGATTTGTATAAAAGATACTTGACATCTGCTTTTTTTTCATGATGTCCGTTTTATATAAAGTTACACGTTTCAGTAATAACTCGATCCCTTATCCTTGTAAATCTAAAATAAAAATGAATATTTAATATTAAACATATAATTATTAGGAAATATAATTTTTAGCTTTTATACAATTATTTTTCTAATATTGTTTAATTACTAATCCTTTCTCTATATATGCAATGATTTCTATATTTATAAAATTATCATGATATTAAAAATTTCAGAAACATATAAAATTATGTTGACATAATCTTTTGCATATTTTTTCATTATATAAGACATATATTGAATATCTTATTTATTGTTCTCTATGATTAGTATTTCTTTTATCAATATATGTTATTTTTTATCGATTTTTTCTAATCTTAGAAAGTTATTGATTCAATAAGACTTTCAATGCCTTTATTTAGTTTTTATAATTTCTTTTAATCCTATATTTTTTATATATTTCTTTATATTTATTCTATATATACTTTTTTGATATCTGAGTTTTTAAAAATGTACTTTTTTTAAAACCTTTATATTTTCTATAAAAGAAATTGTATATATTTGTAAAATCCTATATTGATTTCATTTTTTCTAAATATTAATCTTTATTCTTGTAATGTTTATAAGTTATTTTTAAAAATAATTTAATTTAACAAATATAGTTATATGAATATGGCTTCTTATGTTAATTTTTAAGAAAATAATCAATATAAAATTTCAGAAAATTTTTAATTTTTAATTTAGAATATAATGTATTATTTATCGATTAGTATTTAAATAAGTTTTTTTTTAATAATGAATATTTTAATTATTGGCGTTTGAGAATTTTAATTTATTGATCTGATTTAAATTTTACAATTATTTAGTTTTATAATTTTATTCATGTTTTAGAATTTAATAGTTTAAAATCGTATAAATTTTGAATATAGGAATCTCATTATTCCTGTTAACGTAGGACTTGTTATTTTGGACAATATGGATTTTTTTGATGATTCAGAAACTTCTTTAGAAGATATTGAGCCATCGTTTCTTGAAAACTTGGATCCCTTCGAACTTGAACAACTTGAAAGTGAAGCAATCAATATATGTTCACAAAATCTATCTCGAAGTCAGAATCAGACTGAACTTCAAGAACAAAGTCAAATAAAGTTTGAGGTATATATATAGCACCTGTCTATATAGAGTACTATGTTTATAAAATATTGAACTTACGTATAATATTAGGCTGGCACTCAAGAACAGGTTTATAGGGAACATGAATCTCACAATTATGATCAGGTTTATATACAGGATATGGCTCATACAGATGTTATACAGAAAGAAATTTGTCTTGTAGGTGTAAAAAACATTCATTATAACAATGTCCATGTTGATTCTAGCAAAATTAATGAACAGAATAATATAGATCGATATAATGATATTTATCAATCAAATATAAACTTTCCATATAATATAAGTTTATGGGATAAATACGGTGGGCTACTCAATTAAATCAATTAACCCCTTAAACTTATATTCTTTTAGAAAAAGTAAAATCTTGTAGTGGAGTATTTAAAACTGAGAAAGCGCAAACTTTAGAAACAAAAATAGATATTTCACAAGATATGATAGCAGAGGTTTTTATATATAATACTAGAATAACATTGAAGATATATAGTTATTATCATATACTAAACGCCTTGAGTTAGAGCGAGATGAATTTAAGGAAATAGCTCAAGCTAAGTCTAAAGAACTTATGACGACTCAGGCCTTGCTTCATAAAGTTTTTATCTGTTTATATTCTTATATATCTAATTAGATTATAGAAACAACAGTTCTATACAGATTCCATGAATAATCTTAAAAAACAGTATACTCTTTCATTGGAGAAGCTAGTTTCTGCTCAAAAAAAAACAGAAGATTTAAATCAAATTTTAACAGAAAATTTGTTTCAAAAAAAAGAACTTAAAGAAACATCACAGTTAATTAAACAATATGAGTATCTAAAGAAGTAAGTAAATTCCCGGTTTAATATATTTTCTAAATTTTTAAGAGAAAAAGAAATTGAGTCAAATGAAAGAATTATAAATTCCCCTATGAAACGAAAACGGAAATTGAAAAAAAATACTTCTTCAGATTCTACAACTCTTGAATATGAATATATTGTAAAAAGTCCTTGTTTACAAGACAAAGAAAATATAGAATTACAAATATTATCAGAAATAGTACTACAAATGAATAATGCTAAAAAATCTAAGGTATAAAGATTAAATGAATAAAAGAAATGTTGTTTATAAAAATATAGTTTATTGAAGAGTTATTTGATTATCGTATTGATTATATTTTCACTCCGGATAATAGTACAGTTCTTGATATATTATCTTCCTATAAATTACCAGAATCTTCTATATCAGTTTCATCAATGATTATAAAATCTATTTCTAATTCTCTTTTTACTTTGGATTCTGTTTTGAATTTTTTACTTTATCTAATAGACTATATAATAGTTATTTGGAAAGGCTGTTTAAAACATAATTATGTTCGTTTATCATATTTTTATTGTATTATGTATGGTTAAAATTTTTAGGATGGTCCAATTAGATATATAGTATCACTTATACATTTTATAATTGTTTTTCGATCGAGTATTTTTCATAAATTGGTTGATAAGATTGAATCATTGTTAACATTATTACAAAATACAATCATTCGATATGCAACAGTAACAATAAAAGAGACGAAAGTTTTTAATTGTATAAATAAATTTATAGTTCAAAAATGTTTAGAAATTTTAAATATGATTATAAGTTTATCACAGGAAAATGAACAAATTATGTATAAGTATATTCCTTTATATATATAAATTATTTTAATTTTAACTAGAATTTCTTTTTTTTTTGAATTTAATTCTATTCTAATGATGTTAAATCCTTTGCAAGATTTATTATTTATTAAAAGAACACTGAGTTTTTTGAGTAAGTGCATTTTTTCAAAATGTGTTGGACATGCTGGTAAAAATGGCAATTTAATATATAATTCTGATTGTTTTTCTAAAATTTTAGACATTGTAAGCAAATATTTAACTGAGAAATATGAAAAATATGAAATATATGAGGTTTATTATTTTTATTAAAAGAAATATATTAAATTATAAATAGCTTATGGAATTAAAATTAGAGGCAATTAAATTTTTGAATACCATTTTGCTGGGTTATGTGAATGGCAAAGATCTTCTCGGTTTTAATGTTACTGTTGTATCACGACTATGTCGATGTTTAACTGAATTAGTAAGATCACATGGTATATCAAAAATTTCCATCCAGAGGTATATTATATACATTGTATTTTCTATTGCTTATGGTGTAAGAATAAATCTTATTCAATCTATTGTATTTATTTTACATGAAATTATTTCACCTGATAATTTATCTTTACATTTTGCACAGCCATGGACTCAGTATGCATATATTGTTTCAATGACTCGTTTAAGTTTTGTTGAGGATGAAGATCATTATGGAAAAGATATATTTGATGATAAAACTGTAGAATTAGCTAGAGATCTCCTTGAGATGGTTGTGGGCCCGGAAGAAGGAGATGAATTATATGATCTTTTTCATATTTCTAGTTGAGATGTATTTAATATGTATTGAGATTATATTGTATATATTATGACTAATATTAAAATATAAATTTTGAAATATAAATTTTAAAGATAAACGTTAATTTTAATTTATATTTTTTGAAAAATTGTTGGTTTAAAAAAGGATTGTAAAGGACAATGGAAGAGCATTCTTGGTACCCCTCAGAATTTCTTTCAAATGTAACATTGCATATTTTTAAAAAATATGCTGTTATTATTTTGAATCAGCCATTATTTATGGAATATAATAAATTTGTAGAATTGTGGAAAAAAGGTATAATTGTTTTTAATGTTATTTATAAAATATGTAACTAGAATAGCATCTGTAAGAATATGTGCTGATGGTGGTGCCAATCAACTTTATATGTTATATAAGGATGATCCTAATATTGTAATTTAGATGAATTTTTTAGTAAAAAATTAATTCTTTAGCTTCCTGATTATATTATTGGTGACATGGACTCTATAGTTGATACTACTTTGGAAGCGTACAGTTTAAAAGTACATAGATAATTCATATATTTGAATCATTAACATTAAAGGGAGTAAAAATTATAAAAAATTCCGATCAAAATTCTACTGATTTTGAAAAGTCTATGAATCTTATTAGGTCACTTAATTTTTTGGTAATTGATATATATATATATAATTTTTAAATAATGTAAGGTTACTGATGTAATTGCTCTTACTACATTTTCTGGTAGAGTGGATCAATCTTTAGAATCTATAAATCAAGCATATTTAGCATCTTTTTTAAATCCTCCAATTAATCTTTATTTACTTTCTGCATATAATATTACATTTTTACTCTTTAAAGGAATAAATAAAATATATATAGATTTATCTATTTTAGGGCCTCACTGTGGACTTATTCCAATTGGAAAAAAATCTATGGTTACGACAGATGGGATGAAATGGGATATGAAAAATAGGGTCATGGAATACGGTGTATTTATAAGTACAAGCAATATAGCTTTAAAAAATATAATTACAATAGAAACAGATGAAAATATTTTATTTACAATAGAGATTTGCACATCTAATTAAATGTTTTAATAAATAAGTAAATAATCTAGATATTTAATACTAAATATTTATATATTTATATTTTATTCTAAATATCTTTATAACAATTTTTATATACAATCTATTAACTCATAAATAATGTATTTTATTTATAATTACTTTATTAATTACATACATTAAATATTTTAGAAATTAGATGATTTTAAACTTTAAATATTTATACTTGATATCAAATTTTATATATAAAAAAATAAAAAGGAATTTTCAAAATCAAGTACTTTAATTTTTGTAAATATATTTATTAAATGTGATTTAAAAATTTTCATAAAAAGCTCTTAGATAATTTTAAACTGGAAAAATAATTGTTATAAATTATAAAAGTTAAATAAATTATAATTTAAGGATTATATATATATAGAATTATTTTATAAATTTTCTTTAAAAAATATGATAAATAAAATCAAAGTTTAAAATCTGTAAATATATATTTCATAAATTATAAAGTATTTTTATTGTAGTTACATGATTTATAATATATTTTAATATAGAGAAATATACATAGATTAGATTTAAGTAAAATATTTAAAATTTAATTTTTTTATTTCATCTGATCTTATTAGTTTCTGTATTGTCTTCGTTGCTTTCTTCATTTTCATTATCATTTTCTGTAATATCTTGATGATTAATTTCTATGTTATCATTATTAATTTTTTATAAGTTTAATAAAAAGAATAATAAAAGAATAAATTACCATTATTGTAAATTTCAGGATATTTTTTAAAACATTCTTGCATTGCTTGAAATTTTTCTATGCATTCCATACCTTTAGGTTCTTCTTTAGAATAAACAAAACATGAAAATGCTGCTTTAAATTCTTCTCCGCATGGGCCATGAGCCACTATACAATTAATTTACTTTGAAAATTCTAAAGCTTTCTTACTTCCTCCAAGACATGGACAATCCCTAAATTTATTAATAATTATTAATTAATAATAAGATAATTTTACCAATTTATTTCCCCCGTTTTAGGATCAAAAGCGGATTCCTCATTTTTTGAATCTGATAATGCCGGAACTTCTTTATTATTATTATTATTTGTATTCTCTGACTAGATTACGTTAATTACCATTACATTATAACAATATAAGGAAAACAATTAATCCACTATAAGTATCTGCTCTAAGAAAAAGAAACATTGAATATGATATTATAGGTATATATAACAAGATTTAAAAAAATTTAGAAAAAAAGACTGATAAGTTTGTTCTTCAAAAAGTAAAATGATTAATTTGATAAAGGTCGTAATATTGTGTATTTTGAAAATTTCAAAAAAATAAATCTTTTAAAAGAAGATTTAATATTATGTTTTATCTTTTGATTTATTGCTAAAAAGTAATTATAAAATATATAATTTTTTTATCGAAAGAAAAAATATTGGTCAATATTATTCAAAATTTATGCTTTTTTTAAAGATTTTATATATATTAAATTAATTTTTATTATTATTATTAATTTATAACCCTATTTGAGTTCTATATAAATTATTTTTTGATAAAAAGATTTGTTAATTTTTCAAAATTAGTTTTAAGAAAAAAAGTTTTAATATTAGATTATAAAAATAATACTTTTCAACCTATTATTATATATATATAATATTTTTAAATTAAATTTATCTTTTTAATTAGATACATATTATAATATAAAAAGAAAATTATTTTTCCTTACTTTATAATATATTGGTTTTATATTGTATGAAATATTAAAATAACTGTGAAAAATACTTTTTGAACTATTATATATTGATAATTATTAAAAAAGTGAAAAGATATATGGAATTGTTTATGATATATTTTATTAAATTTATATAGTAATAATAAAATTCTAAATAAGTTTAATTTAAAAAAATCCTAGACATTTTTTAAATAATATAAATCTATTTATTATAAAAGTAATTTTAAGAACTATTAATAAATTAATGAGAATGTATTCTAACACTTTCAATAGATAAAAAGTTCTATTCTGTAATTCTATAGAATTTTTTTAATAAGCTCAATATTATAATTTAAAATTAACAGAATAAATATTATAAAAAAAGTACATATGAAATTTACAAGCTATTGTAAAAAATCAATAAAGTTAATTTTTACATTTTTTAATTTTCTTTTTTATAGATGTGAATGCACCTATATTATTTGAAGCTAACAATCTAGGTTTTTTCCAATAATACTATTTTATTAGTTATAAATCAAATTAAATTTTGTAAAGCACCTGTTTATGTGTTTTTCTTGACTGTCTAATTGGCTTAATAAATGGCTGTAATTTTGATCTTCTTTCTTCGTTATCATCTTCTAAATCAACTAAGATAAAAACATAATAAGAATTTTATATTATACTTTCAGGAACATAATACCATTCATTCTCTAACGGTTTTCCACTAGCATCTTTCCCCTCTCGTTTTATCTCTGCAATAAATTGTCCTGCATTCCTTAACCATTTCTCAATGTCTTCTCTTAAAAAAGTATTGGGAAACAAATGTGTAAGAGTAGATGAAGGTACAGCACTTAAAGGAGAAAATGCAAGAATTGTTAAAACAGAATCAAGTAAATCGGGGTTAATAAAATCATCTTTTGAATTAGAATTATCTATATTTGAAGATAGAGATTGTGGATTATCTGGAAACACGTCAATCTTATTTGTAGATAAAAAGTTAGAATAAGTGCCAGAATTGTCATTAATAGGAATATCATTATTATCCAAAGATGCTGATTGTAAGGAATCATTAGAACTAGAAAACACTGATGAATCAAATATTCTAGTATTTTCAATGTCTTCATAAAACAACTCTTTCAAGGGAATTCGTTCTGATTTATCTCTATGAAGCTCTAAATGATGACATATCTTTTGAGAAGATGGAGGAATGTTCTCATCATTAATACAAATCGAATAAGTCTCATCAGTATCTGTTTCATTGTCTGTTGGAATTTCTAAAGACATAGGCCATAAAATTTGAGAACGTGATCCTGCAATTTCGACAATAATAGGACCAATATCTGGTTTCCATTCAACAACACTAATCTGATTTTTTTTTAACTTCCTTGGTTCATTCTCCGTTTGGACATAAAGTAACATGCCATTCCATCCTAAACATGTAATATAAATTGCTTTATTTTCCATGTGGTATTCAAATTTAGCATGAATACGACTGATAAATCTATTATTTCTAGATATTGAAAGGGTACATGATTGACTCGATCGCCCAATATAAGCGGTACTTGATTCATTTAAATACAATGAAGGAAATTCATTAGAAAAATTATATTTATATTCTGGTGATGATGTAGAATAAAAAACAGTAGATGAAGACGGCTCCGGAGTAATATAAGAATTCTCTAAAACAACTAAGATTTCTATCATTTTATTATTTTGGTTATATAGTTACTTTCATTTGGATCTTGATAAATATGATACAATGGTGATGATGATAAATTGAATAGATCTTTCTTCTTAGAAAACTTCTCATACGAGGGATTAAGTGGAGGCACTGTTTCCATAATTGAAAAGTAAAAATCAGACTTATTTTACTTTTAAAATCTATCTCATCATTTTCAAAATTATGGTTTTAATAACGCGTATCAAGTTACACGAAATACGTAAATTATATATATATAATTACAAATTAAATAAAATAAAATAAAATAAATATGATAGAAAAAGGATTTTTTGAGAGTATTACTTGGTGTTAATGTGCTATCTAAACTTTTTATTTTAAAAAATTCTACCAGAAAGCAAAACATAAAGTGTTTTTTAAAATAATATATATATAGAATATTTATGTAAATACTTTTTTCTTAATAACTAACCTTTTTACAAAATTCAAAATAGATTTTTATAAGTGATTTTAAACATAGATGTTAAAAATTGAATATTATGTAGATTTATATATTAAAATTATGTATAATAATTAAATAAAATAATTTAATAAAAGTATATTAAAGAAAATTTAGAGTTTAAGAAGTACTTATATCATATAAATGGAAGATAAGCTTGTTAATATATTCAAATTTTTTTTTAAAATAATATGTAATGATAAAGTATTATAATATTATCTTAATAGTCATAATAAAAAAGGAAATGTATGTTTATTTTTATTACATTGTATCATTAGTTAATATATACCTTAGTTCTTAAAACTAAATGATTTGGGATTAAAATTATATTTTATCCAATATTTAATTATCAATTTTGTAATTTTATTTTTCTATATGTTAATTGTAATAATCTATCTTTAAATTTTGGATTCCTTAAATTTTCTAAAGAAAATTAATTATTTAAAATTTATTCATAACATCATACATTTTTTTTTTCATCATTATCCATCTGTTCGTATTTAAGAACAAGAGATTTAATATGCTGTTGTTCCTGTTTTTCTGCCTCTTTTTTTGTTCGTGTAGATATAGCTAGTGCAGAATCAGATGGAATATCAACCATATAAGTCTATAAAATATAAATCAATATTCTAAAAAATATACATTATAAAAATATACCATTGGACGATTTCCCCTCTTAACAAGTAATGTAAAAGTAATATTATTATTTAGTATATCAGGTGACTCTGTCTCATTATTTATTTGAAAATTTTGTCGTTTAATTGGTAATGGGAGATCAAATATTCCTTTACGATCGAATTTACGAGTTTCAAGACTTTCAGAAATTATTTTTGAAAACTCAAAATCAAAATCTTCTTCTTCTTCTCTATTTCTCTGTTCTCTTCTAAAAACAATTACTTCGTCATCCTCACTAAAATGTAAAGATTCATTTTTAATATTATCCTTTCTTTATAAATTTTTGGTTTTAATAAAATATAAATATTACCCCTAAATCATCCTCCTTTTCTTGATTCTCAACTTCCTGATCATCAATTATTTCATCCTCCTCATCATTAAATGATTCAGTATCTGTAGTATCTTCTATATCATGAGAATTTGTTTGAATATCTGCTAAAATTAATAAATAAGAATAAACTATTAAATTATACCGTAAGGTTTAATGTATTTATTAATTATTTCATCCATTCCTTTTGCAGCTTCCTCTAATGATGATGCCAATTTTAAATTTGAACGAATTAAATGCATTGTATCTTGTAAAACAAATTCTACGTCCATAGTAAGTGGATGTTTAGTGTGGATATAATACTAATTTTATAAAAATCAATATTAGTGTGAGTATTTTTTATAACCTGGAAAAATGCTAGAAAAATATCTAATTTTTTTCTTGATGAGCCTCTATCAAAACATAATCCGCATGTATCTAGTAATGTGCAGATTAAATGAATACGAAAAAAATCGTCTGGTGGATCAATTGGAGTATATTTGTCAGGATGAGGTCTTCCATCTACTATTTAAAATCAATAAATATAAAATAAGTAATATTTATATTTTTACCATGCCCAAATATAACTAATGTGTATAAAGTATCAAATATAACAGGAGTATCTAGAATTTTATAATTATATAATTCACCTAAATACTTTACTAATGCGATTTGTCTTTGATTATGTTTATAATTATTTTCTTCTAATCCAATTCGAATTAATTCAAGAATACTATCGACCAATTTTATAGTAAATTCATGATGATAAAAAGATAATCCTTTGATTAAAATTGCTAATAAATGTATATTATTAAAACGAACATCCCAGACTTTTAAAAAAAGTTTATAAAGTAAATATTCCAACTTTATATGTTATTTAGGTAAAACAAACTAAATAGAATTACCTGAGGATTTTCCCAATGTAGCTTTCTTAGTTGTTTGAGTATTCGTGGATAATTTTTTTTATTTAAATCAACATATATTAATTTTCGTATATAAAGTTCTTCAATTGATCGAGTTTTATGCTGAATTATTGGTTGTTCAGGAGGATTGACCTATATTTTTTTTTTAAAAATTTAAAATAATAAGAAATTTATTTACATAATAAAAAGCATTTTCAATCATAAGACGTTCTTGTTGTCCTAAATTTTGTGCATTCTTTTTTCTCATAATTGTTTCTAGCTATGGAAATATTAATTCTTAATTACAATAAAATGAATACTTCACCAAAATGACCATTCTTGGATTTGTTTCAGGATGTCGAAATAAAAATCTACCACATTCTTCTAATAAAATGCATAAAGTTTCAATAGTTTGTTTTGAAAATTTGTCAATTGTTATCTTGAAACAATGAAATACCAAATGATGAGGAACAATATTAAATTTTATTAGTTCTGATAAATACCGAGCGTTCTTAAAAATATGAGAAAGTTTCATAAATCAATTGAACTTTACCTTTGTACGTAATTCCAAATCTTTAGTCCCTAAGGTAACTATTTTTTTAAATTGTTTAATAAGCTAAATTGTTATTTTTATTATAATTTAATAAAAAATATATTAACCAACATATTCAATAACAGAATCCCTAATATTAGGTATATATTTGGCTAATGTTGCAATTAAACGTGAATAATAGGGAAATATATCTTGACGATTTCGAGGAGGTTCGCAAAGAACCTTAAAATAAGAAAAAATCACATAACTTATATTTTTAAACCTTTATCAATCTATTCCTAGATGCCTTTGAGTTTAAAAAACAAAAATCTATAGCTGCTTGATCAATCAAATCACGATTATTAAGTTCCGGTAAACGAGCGATATAAACATCAATTTGTATACCAATTCCCTTAAACATATTTAAATCTTCTTGCGAAAAATCACTATACATTATTTTAATTAATTCCACATTATCAAAAGGATTACCTTTCGTTTATTTCATTTTCAATTCCTTCAATATTATCATCAGTAATATCTAATTCTATTTCGTCAAGTTTATCTACGGAAGATGAAACTTTATTCTCAACACAAACATCACTTTCTTTATTTTGCTTTTTGTCATTGGTTAAAAACATATGAGGAACCATATCTTTTAAGTCAATAATATCTTCATAAAATTTTTTTTGATCATCATCTTCCCATAAACTATTCGAAATAACTTCTTCCTTGTCCTGTAAAAAAGAATTACTAATACGCACACAGGAATCTACAGTATTTAAAAGATCTTCGTCTTGATCTTTTAATTCTGGCATCAATAAACCTAGAATATCTGCTAATCTACAATGTTTAGAATAATTCATAAACATTAGTGTTAAGCACATTTTCGCATTACTAATTAACTTTTCTAAATATTTTTCTAAACGATCAAGATTATTTTGGCGGTCTTCATTAATTTCCCCTCGATTAACAGATGCATCTGATACACTTTTTTCTTGAATTCTGAGGTTCTAAATAAATATTAGACTAATTCTTATAATGAGTAATATAAACTTTGTGTTCTTTTGCTATATATTCTTTTAGATTATCGAAATATTTGTATAATAAAAGTTTAATATTTTCTCTAATATCAGGAGCACAAATAGAAATATTCTCATCAATAATATATTGCTGTGAAGATTCTGTAGAATTTTCGGAAATATCCCCCTCAATAATCTTTTTAAGGCGTTTTTGACTAATACAAAAAATATCACTTGCAAAATTCCTAACAAAAGTTACAATAAGAGGTAGATTGATATAATCTCTATCTTGATGGATAATATCTTTGATAATTGAATATACAAAGGGTTCATTTACATGATTTTCAGAACGTTTCTGCAATTTCGAGGATTTTTGTTGAGAATTAGTGTTTGTAGTGACGCCAAGTGGGATTGCATCATCTAAAGTGCGTAAAACTCCAACAAGCCAAAGTTCAACAGAAACCCGAAGAAGAACACGTTGCTTTAAAAGACGTTGAGAATCTTCTTTCTCACGTTGTTCCTGTGTTAATGAAGCCATATAACCTTTTAATGGTTGAGTAAGACCACGTGCTATTTGAAATGTTAAAAAAGGAGTGAATAAAGTTGAGAATCTTTGATGAAGAGCAGAAATAACCTACACATACTAAATTAAATTTAAAATAAAGTAATAAAAATACTTCAATAGCTGTAAAAATATCCGTTGATGTTTTAGATTTTTGTAATCCTTCTGTAGCTGCACCTACAATTTCTGATATATACTTTTCCAGAGATAAAGTTTCAATATCTCTTATTAATTGATCATGAATATCGCCTGTAATTCCCGTACGTAAACGTTTAATAAATGCTGTATTTTTTTTTAAACTTGCGTCAAGATTAGATGCTGTTTTAAATATCCCTAATAAAAAATTGGAAAAAATAAAATATAATTTCCTATAGAACCTTTCTTTCCATTCCATGCTTCTATATTTTTATTACGTAATTCCATTTTTTTCTTTCTTTTTTCTTCATTCATATCAACGTTCATATTTGTTATCTATTTTTATTAAAATCTTAAATAAATCTTTTATTAATAAAAAAATACTAACATCTTGTCCTTCTTCTAATATATTTGTTGTCATTTTAATACATTTATTTAAATTTTATAAGATTTTTATTTAAATGTTTTATAAATTTAATTTATATTAATTTATATGTTAATAAGAACGATTTATTAAAAAAAATTAAAAATAAAAAATGCCTTCAAAAAGGGCATATCGGGAACTTTCAAGACATTTATCACCTAATTCTTTACAACAACTAAGACTTTTAGATATAGAAATGAAGAAATTATCAAATATAGAGAAAATGAATGAAAGAATAGTTAGAAATAATAAAAATATAAAAAAACATTCAAGATATGAATCAGATGAAGATAAAGATGATGAGGTATGTATAGATTTTGTAAGAATAATTTTTAAAGAATAGTATTTTATTTTTAATTTTTTATATATTAAATAGGTTCTAATTAAAGTTTAGAAAGAGAAAATAAATGTATCTATTGTAGAAAATATGTCAAATTTTTATTTAAGAACAATATGGACATTTGCTATGATTTTTGGGTTTCTTGTGATTATTGCAGCTGGACATATATGGATTATTGTTTTACTTACGATCATTCAAGTAATTGTTTTTAAAGAACTAATTGCTATTGTCAATATTGCAGATAAGGAAAAAAAGCTCCCTTGGTTCAGAACTTTGAATTGGTGTTTTTATATTAGAATTTATAACTATTTAATTGATGATATTAGGTATTTTCTTTCTACAACCTTATATTTTGCATATGGTGAAAGTCTTATCTATTATTTTAAACACATTATTATTGTTAATACATTTTTATTTTCTATTGCGACTCATCATAGGTTTATTAGTTTTATACTTTATGTAGGAGGTAATAATTGAATTTATTATAAATTTTTATTATATGAATTTATTCTTTTAGGCTTTATATTTTTTGTCATGAATCTCAAGAAAGGACATTACAAATATCAATTTACACAATTTTGTTGGACTCATATGATATTGTTGTTAATCGTTGGACAAAGTCATTTTATTATTAATAATATATTTGAAGGAATATTTTGGTAATTTATAGTATTCATATGAATTTATTTTTAATTGAATATTTTAGGTTTTTATTACCTGCTTCACTTGTTATTTGTAATGATATTTTTTCATATTTATGTGGAAAAATGTTTGGTCGAACTCAACTTATTAAGCTTTCACCTAAAAAAACTGTTGAAGGATTTATTGGAGGATGGATATGTACTGTTGTTCTCGGGCTTACTATGGGAAATGTAATTTTACATTGGAATTATATGATATGTCCATTAAGGGTAATTGATATTTATTTATATTATTATTACTGATATACAAATTAAGGATCTTGGTGCCACTGCATTAATTGGATTAGATTGTGTTCCTAATCCAACATTTATTTCACAACAGTTTTCTGTTCCAAAATTTATAATATCATATCTGGGTTTTCCCTATGATACTATTAATGTAAGACCTGTAGAATTTCATCTTATGGTATTTTCAACTTTTGCATCACTTATTGCTCCATTTGGTGGTTTTTTTGCGTCTGGACTTAAACGTGCCTTTAAAATTAAAGATTTTGGCGATTCAATTCCTGGGCATGGAGGTTTGACTGATCGTTTTGATTGTCAATTTATAAATGGATTTTTTGTCTACCTCTATTATCATAGTTTTATTGCTGTTCCTTTCTAAAGATTATAATAATAATCTCTAATATTTATTATAGGTGACTCACGTTTCAGTAGGATCGGTTCTTGAAACAGCGATAACTTCTTTGACATATGATGAACAAATAAAACTTTCTAATAGTTTATATAAATATCTTGTTTCTCAGGGAGTTTTATCAGATACTGTTCTTGATTGTCTTAAAAAAATTTCATCTTAATAGTAAGCATTTTATTTATTGTTTAATATCTTATAATTTTTTTTAATGTTAATCATTTATATTTCATATATAATTATTTTTAATACAATTTATTAACTTGAATTGTATTATGTTTATATAAGTATTTGTGTTCTTATTATAAATTTATTTATGTATCTTATGAAGATATTGTAATATAATTTTAAAAAAGTCGACCTAATTACATCTGTTAAAAGTTTAATGGGAAATATTCTGATAATGAAAAGATAATTTATGATGCTTGATATAAGTCTTTAAAATATAAATATATACTTTCAGGTGAAAAATTATTATAAGTATTAAATAACAATATTTTTTTTCAAATTTATTTTGTAACAAAATTGTATTAAAAATAAATTCATGAGTAAATTTCTAAAAAAACTTATGTATTCAACATTATTAATAATATAAAGAAACTTTTTTAAAATATATGTAATGTATAAAGTTATATAATTTAGTTTTAAATATTTAACCTAACCAATAATAAATTAAATAAAAAAGCACTAATGTAAATATAACTCCTCCAAAAAATAGAATTCTATCTCGCAAGATTCTTCTTTCAATAAACTTAATTGTGTTACTACTTAGCCCTAATATATTTACAAAATTATACATTTTTTTTTGTATTCCCTATTTTAATAAGATAATGTTTTAAAGATTTATTTAAAAAAAAGACCTTTATAGAAAGCCTTTGCTCTATTAAATCATTAAGTATAGCCTGTCCTTGCCCCAAAAAATCATCTAATTGTGAATTGGTAGCTTTTAAAAAATGCCGTCTTGAAAGTTTATCATTATCATGTTCATTTAAATCATTAGATTGTATATATCCATATGGATTTTCCGGTAATGTATTTGTATAACTTCGACGTTCTAATAGTTTGTTTTTTTGATTTAAATGTTCCTTTCATAAAAGATTTGAAAATTGATAAATATAATAATAAAAATATTACCATTTGTGTGCATTTTATTTTAAGATTATCAAATTTTTCTTTTAATTCTAAATATTGTTTTTTAAAATCTTTAACTCTTGAAATCGCTTTTTCCTGTTTTTCCATATTCATTTCTTTTTTTGATATTGCTTCATATTCATTAATAGTTCTAGATAGAGAATTTAAGCCCACTGTTATTTGACCTAAAGCATTTATTAAAATTTTCTAATCGTATAAAATAGATATGTTTTATAAGTTCTCATTTTCACCTTGAAGCGGAATTGCGGTTGATGGTATATTATCTGCAATAAACGATTGAAATAAATTTAAATCTTTTCTTAAATTTTGGGTCTGCTTAAGAGCCTGGTTATAAAATATATTCATTAAATGTATAAGATTTTATTAAAAATGTGAAGAAAATATCGACAAATTAAAAAAAAATCTAAAAATTCATAAATTAAGAATACAATTTTTATGATTTGCAAATAATAGTAGATAATTATTTATTAAAAAAGCTGATAAAAAATAATTATTATTTTCTATAGATATTTCTTTTTTTTTCTTATAACTTTATATCTAAAAATCTTTCATTTCCGTGTCAAGCATTGAAGGCAATTTTATATCATCTTTATCATAATTTTTCTCTTTTCCTAAAGAAGCAGGATCATTATTTTCTTTACAATTCTCATTTGTTTCTTCTTTTTCATTTGCTGCCTTTCTCTCTAACTCTTTTTGCTCCAAATATTCCTTACGCCTAATTTCGTCTGCATCAAATTTACGCTGAAGTATAGGAGCAGCAATTTTTACAAGATCTTCCATTTTTTCCAAATATACAGCTTTTGTTGTATCTTCCCCCTCATCATATAACCACTCCTGTATATAAAATTAATATATATATATATATTTATTTATTTAGTGGAATACCTCTGTCTCATTCAGCATTTTTTGGAGTTTGGCTTTTTCATCATTACTAGCATAATCGGCATATACATCACAAAGTTTACTACGCATATCATAAATATATTCTTCTAATGCATTCTTTTGATTTTCAGCATTAGCAACTGTTTTGTCTCCTAAAATCATTGCATTCTCTTTGTCCTTTAAAATTTTTAATACAGCCGCATCAAGGGCTGAAGTTTCTGAAGAAATAAGTAGTTCACATTTCTTCACTAGTTTTTTTATTTTACGTGTTTTTGGTTTTTCTGGCTCTACATCCATTGAATCTGTAGATGAAATACCATTTACTTTCTCCTTAGTTTCTGTATCTTTATTGGTAGATTCATCCTTCGGAATAACTTCCTCAATCTCATTTTCTTCTACAATATATGCTTGTTCAAGAGTTACAAGACTATTAAGATCAACTCTAACCTTGATTTTTACAATAGATACGTCATTATTCGAATCTGGCGTAACGTTTTTAATATAATATCTTCCTATCCATGTATTAACATGCCCTGGTAAACTAGATGGATCTGCATAAAAAACATCAAGAGTAAAGGGCTCTTTTCTATAAAAAGTAAGGATCTTTGTACTTGGAACAGGGCAATTTTTTGCAAAAACAATAAGACTAGTTTCTTCATTAGGATTTTCACTAGAAGCTTCCCATGAAAATCGAATAGAATAAGATAATATATCGTGAACCGAAAACTCACGTACTCTGAAAATAGGCGATAAAATAGCACAAGCAAATGCGCAGCCACGCGCAGTGGCTTCATCTTGATTTAGAGTAAAGGAAAGTGGTTTTCCAAAAAATGATGAAATTCTTTCTTTAAGAGATGGTATCCTTGTAGAGCCCCCAATCATTTCAACAGAATCAATATCAGAAATAGTCATTCCAGCATTACTCAACGCTTCTTTCAAAGGAATAATAATACGATCAAGCAATTGCATAGATATTTTCTCCATATCCTCTCTAGACAATATAGAATTAACATCGACGTCGTCCATTAAAGATTCGACACTGATGGATGCAGTGGCATTAGCTGACAAAATTTTTTTTAATTTTTCAACTGCAATCATAACTCTACATTTTGCTCTAGGATTTGTAGTAATATCAATATTGTATTTATCGATAAATTCCTTGGCAAAATGCTCCATAAGGAGTCTATCAAAATCCCGTCCCCCAAAGTTCCGATCATATGCTGATGCTTTAACAGAAAGCTGACCTTTTTTAAAAGCTACAATTGATACAGAATAATTGCTGTAACCTATATCAATAATACAAACATTTCGAGGTTTACTTTCAGGAAGATCTGTCTTAGTAATACCATAACTTAGAGCAGCAGCTGTTGTATCATTAATAATTCTAAGAAGATTAAGACCTGCAATTTCAGCTGCATCGACAATGCCTCGACGTTGAACATCAGTAAACCACCCTGGAACAGAAATGACAACATCCGGAATTGAATTCTGTTCTTTCTGAAACGTTTGTTTGATTTTCGTAAGATACATAGCAGCTATTTGTACTGTAGTAAAATGTTCTTCTTTTCCGAGAAAATTAACCTATATATATAGGTTAATTTTTTCAAAAATTATATATATATTTTTCAATACCCTAACACCAAGTTTCCCATGAATATCAACTAATGGAACATATATATATTCTTTTTCAATGGAGAAAATTTCAGAATCTGTATATGCTCGGCTAACCAATCGATTGATACAAGAAATAGTATTTTTGAAATTACTAACTTCTTGTGTTTTCGCCGATTCACCAAGATATCTGTTTTTCGGACCAAATGATACCATAGATCTTAAATTTAATATTAATATATAAATTCTTCTAAATATAATAAAACTTACGGCGTTGATCTATTAGAAACTTCATTCACCAAAATATCCACATTACCCCGTCGTGCAAGTGCAATTACTGTTTTCCAAGATCCAAAATCAATCCCAACCACAGACATTTTACTGATGGCTTTTTATAAATCTTTATATGTTTTATTTCTTCAAAAAATATTATATTTATTTGACAAATTTTTAGAAGTCGTCGAGAAAATTCGATTCTTCGGGGAACATTCTCGATATAAAAAGTAATCATATTATTAAATAAGATGTAAAAAGGTATTTATATTATATTTTGAAAGAGATAAGAGTAGATTAAAATGGAAAATATGGATAAAAATGTATTTTAGAAAAAAAGGGTATTTTTTATAGGTATTAAATGGAGAAATATTAATAGAAGAATATTAATTATTATGTTTAAAATTAAATTATGAATATTTTAATATTAAAGAATGAAAATAATATAAATGCTGAAAATTACTTATATTATTTATAAATAATTTAAAATATGTAAATTATGTTTTTTATTCAATTTAAGGTATAAATAAGAATATGTACATTTTTATAATTATATTTGATTTATTAAAATAAAAAATGATATGAAAAACAATAAATTATAAATAAAATAAAACTTTGATGAGTTTTTATATATTAAGTATAATAGTTTAAAAATTGCTTATTTAAATAAATACTTTTAATAATACTAAATTGTCATTATAAAAAACCTTCATAATATATTTTTTAAAAATTACAATATGTAAAAACAATTAATTAAAAAAATATTATTTAATGAAACAATAATAACTTTATTATTAAAATAAATTTATTAAAAACATTTAATAATTCAATTTAATAAAATATTCAAGATAAAAGTTATTTGTAATTTCTGAAATATTAATATTTTTTTATATTTAAACTTATTAGTAATTTAATCATTAATAGTTTTCATATTTATAACTATTAACCTATTGTTTATTAAATTTGAAGTATGTAGGGTTAAAGAGAGTTCTAAAATCCTTATATTTTTTTCTAAATCTATACATTTTATCTATAATACTATTTATCTTAATGTTTACTACTTAATACATATTTCTAGCCATGAAACTAATTTTATCTTTATAAATCTTTAAAAACACATGTATCTAAATTCTATTCTATTCTTTTTTATATAAATATAATATTTTTCAGTGAACTTTTTATAAATATCAGTTAAGTCGATTTTTATGATTTTTGAAGTGATAAATAAATGAATATTACTATAGAAGAGACATCTTTTTCAAATAATAGAGAGTTTTTGTAGAATATTTTTTGGAAAATTTCTAATAAAAATCAGAATAACTAGTGAAACTTCTATATTTTCAGAAAAAATACAAAAAACAATGGAAAATGGAAATTCTTCAATAAAAGATCCAGAAAAAGGAAATATTGAAGATTCATCGAATTTATTAGATATACAGAATACTGATGATTCATATGGTGAGTTTATTGATTCATAATATAGATAACTTATAAGTTTGTAGCTATTCTTCAACAAGTAGAGTTTTATTTTTCAGATTCAAATCTTCCTTTTGATAAATTTTTATGGCAAACATCTCAAAAAAACAATGGATGGGTTCCTATTGATGTGATTTCTACATTTAAAAGAATGCATCGTTTTCGTTCTATGGAAGCAATTGTTAAGGCATTACGCACAAGTAAAAATCTTTTAGAAGTAGATGAGGATGGAAAACATGTAAGACGAAAAATTCCTTTAGTTAAACCTGGAGAAGATGAGAAAACGGCTTATATGGAGCGAAGTGTTTATGTTAAAGGGTTTGGAGAAGAGACAGAAACAAGTCAAATAGATATTGAAAATTTCTTTAAAAAATACGGAAAAATTAATGTTGTAAGACTTCGAAGGGAAGACAATGGATTGTTTAAGGTATTTAAAAGTAGACTATAAGTTATATGTTTTAATCGAATTTTTAAGGGATCTGTATTTTGTGAATTTGCAGAATTAGAGTTTAAAGAAAATTTTCTTAAAACAGAGCCTAAACCCAAGTACAAAGGAAATGATCTCTTAATTATGTCAAAACAAGAATATATAGATATGAAATCTATAAATCCTGGGGAAAAACTTAGAAAAAAAAGAGTAAAATTTAACGCTTTTAAAGAAATGGAATTAAATAATAAACTTTCTCAAAACAATGAACAAAAGAAAAATGATAGTCAAATCAAATATAGAAATAAAAAGAGAAAAAAATTTAATAAATTTAATAATCAAAATAATTCTCCTGAAAAGAACAAATAAAATGTTTTCATAAAAACAGTTAACGGATTGGCTAAAAACTTTAGCAAACTATATATAATTATTGGTAAATATTATATTATTTTGGTCATATTTATATGAGAGTTAAAAAATAAAAGTGTTAAGAAATTCATGTAAATAAATATTTATTGATTCAATTTTGGGTCAACATTTTTTGATATAAATAGTTATTCATTATATTGGTATATAATCAATATTTAATATATTAATGGTTCATAAATATTTTAAAATTATCGTCCACTATTACGGCCACGGCCCCGATCACTACTTCGTCCTCCACGCCCTTGTGCATTTTGCAGTCCACGACCTCTTCCAATATTAACGCCACGCCCTCCTATTTAAGTTAGGAAAAGCAATATGAATATTTTCCTTTGCCTCTTGAGACTCCTTTTTGATTTCTACTATCTCGATTTTGTTCATTTTGTAATTTAACAATATTAATAATCTTAATTTAATTAATAAGAGAGAAAGATGAAAAAAACAACCTCATCAGGTATTCTCAAATATTTAATATTACTTCCTCTAATATAACATTCTGGAAGTCGAAAAAAACGATCACCATCCTAATTGCAAATAAATGATTTAATCTTCAATATAATATTACAAACGGCATTTGTTTGTATAACTTCTTTTAAAATCAAATTCATCCATGTGTCACAGCTCACCATATGTCTTAAATATAAATATTAATTGTTATATAAAAATTAATTTAATTGATACCCATTATATGTTTCTCCATTTTTCAATTCAACTAACTATAAAAAAAATCATAAGAAAAAATATAAATAAATATAAAAATAAACCATAGGATGCCCTTGAGCTGCTGCTAATAAAGATAATGGTAACTATTATAAAAATATTAGCTTAATAAAAAGATTTTGAATATTTAAAACTTGCCATTTCGAAGTATTTTTTGAACTTAGAAAATAGACATTTTGTTAATAAAGTAAAAAAAAATGATTGTTTTTAATAAAAATTATATAAAATTAGATATAAAACATTTCATATTTTATGTAAAAAAATTAATTTATAATGAAAAAAAGTATTAAAAAAGATTTTAAAAATATCTAAAATTAAAAATATTAAATAATTCAAAAGTAGAATTAATAATAAAATAAAATAAAATAATTATATATTTTATCAAGAATAATTTTATATAAAAATGTTTTCATCATATCTATAATAAATTTCCAAATGATATATAAACATTTAATATGTTTCTTCAACAAATTTAATACCTTTTTCGATATTTTTTTGAAGATCAACATAACAAGTTTCAAGAAGTTCTTTTTCATATGTAGAAACATCCCCAAATGGATGTATTTTATAAACTCCTTCAGGCTAATTTTGATTAAAATGTAAGCTATAAAAAATAAATTGTTATACTCCTAATTCAACATTTAGACTAAAAAAACGGCAACCTTTATCTAAGTATAATGGTGTTTCTATGAACGCTGGTTCAATAATTTTCTTTTCACCTTGAATTGCTCGTAAAAGTGAATTAGTAAAACGAGCAGCCCTTAGATTTTTTTTAATCATAAATGTTTAAACATAATCAAAACTTACGCATATGCCATTGACAATGTAGCACTACCAGCACCATCTTTTGCTTTAACAATTTCATCACCAGCAAACTGAATACGATTTGTTAAGATTTTAATCTGTTCATCCGTAAAATTATGTAAAGTTTTTGATAATAATGGAACAATTGTAACTCCCGAATGTCCACCAACAATATGAACTTCTTCTTTTTTTGGATCTGTAGATTTCATTTCCGAAATAAATCGAGCTGCACGAACAGTATCAAGTATAGTTACACCAAAAAGTCTTGTATAATTTAAATATTAAAATTTTTATATAAAAAATCAATCAAAACCTTCTAGGATCATAAACTCCTTTCCTTTTATATACTTCAGCACAAATAGGTACAGTAGAATTAAGCGGATTAGAAATAATAAGTAAATGTGCTTTAGGTGCAATATCAGCAATTGTTTTTGCTAAATCTCGAACAATTGATGCATTTGTAATAAAAAGATCTTTATTTATTTAATTAAAAATTTTTAAAAAAAATAAATTAAAATTACCATCTCTAGTCATACCAGGCCTTCTAGGAACACCTGCTGGAATAAGAACAATATTTGCATTTTCTAAAGTTTTAATTAATCCATTTTTTTCAGTATCGTATCCATAAATCTATAAATATATAAAAATTAATAAAATTGTTTAAAATAATTAATTAATAAAAACTCATTCCAACCTTAGTAGGTGTATTAATATGATCACAATCTGCTGCTACCCCTAATGCTCCTCGAATATCATATAATGCTAATTCCGATATTCGTGAATTTGTTTTTAATAAAAGTGATAATGGCTGACCAATACCCCCTCCTGCTCCAAGAATACTAACTTTAATATTCTAATTTATATATTAATCTTTATAAAATCTTTTATTTTCTTTATCTTACATTATATATTGCAGAAGAAAATTTACGTGAACGAAATATCATTTTTTATCTTAATAAAAAAAACTGGAGATTTTTAAGTTAACGAAATAAAAGATGAAATTAATATTAAATAAAAAAAAGATTAAAAATGAATTTGATATAAAATTTTTTTAATCATATTAATAAGATCATAATGAATGATACCAAGAAACCTGATATTCATAGAAAAACCTTGAATCCATTGAAGAGATTTATCATTTTTAATAATAAAAAGAAGGATATTATATAATTGATGTATATTATTTGTATAAAGCCAATATAAAATAATAAAAAAAGAAGGAGGATGTGGTAAATGTTTAATAATTAAATGATTTGAAGTTGAATTATTAAATAATTTTTGTGACATAAAAACACATTGACTAGTAAGAATAATATCATGAATAGGATAAAAAAAATCAGAATATGGTGATATACTGAGATAATGTGTACAAGTATGTAAATTAAGCCAATGTTCCGGTGCAAATTCTGGAATTTTTTCTCGAATATAAAGCATTGGAATCATTGTTGAATCAGTTAATTTAAAAAACTTACAATGATAAAATGCTTGAAGCATAGATGGTAATGGTGAAAGATAATATATAATTTTTTGAATATTTATCGATAAAATTCTAAATTGTGATGTGTATAAATATGTATTAGTAATATTAGAAAATATTGTAGATGTATCATTATTTAATATTCCCATATAACGCCGTGTTTTTTTAGATATATTTTTGTTTTCCTTATTATAATAACCCATAGATTAGATTTATAGATTAACAAATATAAAAGTAAATAAAATTTTTAAACCTTTTAATAGATTATTATAACTTCTTATATATTGATGTAAAAAACTGTTTAAAGAATCGTTATTAAATTAATGTTAATCTATTGCTTTATGTGTAAAATGATTGATGCATGACAGTTATTAAAATATGTTAAAATTTTAATATAGAAGAAATTAAAAAGAGATTGAAAAGAAATTCAAAGATTTCAAAAGAACAAAGAACCCCGTTTTAATTTACGTTAATACCTTGTATTATAATGAAAATAGGGTTTTTATCCTTATTAATAATTTTGTCATTTATTATTCTAATTATAAACCTATATCAATGAAACAAAGAAATCTAGACAAAAAATTTCTTTTACATAAATAATTTCCTATTAATATATTATTAAAGAATATAATTATTATTTTTTTTTTAATTTTTTCTTAATTAGTTGTAGTCTGTGCACTTAAAATAGTTATCAAGTATAAAAATGGAAATAATATCATTTTATAATAATTCTATAAAATATAGACATAACCTATATCAAATAGAAATATCTTTTTTAGAATATTCATTATAAAACAAATAAATAAATAAAATTATGAAGAAAATTCAATAAAAAAAATCAAGATTTATAATAAAACAATGAATAAATAATCACTACACAAACATATACTTTGATTAAATTATTTAAAAATATTCAATATTCATTTATTATTATCAAAAATAATTAATTAAAAAGATATGTAAGATTTATGTCAATATCGTTTTTTTCATATTTGATATACTTCAATTATTAATAGTTTGAAAGAAAATATTGTTACCTTTTCCTGATGTTTTGAGAATTCACTATTGAAATACCTTTAAATAACAAATCAATAATAAATAAAAAGAAAAAGATAAAATTACTTATCATAAAATCGTGTATATAGAGGAACCAAAATACGTTTAACTTCCCCAATCAAACTATATTTGAGTTCTAAATCATAAATAATAAAAGTTTTATTTAAATTTAAAAGCTCATCAAATTCATTATTAAAATTCTAAGAAAAAATTTAGACAAAATATTTTTTTATTTAAAAAAAACCTTAAATTTTTCTTTTATAATATCACGTTCTTTAGGACCAAGTGATAACTTTACTGAATTTGGAATCCCACCTTTAACATATGTAACATCCAATAAATGTTCGGCACATCCTTTCCATCTAAAATTATAATCTATATAAGATTTAAAAATAGAAACTCACGATTCTAAATATTCATCTATAGTCTTTTTTTTTATTTTTAGAATTTTATCATTCATTTTTGATGTCATAATATTAGATAAATTGGCATTTTTAAGATTTTTTTCTATATATACTAAATTATTTAAAAGAAAAATCGTTATAAGATTATTCTTCTTTAATAAAGTTCTTGCTTTTTGCTCTATTTGAGAATATAAAATATCAATTACCTCCGAACAAAAAATTTTAAAAACAGTCTTTTGATCAGTTTTTGAGTCAAATGTATTTCTATTTGTCGAAAATAAGAAACTATTCCATCCTTCATTTTTCATAGCCATAATCAAAGAAGAAACAGTTTCCGGGTAATTGTTCATATGTATTATTCTAGATATAGACTGATTTGTAAGTACAATACGAAAATAAATTAAGTACAACCTCAGCTGTTATTTCAGAAATATTCCCATCTGGGGATATGGAAATGATTGCAGAAGATCTACGAATTCTTTCAATTATATCACTTAATGAAAAAATTCCAGTCGTTTTTATTATTTCTATACTTTTATTCAATTCATTAACTGTCGGCCCTTTGTTACCATATAAATCAATAATATTTATTATTTTTGTAAGTTCCTCAAAAATCTCATATGCCAGTGTAAAATCAGTAATTATATTTTGATGAATATGTTGATCAAGCTTTTGTACTGTATCACAATATGTAACAATTGCAGGATGAATTAGCATTAATAAAATATCATTATAATTTTCAGGAAAAATGTCTCGGGCAATCAATGATTCAGACTTATAAGGTAAAAAAATTCATTAAAACATATTTATACGTACTTTAAGCATCCCAAGCAATGCTTGCGTATATACGATAAATCCATTACTATTTTTTTCATACATTTTAATTTCTCTTTTAATAGCCGTATTTAAAGAAGCCTGTGCCAATAACTTTAAAGATTCTGATGTGTATCCGCCTCGAATATCACAGTAATCTTTTTCAATTTCTCTTAAAGAATCTGGGGAAGTAGAACAAAAAAATGATGATATAGACATGAGAATTAAAAGAGTAGGTCTAGGAAGAAGAGGAAATTCCAAGCCTACTTTTTTTTAGAAAAGAAAATTTAATATTTAACATACTTTTAGTTGTATAATGTAGTGGTTCGACAGGAATTGAAAAATCTAACAGTGAATTTCGAAATATTTCATATAATTGTAAACAGCCACCTTTCAAAAGTTGTGTCTATTTATCTGTTAAAAAGGTCTAAATAGATTAAACATGCCAATCTAAGTATAGATTTTTCAGAACTTCGAAAATTCGATGTACGAAGAATGATAAGACTGCTTTTAATTTTTTTCAGTGTATCAAGAAATAATGTTAAATCCTCATCCGGTCTATTAATTTTTATAGAATTTCTTCTAAGAAATACAGATATATATACCCTTTCTTAATAATTTCTTCCGCTTCTGGAACAATATTAAAATATTTTCTTGTTCTTTCTACTGCTGCTATAGTTCCTTGAATATCTATCAAAAAAATACATTTTTAATTTATTAAAAGAAAAAAAAAATCTTACTTTCATGTCCTTTTCTTAAAGTTGAAATTGTTTTAAAAATTGGTTTAATTGTATGTTCAATTTTTTCTAATCGGTGATTTAGTCGTGTAAGAATTATAGAAATTTTATCTGTTAATTCATTTGTTTTTTTTAATGTTTCATCCAAAACACCAAGATCTGCTTTATCTTCATCAATATCAATACATATTGATGTAGATTTTAACATTGAATTTTTATTTTTCTTTATGTGTTCACGATTAACTATCATTTCTCTAAATTTAATAATATAAATTTTAAAATTATTAAATAAAATTACATCTTTTTTATAGTTTCATTTAATATATCTTATATGTGTATAAATGTTCTGATTTTACTTATATAATAAAAAAAATTAAAGATAATTTGAAAATAATTTAATAATAATTAAAAAGTTAAAGAAATCAATCAAAAAAATCTTTAGTTAGATTTAGTAATTAGAATAATTAAGTATTTTTCTTTACCAAATATAAAATTAAATAATTCATTTAATAGATATTTTTCAATATTTTGAATTCTTTCAGAATAATCTTGAATGATATGCTGACTAAAAAAAGTAAATAATTAAATGATTAAATAAATTAGTCTTACGAAGAAACCCATATTTTTATTCAAATAAATATCTTATATAGTTATAAATTTTTATTCCTATATTTTTATTTATATGTTTGTATGGATTAAGATTTAAAATAAATAATTATAAAATTTATTGATTTTATATGATTAAAAATTGTCCTATGAAAATATTAGTATTGTTTTTAAAAAAGGTTTAATTACATAGATAAGATAACAATTATAATTAGTAGTTAGCTCATTTATAAATGAAATAAATAAATTTGAATTATTAAAAGTTCTATTATAATATTATTAAATATTGTCATAATATTTATAAAAATAGAAACTTTTCACTAGAATTAGATATTTTCTTGATTTTAGACCCATAAGAATATTCTCATATATAAGTTTTTAATGTGATTTTTTAATATTTTTATCTAAATTTTTAAATAAAAATATATTTCTTTCAAAGTCGTGAATAGTTTTAATATTTAAATCTTAAAATATATAAAAAAGTGATACTAAATCCATTAACAATTCCAAGGATAGAACCTTTTTTTAACGTAAATTTTATATTAGTAAAATATTAAATATATTTTTAAAACATAAAAACTTTGTGTTATTAACTTCGGTTCCAGTTATAAAAATATGCTCTTAAATATTGTTTTAAAGAATAATATTTCTTGTCTTTCTAAAATTTTAAATGGGTATGAGCCTTAAAACTTTAAGTAAAATATTTATATAATCTTGATAAAATTAACTTTAAAAATATTAGAAATATATTTTTCATTATTAACCGGATCCGTTATACAAATTAATTAATTCGATAATATATTTTGCCATAAAATTGTTAGTAGTAGTTTTTCTTATATAATAAGCAAAAATAAAAAATTGATAATTTGTATTTTTGAAAACAAATACTCTTAGTATTTGTTTCTGAACTTCTTTTTAAATCATAGTTTTCAATAACAAATATCAATGAATTATACCATAAAATATTGATAGTTTGTTTTTTATATTATATCAATCAATTTTATAATTAATAATAAAACATGATTAATTTTGTGAATATATCTTGAAAGTTAGTAGATAAAAATAAGAAAAAAACCCTATTTTACCTGAATAGTAAATAAAGATATTTGGTTTAATTTTAAATCTTTAGGTTTCTAATATATTGTGCTAACCTGATTTTATTATAAAGTTTAAGCTTGATTAAACAAATAATCAATAAATAGATATCACTGATAACACATTTCTTACTATAATTTTTTATCATTTTTAGATTTTTCCAATTTCTTAAATTAACTTAAAAATTTATATCTTTAAAATTTGTTTGTACTTAATCTTGATAGTTTAAAATTAATTTGAATTATTATCTTGAAACAATCTTGCCTGTCATTGATAAATTTGTTAGTTTCATAGATTTTATAAAAAACTTTGAAAATTGTTTAATTATAACTAGTTGAATTCTATTTATTATTTCTATTATTCGCTGTTTTTATTAGATTATTATGTAATTTTAAAACCTTATTGAGCTAAAATAATTTAATAATGATATGATGGATCATACAGGAATATATATTTAACAGCTCTTTAATAATAAATATATGTGATAAATATTTATGATTCTAATTTTAAATGAGATAGGCAAGTATAATTTGAAATGTATATTCTGTGGTTTTTTAACTGATTGTAAAAAGAAAATATCCACATTGTAAATAATTTGTATATAATTTGGAAACAATTTTTGAAATATTAGAATTGGTCATTTTTCAAGGAGTTCATATGTGATATAAATATAGGTTTTATAAAACCTATTATATTTCTATAAAAACAGCATAATTTATATAACTAAAGGAATTAAAATATTAATAAAATTAAAAAGAATAATGACTTAAATGCTTTTATAACAATACCTCACATTTGATTTCATTCAAGTTTACAAAATATTTTTATCTAAGACGAAACTCTTTGTATTTTCATTTGAATAAAGTTTAATAAATAATATCTTTAAAATGTTGCATGATTTTTAATATAAATAATATATATCAAAGATTTAATATTTTCTACTAGAATTTTATAGCCCCTTGAATTATATTTACTGAAATTAAATTTACATCCTGGTTAACTAAACTATAATTCAAGATTATTTATATTGTTTATTTTATTATTTTTAAAATCAACTTGATACTGATTAAAATATTTTATAATATATTTGGAATGGGAACATTTGATACAACAGTTAAAATTGATTTACCTTCCTGACATGAGTATTGTGTTTTCCATTTTTATTGTCATAATTTTTAATTAAATATGTATAAAGATAAAATAAATTTAGATATTTTCCCAAATATAGTTATAAAATCTAATTAGAATTTTGAAATCTTGTATAAGAATTTTTAAAAAATTTAAAAATTATAGTTAACAAGTAAATCATTTAACTTAATATCCATTAATAATTTGTTTAAAAGGTTCTGATTTAATCAAAAAATAAACTGAAAATTAATTTCAAATTATACTGATATCTTAAAACTAAAAATTGAATTAAAAATTATTAAAGGAATAATAAGTGCCCTAATCCTATATTGGTATGTTAGTGAATTTTAGAGAGTCTAAAAATAATCTTTTTATAAATATAAATTAGTAGAGTTTTAGATGTATAGAAATATGTATATTTAAGACCAGTATTTTTAGATGTGAATTTATTTTAATGTGAATAATATTTTCAATATTAAAATCTAACTTATTAATTTTGATTTTAAAAAATTAGATCAAAATCAAAATTATGGACTAAAAAAACTTTCTGTTATATTTTTCATTCCAAGATTAAATATAGAGATATTTAAAATTTTTTCATAAAAAACTTTATACATAAATTTGAAATAATTTAGTAATAATAATAATCCTAATAATTTTAAATATAATAAACATATTTGGAATCTATTTAAATTAAGAAATAGTAAACAAATATCAACTAAAAATATACTTTTCATCTCTAATATTTGGCATGTTTTATTTCAATATGTAATAAGTTTATCATATACAGAATGTATAGTTGTTTGATAAGCATCTCTTAATGATTAAATGTTATTTATAAAGTATAATATAAAAATTAGGAATTATTGCAATCATGTATAGATTTTTAAAGTGTTGATATAAAAAAATAAAGATTATATAAAATCGTGAGCAAAACTCATTTCTATATAGTGAACAGAGTCTCTTAAATACATTTGATGTATTCAAATCCTTTCCTGCATAAGATCTCCATGTATTTCCTTTGATTTTTTGAAATTTATTTGAAAAATTTAATTTATTTTTTACTGAGTAGTTAACAAATTATCTTTCAACTTTTTTATATAAACAATAAAATAAAAAAAATATCTATATGTTTATGGAATAATGAGTTTCTCCTTCTCTTTTATCATTCTTTAATTATAATTGAGACAAATTATATTAAATAGTTTGATATTTTTGAGAAATTTTGTCATTTTATCTGTAGAATTTGATTTTCATATGTTAAGATAATCTTATATAAAATGAAATAAGTATTCTTTATATATAAGTAAAAGATTTGATAAAAATTTGTAATAAAAATCTATATTTTGAATTTTAAGTGTTGATTTTTTAAAACAAAATTATTTATAATATTAAAAATAGATAAAATGAAGATTGTTTACATGTTAATATATATATTATTAAATATATATTATTAAGTTTTAAAATTAAAAATATACAAGAAAAATCTTTAGAATAATATGTTGGTTTATCTGATTTTTTTAATCTGAGAATGAAAGTATAAGTATTTGAAATTATATTTGAAATAATTAGAGTTGGTTAACGCATATTTAAAAATATTGAATTTAATTTATTTTGTTATTAAAATGATTTAAAATACAATTTTATGGTTAAAATTTAAAAATCATTAGATAATAAATTTTTAAATTCAGTATTTTATAAATTTTACTAGTTTATTTTTAAAGTTTTAAAATAATTTTAAAAAATATAATAACACTCTTAATAAAAATATATTATTAATCAAAACCCTGATATTTTGAAGTAATATTATCAATATTAAACAAAGTAAAATCTGAGTATATAAAAGAATATATATAAATATTTTTTATTAAAAGTAATTTTTAAAATTTATAATTTTAAACAAAATATATAAAATTTTCTTAAAAAATGATTCTAGAAGAATTAATTAGATATTAAAAGAATATTAATATAAACTAGTATATTTAAAAATATATAATTTATTATTTTTTATAAATTTTATGTATTCATATTATTTATAAATATATTTAAAAATAAAAACAAATCTATAAATAATAATACTTTCTATTCATTATTAAAAAAAGAAATCATTTTAAAATAATTTAACTTATAAATTTATATTTTTTTCAGATCGTATCGATCTTAAACCTTACATTTTAAGTCATGAATAATGGAAGCAGCAACAAATATTTCTTCAAAAAAAGATCATCTTATTATGTATGTTATTTGCGTAGGGTTGTAAGTATTTATATATTATTCTCCTAAAATTAGATGATTTATTTGATATAGTCATCATGTACGAGGACCGGAGATTGAGTATTGTTATCCTGAATTACCAGAAGTTCAAACAACATGGTCTTTATTACCATTTATGGCACTTCCAGATGGCGTACATTCAGTAAGAATGCTAAATTATTAATTATATTAAATTTATTATTAATAATATTAAGAATGAGGAAGATTTTTCATATTTTTGCATTAAAAATAATCATAGTGATACTCTGTTTAATAATGATAAGCATTCTCAGTTAACAACAATATATGGAATATCGTGTACGAGACAGTTGCAATCATCAGTATTAATAGATAAACCGATCGATGTAACCCGCTCAACTATACAAAAATCTGTTGTTGTACTTGCTTCAAAACCAATGTTTGGTCATATTAAAGAAAAACTTAAAGCAGTAACGCAGGCATATTTTTCGCAATGCAATTTTGAGGATAGAAGAATTCTTGTACATTTTTATAATAGTTTCGTACAAATATTTCATAATGGAATCAACAATAATGAGCTTTATCTTGGAATCCCTCTTCGTGAACTTTTATATCAATTTCGGTGGAAAACTCTTGTAATATTAAAAGCCATGCTTTTAGAAAGAAGAATACTTTTTTACGGTACACGTTCTGAAACTCTCTGTATGATACAATATTCACTCTTATCACTTATCCCTGGATTATTGGAAAATCTCCAGGATGCAAGTGATCCACTATTGAATACAACTGAATATCGATTAAAAAAATCTGCACATTTATATACAGGTGATCATAAATCTTTACTTTCATATATGGGCATGCCATTTCAAATTTTTGCAAAGGGTTCTTTTTTCGGTCCTTATACACCTCTTCAACAAATAAAAATTCTTGAGAATGAGGATACAAAATCGTATATTATTGGAAGTACCAATAGTTTATTTTTACAAATGAAAAAAAAATATGCAGATCTCGTTGTTAATGTTGATACTAGTGAACTGGATATTCTTCAGCCATCATTGAAAGATGCATTATCGTTAAGTTTTTTAGATAGAAAATGGATCAACAATATTATTACATCCGTAGTAAATTCATGGAATGAATCTGATACTAGCAGACCTAAAACAATGGGTTTTTTGGGTAGTGAAGAACATTTACGAGCTCAATTTGAAGAGTATTTTTTAGCACTTGCAGCAACTGTAAAATATGATAATCATTTAAGTAAAATAAAAAATTCTCAAAATTCTAACATTGCTTCATTAGATATGGGTAAATATATTCTAGTTAATTAGTTTTTACTAATTTTTATAGATGAAAATATAATTAAAAATTTTGGTCGAAGTTGGGTTGAGCAGTGGAAATTTTCTAAAAATTACCGATTATGGAATGAATATACAGATGATAAACTTTTTGATATAGTTGAACCTAGACATCCTGCAGCTATTAATCATGGAATTTTCCTAGATGTTTCGTTTAAGATTACTGAGTATATATTAATTTTCATGTTATAATGCTATTAATAATTTTTAAAAGACAAGTACGAGAATTAAAATTAAATGAACGTGCTATTATTGCTAGAAAAACTATGAATAGAAGTTTAAATAATGGGGGGCGAAAAATATCACAAGCAGTAGGATCTTTAATCAATCATATTGAATCATATCAGATAGAACGACGAAAAAAATATCAAGAAATTCATGATCAATAAATTACCTTTGTTTTTAAATTTAGTTCTAAATTCAGTAAGTAAAAAAATATTAAAATGAATATCTAATTTTTTTTAGTTTTATATTTTTGTGATATACAAAATAAAACAAGTCATTATATATCTACACTTACCGATTGGGCTTCTAATAAGAAAAAGGAATAAATAAGTACAATAAATTAACTTTATATCATTAAAAATTTTCAAAATTATATATTTTTTTTTATATTTCATTTTCATAAATTTACATCTTAATTCTATTCCATTACATATTTATGTTTATTTAGAATTATTTCATTTATTATATTTCTTTTAAGTTTATTTATGTAAAATTGTATAACTGTAAAATATTATGATTAATTTATACGATTTATTGAATCTTCATTTATCTTCATATTTAAAAATTATAAAAATGATAAAATCTGAGAAATTATAAAAAGTTGAATAAGGGTCTTTAAAAAGAGGAATTAACAATGGATATTGAAACAAAAGGGTTTGATGAGAAAGAAGAATATAAAAAGCTTTTTAAAATTCGAGATGAAGTATTTATGAATATGCAAGCAACTATGCAGTTACCAGGATCAGGAGTTTTTGAACCAAATATGCATCATGAATACTCTTCTTTTAAAGATCAAACTTCGGAATTACCTAAACATTCATATGTTTTATCAGAAGTTGGTATAAAACATAAATATTCCACTATGCAAACACCATGTGGAATTCCTATTAAAGATGACAAAAGTAGACTTGAACGTGCTTTGAGAGCAAGAATTGAAAAGAGAAAGGCGGATTTTAAGATTTTGAATGAGCAGGGACCTCCTAAAAAACATAATGAACAAAGATTATTATCAAATCAAGTTCATTATAGAAAAAATAAAGAATTTGGAGATAAAATAAAATCGAATGCAAAAGGGCCACATTATGATACGGTATCTTCATATCCTGTTATGAATAAGGGTGCTCATTTTAGCCCTAAACATATTCAAGAATTATCAGCACATGAATCTCCAGTTTATCATACTGAAAATTCAAAGGATAATCAAACAGCGTATTGTGAAAATAAAGATGAGTCTTCTTCTGATTTTTTATTTACATCTATGGCTATTCCTGGATTAAGAGTTTCAGCTAATGTATATGAGGAAGAAAATACAGAAAAATCTATTTCTACATCTATTACAACACAAAATATTGAAGAGAAAAGCGCCCATGAGAATAAAGGTGAAAAATATATAAAAATGTATTATCGCATTAATGATTTTTAGATTTATCAAATAATTCATCTGTTGCTAAATCACTAGATTTGTCTTTGGAATCCAAATTAATATCACATGATTTTAGAACTTACGAGCCAGATACACAAAATAAATCAGGATCATCTTCTTTTGAATATAAACCACGCTCACCAAATTCCCCTTTACATTTGTCTCCGTTAATGTCACCTAAAATAATAAAAAATGTTATTGAATCCGAAAATTTCGTAAATTCTAAGTCTATTTCAGAACCAGGACAGTGTTCTCGTATTTCTGGTGAAAATATGCAAAATACAGATGATGAAAAGGATTTAAAAGAGAGCAAAAGATTAGATAGTTATTTAGAATCAGCTAATTCATCCAATTTAATTGAACAGCATAATCATCAATCTTATAGAGAAATAGCGCCTTCAAGATCAATGTATTGGAGACGCGGATTATCACCATATCATCAACGTCCATTTGCACCTAGTTGGTGTGATTCACGGGATTATTTAGGACCTTTTATACCAGATGAGGATCCATATGTATATTATAGAGATAGAGCGTATTGTCCTGTACCATCGGTTCCTCCGGAATCCGTCAAATTTCGAGATTATGATCCATATTATACTCCAGAATTTACATCTATGCGACATTCTCCATCTTTATCCGGAATACCACCTTATCCGACTTATCCTATGCGATTTTCACAAACACGATTATTTCCTCCTTCTTCATCATTTCATAATTATCCATATTCTAAACATATAGTGTCACCTTATCCACCATCGCCTTATCAACCACCAATATCTTTACGATATGATGATTCTATAAATTATCGTCCAGATTCTCGATATTTTTATCAATCATCACGTAATTCTTATGATTGGGATGATTTTCAAGGTTATTATTATTCAGAACCTCGCTCTTCAATTCATTCTATGGGATCTATATCACGATATGAAACAATACCCTATCAAATGCATTTACAATCTGATGAAATTAATTTAAATACTAAACAATCATCAGGTCAACGAGAAAATGATTGGGAAAGAACTCAATGGAATCGTCATAGATAATTTTTATTATAAATTTATTATAAATTTATTATAAATTTCTTTATTTTCTTTTTTTTAAAATATATATATATATATATATATACAATTATTTAAATAATCTTAAATTATATATTAATCTTATTATATTATATAATTATTTTTCATATTTTATTCTTTTTTATTTTTATTTCTTATCTTTCATTTCTAACTTTATCTAACCCTTATCTTTTAATCGAGGTGCGCGGATCGCGTTTAATTTTTCGCTGCACAAAATTAATATTTGTGCAGCAAATTTAGTAATATAAATGACAGAACAGGCCAAACAGGGAACCCATAAAATTTATATGGCCTTTGTAGCGCCAAATTCATTTCCAGCAACACCGGATCTTAGAAAATGTTATTATTCTTTTTCTAGACATTCACTTAATTTATATCATACGACCGGATTATCAGTTGATAATGAATATGGACATGATCCGTACGTTCTTAGGGCAGTTCAATATTGTAAAGAAGCATCAATATCAGGAACGGTGGAAACAGCAAGTGCGATTCAATCATTACCACCATTATCTGTATTAGATATCAAAGGAGGAGCGTATGTAAGAGTTTTTCTTGGAGGAGAAATCAATACAATAGCAGAAACAAGAGAAAGAATTTTTTCAGAATGTTTGCCTCAGGTTGAATATATTATAAATGAAAAGGATTTATGATTAATTACTTTTTTTTATTAGAGACAAGCTTGTATTGCGGCTTCAAGATATCTTTTATTAAATTCAAAAGGGGTTGTAAGTCCACAACTTTCAACGAGATTAGATGAAATTGCTCTTGATACTGGTACAAGTATTTATATTTTAAAATCGGACATTTCATTACCTACAATGCATGCTTTAACACCTCCATCACCTACGGGTTCTGGTGTTACAACAATAACGGTTCCGATCTATAAAAAAATGATGTCCCCAAATGATGCCACACTTTTTATTTTAGTTTCTGGTGATATTGCATCTTTAGAATATGCGCTTGTTAAAATATCTGTACATTTAGATATGTTGGTAATATCATTTAATCTTTTTTTTAATTTTACTATGATTAATCTTATTTAAGATGGGTATGCAGGTTAAGAAACTTGAAATTGATCTTCGATTTCATTCATTGATTTGTGGGAAAAAACGTTCAAATCTTCAAGATATTATGCAAGAAACTTCTACGAATATTTATATGCCAATGCCTTTCGCCAATGTTTTAAGTATTAGGCGCCATCTTCCTCCCCTTGTATCCGATGAGATTTACATTACAGGTCAGAGGGAAGATATTATTAACGCAGAAAAAAGAATTATTTCTACAGTATTAATTTTTTTTTTTTTTTTTAAATAACTTATTCCATTTTAGTATCAATCATTTACACTCATATCAAAGACAATTACAATTACAGCTCATAAAAGAGATTGGTTACTCACAGAAAAGCTTGATGATATAAAGAATATCATGAATAATAATGGTAGTATTTTTATTTCTGATTTCATGTAAAATATACTTATAATAATAGCTTCTTATATTAATTTTCCAATTCTTGGATCACAAAATATTGAGATTAATATTTTTTCTAGTCATGATCATCTTATTGATAATACAATTGATTCATTTATCAGTTTGGTTAGTTTTGTTTTTTAATGAGCTTTTTCTAAATAAATCATAGTTGTCTGATTATTATAATGCTGCTTATTGGATATTTCCTCTGTCTAATCATATACAAAACTGTGAACCATTGCTTACTAATTCTGAAATTCAAAAAATACTTATGGATATTACCGAAAAATATCGTGTGGAAGTAATATATAAGCACAATTGTTTTGAAGTAGCTGGTATGAAAGATGAAGTTAAAAAAGCTATTCGAAGTATTTCAAAAATTCCTATTATACAAGTACCATCCCTCTGATATATGTGTATATGATTAATATATGGTTTTAGAATCGGCCACAACAAATACGTTTTACAATAGAGTTTTCTAATAAGTATCATGAATTCATTCAGGGCAAAAAAGAGGGAAAAATTAATGCTATTCGGAAGCATGTAGGTGTTATTGTGGAATTGCATACATTTTCGAGTAGAAGTTTTTGCATTGATATTATTGCGGAAAATCTTGAACAGGCGATGCAATGTCTTAGTATGCTTGAAGATGAGTTTCCCACTGAAATTACATTTTATATTCCAGAGGAATATCATAGGCGAATGATTGGTATTCGCGGTAATACAATTCAATCTGTTATGAGACAATATGGAGTTTTTGTCAAATTTTCAAGTACTACCAATTTTGCAACACCTGGCCATCACAATTATCTTGATGATAATGTTTTGGTTAGATGCCCAGCAAAAAATGCTGCAAATCTTATTGAGCTTAAAGAAACTTTAATGAATATGGCAAATTATAAGGTAGTTTTTATGATTTGTTTTCGATAATGCTAATATGTTAATTAGGATAAAGACTCGGTTTCTGAAAGCGTTTATGTTCCTTATGTTTATCATAAAATGTTGAAAAATAGGAGTAATAAGATTATCCATAATATTGAGCAAAATACAAATTGTATAATACGTTTTTCAAACAATAATCTTAATAAAGATTGTATTACTGTTATTGGATCTGAAGTACAGGTTCCTCGCGCAGTTGATATGATTATGGTAATATTATAGTTATTGTTAATTATATGCATGTTTACTGTCATTAGAAAAGTATTTTTGATGAATATAAGTTTCGTGTGGTATCCAGCAAAGCTTTGGATAATGTGATTAGTTCAAAAGAATACAAGTTTTGGGTTGTAGAGTATATTCGTAGGAAATATTGCATTGAAGTTACATCTTTTCCAAATAATATGAATACAAATGCATATCCGAATGTTAGGTATCATGTGTTTCGGTTGTTATTTCCTAAGAGTCAGTTGTCATATCTTGATTTAGCTATTAATGTGATATTTCAATATTTTATCCAGCACCACATTCCATTATATATGAGTTTTAAAGAAGATACGTGGCAAGCTTCACATTTAAAAGCATATGATTCATTTTCGCATTTTAATTCTATGCTTTTTCCCCCTGTTCCTACTTCTTATATGGATTCTCGGGAATTTAAATACTAAATTATTTATCATTTACTTATTTTTTTGTTAATTGGTTTCTAAAAACAGTTTTTTAATTTTTAATATTTAGGTATTTATAATGTTAATATTTATTTGAAAAATAATTGTCTCTTTTTTGAAAATAATTCTCTAATAGATTATAACATGGAATAAGTGTCTTTCTATGTATATTTAGAGTTTTTGGAAATTTATATCATATATTAATCTTTTATAATGGTACTTTCTTAAGAAAATATTTTTATTATTTTTTATTATTTTTTTATTATTTTATATTATTTAAATACAAAGGTGAAATTACATATAAGAAGTTATATATTTTTTTAAAATACTTTCCATTTAATATATGATTTTTTAATTTTATAAAATCTCGGCCTAACTTTATAATATTCTGATAAAAATTTTTTAAAAAATTAAATATTTTACAAGATAAATAAAGTATTTATGTATATGATTATGATTTAAAAGATATTTTATGCAATTGATTGAGTTTTTATATACAAATAGAAAATATTAGAAAAAAATATTTATGGATCTAATATTATAATAAAAAAAGAAAAAGTCAAATATAACAATAGAAAAAATAGAATAAAAGATGATTTCATCGGAATCCGATATTTTAAGTGTTTCTAGTTACCTCTCATTAGATGGAAATGCAGGAATTTCTGATCCTTGTTGTAATGGATGTAATTTAGTATGAAAATATATAAATTTTTAAAAAAGAATATTAATTACCTTAGACGATTGAAGGAGGGTCAGTTGTAGCTTTTGGAGGACATATTTGGCATACTAAATGGTATAATATTAAAATTATATTGATTATCATATGAATATGATTAGTTTCCGCTGTTCTAAATGTAATATTCAAGTAAATCATAATTCTAATATTTTTCTTTCCGATGGGAATCCTATATGTGAAAAATGTTCTTACAATTGTAAAACATGTAATAAACATATTAATGGTCTTGCTATTATGATAGGTTGAATATTAAAAATTTAATATTTTTAATGTTTACATGTTTATAGATAATGATGCTTATCATTCTGAATGCTTTTTATGTAATGTTTGTGGAAAGAAGATTGAGGATCCCATATTTTCTAAAACTCATCAGAAGGCTTGTTGTATGTCTTGTTATAATAATAATAATACACTGGTACAAAATAAAAAAATCGAGAAAAATTTTCAGCTTCCTATTTCTTCTCAAATTTTGAATAAATCACTTCCATCTATTCCGGATTCCTCTTCTTTGAATGAGCTCAATTCTCAAATATTTGTATTGATTCTTTTTTTTTCAACTAATCCTTATTTAATGTTTTATAGGGATCTACACCTGTTTGCCTTAATAAATCAGTAGAGAAGCCATATATAGATTTTTCTCCTAGTATAAATAGTTATTTTAAATTAATTATTTTTAAATAACTTCTAATTTTTATAGCACAAACTGAATTGTTAAACATCAATAATCTCTTTCCCAGTTTTGAGAATGAGAAAAGTTCTGAATCTAAAAATAATCCTGAAAATTCCTCATCTACCTGGTCCTCTTTTGTACCTTCGGATTTTTTTTCTGATTTTTCTAAGACTACTACAAGTTTAGAAACTGATAATATATCTAAAACAGAAAATGCTTCAAATGACAATTCTTCTACTTCAGCAATTGGAGTTGCTGTTATACCCGCAGAAACTTCCATTGTACCATCAGATTTCGAGAATTCTTTGCTATTAACAAGTTGTAAAAAGTTATCAAATGCAAAAAATGTCTCTCAGGTTAAAAAGCATATAGAAAAGAAACCTACTAGGGAATTGTCAAAGAAATCTTTAAGATCTAAAAAATCTGGTAATTTGATTAATTTTTCTAAAATTAAGAATTTATAAAAATCAGAGAAAGTTTATCTTTCAAGAACAACAAGCATTCGTAATGTTTCCTTTGTAGGGAATAATAAAGATCGCTACTCCATGTCTTTTGATAACAATTTGAAAAATACAGAATTGGGTTCTAAAAAAGAGTTACTTTTATCAGATTTTTCTTTTAAAGAGACGCATGGTTTTGATATAAGTATGTTAACAGATAAAGCTGATTCTAGTTTTTCATATATTATAGATAAAACATCGGAAAATTCTAAGAATTTTTACTCTGAATCACATAATAATCACAAAGACTTAAATTTAACTACTTTATCTAAAAAAGGTTGTAATTATAATTTTCAATTATAACTTTCGTATATTTTTACTAATTTAACATTAGTTTTACATTCATCTAATAATAATTTTGAACCTCATAAACATTCTACTAAGGATTTTTTACCGGATAAAACAAATCTTAATTCTTTAAATTCTGAGATTTCTAATGTACCTTCGGGAATTCCAAATATAGAACATTCTTCATTTCAATTGCCTCCAAAAGATGTTTTTAATTATCATGATAATCATATTAAGGATTACTCGATTCCAGAAAAACCTAATTCTAGTCAGCCTTACTCAAAAATATTTAATATTATACGTCATAAAAAAAGTGCCAGTGAATCTAAAAGAAAAACTTCAAAACTTAGTATTTCTTTAAAACATTCTCGAATGCATCAGTCTCGTCAACTACAATCATCCAGTATGAGTTTAAATAACAAATTAAATGAAATAATAGATAATAATGAAAAAAATGATGTTCAAAGAATCATATCAGATTCATATCAATCAAAAGAATTTAAAGCAAAAATGGTATGTGTTTTCTTAATGTTTTAACATATATATATATACATATATATTTAGATGAATAATCAGTTTTTATCTTTAAATAAAGATATATTAAAAGGGAAAGAATTATTAGTAGAATTGGATGCTAAACGTGAAATTGCTCTTCAGGAATTAAAAATTCTTAAAAATCAACAATTAATTAGTCAAAATGAGTATAAAAGCATATTTAGAAGTTCAGATTATAACTAATTTGTAATTAAGTGCATTATCTAATGAGGTTTTTATTGCTAATGTTATTTCGAAACTATCAGTATCATTGCAAAGTCTTAAAAATAATTTTCAGTCTGAAATAGAAGCACTTATTTTGCAAAGAAGTGCTTTATATGAAAAAAATTTACAACTTCAAAATTTACGGGATAAAATGATTGAGGAAATTAATCAATTAAACTTCAAAAAAGTGGAATTAATGGATTTAAATGATAAGCTTATACAGAAAATCCAAGCGCAATTTCGCACTTATAAAGGTTCAGGTAACATATCTCATGTAAGAGCAAATAGTTTATTTAGAAATGAAAATATAAAACCGTTACCGCCTATTATTACTCCTGTGTCAAAATCAAGTAATAATGACAATCTTAATTCAATTTCATATATAGAAAGTGTTTCTACACCTGTTAGTGAAAAAATTAAAATGGAATATATTGAATCTAGTAATGATAATTCTTTGCCAAAAATACCCAGTAAAAGTGAGGATAGGATCCTAGACTATAAAACATCTGCATGGAAAAAGGGCACTGTATTAACTAAGAACTTTGTTAAAGGATTTAATAATAGATCTCGATTGTTAGAGAATAATGATATTCATAGTGATCATGGAAATAATACTTTATCATCTAGTTTGAATAATCTTGCATTAAAAGATACTTTATATAGTAAAAATTTAAGACACGTGTTTTCAACATATACATTTCTTCGAATTACTAAATGTGATTATTGTGGGACTAAATTATGGGGTAATGAGATGCGATGTTTAGGTATAAATTAAAATAATGGTGTTAATAAGATTGATGTATTAGGATGTGGGATACCTTGTCATATTAAATGTATTGGAGATATTGTTACTAATTGTAAAAAAAGTATCGATTTTTTACCATATCATGAAAACATTTCACATGAGCCTAATTCATTAGATTTATATGGTATATTTTTATTGCAGCTCGCTTAATATTTGTATTAAGGGTCTTGTAGTTCCAACTCTTTTTGGTAATGATTTAACAAAACAAGCTCAGACTGAAAATAGAGATATTCCGTTTATTGTAACTAAATGTATCAATGAAGTAGAAAAAAGAGGTATAGTTTTTTAGAATCTTATTGAATAATATTGTTTATATTTAATAGGAATGTTTTTTGAAGGTCTTTATCGCAAATCTGGAAGTGTTTCACAAATGCGTTTACTTATTGATGCGTTTAATCGCAATGAAGTTGATAATTTGTCGCAATCTGGATTTGAAGATATTAGTGTTGTAACGAGTGTATTGAAGCAGTATTTTCGGAAACTTCCAAATCCTCTTATAACCTATGAAGTATATAAACCGTTTTTAGAAGCTACAGGTAAAGTTACAAAACTGTTCTAGAAATACGAATTTTAATATTTTTAGTTTCTGATAAGCCTTGGATGAAAAAATTAGAATCAGTGAAAGATGTTTTAAGTATTCTTCCTAAAATACATTATAATTGTTTAAAATTTTTAATATTACACCTCAACAGGTAAATGATACTTTTATAGTTTTAATATTGATTTCCATAGAGTAATTAAATATTCAAATAAAAATCTGGTTATTTTTTAATATTATATAAAAAAGTATCTAATTGTTCTTTAGATGTCTTCAAGGAATCTTGCAGTGGTTTTTTCTCCTACTTTATTAAGAGATAAAAGCGGTACACAAGATATTACAGATATTCAGGCTAAAAATATTGCTATGCAATATTTGTTTGATAATGCAACGAATATATTTGGGAATTCTTCAAGAAAGGAAGAGCATGATGATTTTGCATAGTATTTAAAATATACTGCTTATAATGGGAATTATTTTAATATAAATTAATTTTATAGTTTTTCTTCAAAATAGATGATATCCTAATTATAAAATATGACCAAATTTGCAGTCATTTAATTTTTAAAAAAAAGTTTTTTAATATATACTATTTTTTTGATATACAGATTTTATATTATATAATGAATCATATACATATTCCAAAAATATACACTCACAATTTCAATCTAAAAGTCTATCCAGGAAATTTTCTAGCTCCTGTTTATTTTCAATTGTTGTGTTTATCTGTATATATTCTTGTTGATAAATATCATCATTTACTTGTTTTTCTTTAAATTGTTAGACTTAAAAAAAGATAATCATATAATTTAACCTATGATATTTGTTCTTCTTAAAAGCTCATCAATATCTTCAATGCTATCCTCCGATTCCCCTACTTCCGGGTAAAATCCTTTAATCGTACGTATTTTGATTCTAGAATTGTATTTTTTCTTTATTTCTTTTAGAGCGATTTCATTTTCTAATTGACGACGCAAAATATCTGCATTTTCTGGTTTTTCATAGAGTAATCTTCCCTTCCCAAGACGCTCTTTTGGCAATTCATCTTGATATGTAACAACATCCGGTTCAGTCAATGTAAATGGTTTTGCTGTTATTTTCGTATAGTCAAATGATGAATCTTCATCTTGAAAATTTTCTTCTAAATACTTTAATTTTCTTTTTTTTGAAAAAAAAAAAGTATTACCTTCATACCTCCAATTATTAGAAGGTAATTCATCGGAGTCGTTATGATCAGCTCCCAAAGAAATACCTATCTCCTCTGTAGAAGGGTGCTTTTTGAAATTTATTTTTGATGTCTTTACATGTTTATTATTATATTTTTTTCCAGCTTTTCTGCTCCATTTATTATTATGAAGAACCATAAATACGTTCTATAATTCGAGGTGTTATTAAAAAAAAATAAAATTAATCTAATCCATTATAAAAGACCGATGCATGTTTTTACTTGTTCCATAGTGCGAGATGCAATCCTTTGTGCCTTTTCTGTTCCTATTTTATTTTTTTGAATATATGAAGAAATATTTTGAGTTATAATAGAATGATAATGTTCACGTATTGGAGTAAAAAATGCATCAATAGACTTTGCAACAAAGTCCTTAAATGCTTTGTGGCTGATTTCTGCATTATCATTTGCAATTTCTGTGGGGTCTGAACTTGGATGATTTAAAGAAGCCACAATTTGAAGAAGATTTGCAATACCCGGACGTTTGTCTGGATCATATGTAATGCCATAATAAGAATCTGTTGTAGCATGAGAGATTTTAAATTTAATGATATCAGAGGAATCCGTTATTAGAATCCGGGAATTTGGATTAGGATCCGACTTAGACATTTTTTGTTTAGGATTTCGTAAAGACATAATTTTTTTTGAAGATGCTAAGTGATATTTTAATTGCTAAAATCAAAGAATGAAGTTAATAATACATACTTAGTAGGGCTTGTGGTTTTGTAAATATCTTTTCTGAAAAAATTTTATTAAAAATTCGACTTATTGTACAAGTAAGTTCTAAATGTTGAAGTTGATCCTCACCGACTGGTACTTCTGTTGTCCTGGAAATGTGAATATATAATTATATATTTAAACTAACCTACTTGTACAGAAGAATATCAGCTGCCTGAAGAACAGGATAAGCAAGAAGTCCTATATTTGGTGTTGAATTTGTATTTTTTATTTGAGAAAATTTTGCCTATTTATAATTGATAAGAAATCTATTCAAAACTTACAATTCATAATGCCTTCCATTGAGTCATACGCTGAAGATAGGAAATGGGGATTATGCAATTAAATATCCAAGCCAATTCAGAATGATATGAAACCTTCTCATATATAAATTTAGTTTAAGTAAAAAAGACAATTTACAGTAGACTGTTCATAAACGATAGATCTTTCTGTATCAATCCCTATAGCTTCTAGAATGGCGAATACATTTCTCTTATGTTTTCTTAATTCTAATGGATTTTTTGACATAGTGATAGCATGTAAATCTGCAATGCAAAATAATAAGATAGTTGATAATTCTGTATTATCCTGAAGCTCAACCCATTGTTTTAATGCACCTAAATAATTCCCTATATGAGGAATACCTGTGGGCTGAATTCCAGAGAAGATTCTTCGTTCTAAAGCATTATTTGTAAATGACCGTTGAATATTAAAATGATATTGTTGCGGTAGAAAAAACATCTTTAATGATATACTTGGTTTCTTTTTTAAATGGCAAATTTTATACATTTTTTTTTCAAGTTTTTATAATTTACCAAAAATAATATAGTTGTGCACTTTAGTCGATATTCAAAAAATCATTTATAACAATGTTTATATCTTTTAAAAATTATGCATCCGCCTATATCTGTCCATAAACATCCGGGTATTTTATCTATTTTATAAAGTCTATATTTAATGAAAATATTTTTAGATTGTTATGAAATTATGAAACAGTTGGAAACATGTCATAAGTCTGGATTTTCCGGTTATTTTTTAGGAAAATGTAATGTTTTAAAAAAAAAAGTTACCCAATGTTTAGATGAGGAGGTTAAAAGATCTAAAAAAGAATTATTATTTGTATTTTACTGACCATATTTTTTGGAGATAGAGATTAAAGCAACAACGAGCTAACCAGAAAAAAAACAAGGAGAAAAAAGCCATAATGCAAGAATATTTAAACAAGTTTGACAGATAGTTCCATTTCATTAAATAAAGTTGTTCGTGGTTAAGAAATATATATGTTTAATAAGTTTCAAAGAAAATCATGATAATGATTAAAATGTTTTTTAATGTGGTTCATCTGTACATTATTTTCTAAAAGATGTTATAAGCCCACAAGCCAGTAAAAAAAATATACTACAGTTAAATAATTGATTCAAGAAATAATTAAGCGTATGTTATAAGCATAAGTTTAAGCACAGCTTTATAGATTGTATAAATATATATAAATGATACGCTTTCTTTTTCTTAATTAAAATGTTGTTTAGTAGCATCACAAGAAACCAAGAAGCTTTGAAATTACAATTAAATACTCGGTCATGAGTGCTGTAAAATGTTCTTTTGTTTAATTTAAACTTAATGTTTGAATAATACTAAAATAATAACAAAAAATTATTGTATCGGCTTCGGCCCTCTTATTTCTTCATTCCATGTAAGGCCTTCAAAGAGCTCAACAAGCTTGCTGACAGTACCTATATTTCCTTTATTTAACTTTGTGTTGTTAGTTAAAGAGGAACTTTTATCAATGTTCTTTGAAGTAGGAAGCTTAGGAGGAATAAGGGCATTTCTCCCTTTTGCAATTCTTGAAAAGATTTGGCTTTTTATAGAAACTGTTGTAGAGGAAACAACAGTGGAATCAGTAGAAGTTCTTAGAGGTGGAGAAATATCGCTTTCTTTATCAAATGTTGTTGTAGATGATTTAGGAGAATCTAATGTAGACATTTTAGAGTGAATTGGTTCCATAACAAAGACAGAACGATTTTTTGTCTTTGCATTATGTGGTGTTAAGAACTAGTTTTGGTCAGTAATTTAGATATTTTATAGAAACATACAAATTCTGACTGATTGAGGAAATTCTTTTCCGGCGATAAGAATACTTTACCATATCTTTTGGATTTTGTCACAGAAGTTTCATAAGAAAGAGGTTGATAAGGGTTAATACTCTTGGTAATGTTAAAAACAGAATCTTCACGATTCTCCAAACTGTTATTAGCAGCAACTAAATCTCTAAGTTCATGTGATATAGCCTGTTGAAGACGCATATATTTCATTTCCTTATCAAAATTGCAAGATTCCTGAGAAATTCTAGTATTAGATTTAGCTATTAACATTAGTTATGTATTTAAAATTATTTTTAAATTTCTATAAGATTCTACATTTTAAAATACTGTCTGAAGATGCATTTTTTATAGGACATGGAGTAGGTATATTTAAATCTGTTTGATTATTTGATAAAGATGATTGTGAAAGTTGTACTTTTGTAGAAAAAATCTGAGAAGTTGCTGTTTCTGAAAGTTCATAGGAAGAATTGTTGAATTTTTCCTCATAATAATCATTGTATGATATCGTACTTCTGCTAGAAATATTGACACGAGTGGAGTCTATAGACTGAATAGATAATATAGGAGAAGTAATATTGAATCGAAGTCTTTGAGATGCATGCGATTTTCTACAAGCATTTGTATGGCAGGCTGAATTATAAGATATTTTTTGGTGACAGTTATGTTGATCAGGTGATGAAAGAATATTTGGTAATGAATTGAGAAGATTTGTTCCAAGAAAAGAATCCCTAGGTATTTTCTGTGTATTTCCATTTGAATCAATACGTAAAAATGAGCAGCGTGAGCGGCTGTTTGTTCTATCTACCATCACAAAAACAATGTTTGATATATCATCACGTCTAAATGCATTAATTCGTGCAAAACCTGTAGCTGCAAATTTCTTAATTCTTCGTACACATAATTTTAGGTATTCTTTAAATGATTTTTTCGTAATATCAAGCATAGGTTCTTCATTTTCATGATGAATCATATGAGTCGTTCGAGATCTGCTTGCACGGCATTTTTCTCGAACTTGTGCTATTTTTATGCATGATTCGCAATTTATTTCCCCCCTTTTAATTCTGTGCTTTCCATCACAACCAGCATGTCTGTAATTTTCATCATATAACTCATCATATGTATCCATTTATTTTTATAGAACAATTTCGATTTTTCTTATTAATTTTGCTATTATTATGTAAAAATAATCAATGTTTTAACACTGTAAAAAGTCAAAAAACTGGTTTCCCTTTATTATTTTAAATATTAAGATAAAAACACATTGTCTTGTAATTGATAATTTTCTTGTGGTATGCTGAAATGTTGATCGTTATCTATGTATCGATCCTCAATTAAGGAATTGAGGATATTAAGTGTAAAGAATAATAAATTTAAAAATAAACTATTTTTACAAAAGGAAACAATCATTGATATTATAAAATTTTTATTTTTCTGAAAGAAAAGGTACTTTATAATTATTTTTAAAATAGAAAATATTATTTTTTATTAATATTAAGTTTTATAATTAAAAATCACATATATATATTATATTATTAAATAATTAAAAAAAAGTTAATTAATATTAGAAATATATGAAAATAAGTATATATATATATATACATTACATTATTTAAAAAAACAATCAACTTTTATATAAATTATAAAAAGTTTCAATAAAATTATTTTATAAAATATAGTTAAATTTACCCAAATGTAATATTAAACATTATTGAATTTATTGAATTTAATTAAATTATTTTTGAAATAATATAATTTAAAAATTATTATTTGAAATTATTATCTCGAAACATTAGTTTTTATAAACAATATGAACTTATATTTTCCCAAATAATTAGTTTTAGAAATGTATAACTTAACAGATTATATCCTGAAGTGTGTTTAATTAGGAAATTTTAAAATTGTATTTTTTTCAATATATTATTTTATAAGTTAATAATTTGAAAAATATTATAAAATAATATTATGAGAAATTAGAATAATCCAATTAATAGTAAATGATATTGAAATTCAAAATAAAATTGATTACATGCAATATATTATTTAATAATATTATTGATTAATTAAAAGTTAATGAATACAATGTATATTTAGACTTAAATGAATAATTCGTTTTATAATATAAAAAATGTTAAGCTTTTTAAAATGTTAAATAAAGTTCAAATATATAATAGTTGTATTTTTTAAATGCTAAAAATATTAATAATATAAAAAGATTATTAATATAAAAATGTATTCAGTAAAAAAAATCGATTATTTTTAATATTATTCCAAAATTTCAAGTATTTCTTTTATAGATGTAAATTTCTCTCTTATTTTTCCTAATTTTTCTCCTTTTTTATATTCTAGATCTTCTAATTTTTTCCAATCCTTCCATTCAATAAATCGAATATTCTTATTTTTAAAATGAGTTAAAAGAGCATTGAATCCTGGTTTAAAATCTACAGTATTCGGATTTAAAAACGGTTTTCCTGCATTCCAATCCTCAATAATAGAATTAGATGTTTCAAAAGCATCATGCATAGTATTTGCTATTACACCTACAGGACCTGTTTTTATCCAACCAGCTGTATATATTCCGGGAAGTTGATGAATTTCTGAAGTTTTTCCTTTGTGTTTTGATAATACCCTTCCGAAAACATTAGGAATAATACCCTTATCAGTATCAAAAGGAATATCCATTTCATCGCTATTTTCAAGCGCTATGCCTTTATATCCAATACTTCGAATTAAACAACTTGTGTCTATATTAATTGTTTCATTTGTACCAACAATTTGTAAGGTATCATTGTTAGGGTATTTTTTAAGTATATTTTTTTCGAATAATACACTTGACAAAGTATTTGATTTTAATTCATGTTTTATAAGTTGGCGTGGAGAAAGAAAAAATTCAAGAGACCATAATTTATTATTTATATTTGGTTTAAGAGTATTTTCTTTTAATAAAAAATCAAAAAGTCGTTTCTGAGATCGTGAAAGATTGTTAGACAATATGGATTGATTAATATATAAGTTTAAATCGGGTGTGTAAAAAGATACTCCAGATAATTCTACAAGTCTACGCAATTCTTTTGTTGAAAAAGACATCTATAAGATAATATTAAAATCAATATTGAAAATTTCAAATATATTATAACTTGCAATGGGCCTCTACGTCCAATAATTTTTACATGTTTAATTTTACTTTTCTTAAGACATTCTAAGGCTTTTTCGCTAATATCTGTTTTTTCAAGAACTTTTGGATCGATAAGAAGAATTCTAGCAATATCTAATGCCACATTTCCATGACCAATAATAATAGCAAGATTACTAGATTCCAAATCTGGATTAAATTCCTGATATTCATAATGTCCATTATACCAGTTTACAAAAGATCGAGCAGAATAAACACCTTTAAGGTTATTTTCTCCGGATAAACCTAATTCTTTGTCTTTTGATGCTCCATATGCCATAATTATACAATCATAATGAGGTTTAAGTTGTTTCAAAAAAACATCTTTTCCAACACAAACATTTCCAATAAAACTAAACCCTTTATAATTAGCAATCTCAGAAAATCGATTTTGAACATTCTTTAATTTAATTTATATAAGAAATCATTTTTCGATAAAAAATTATTTTTACCTTAATGTCATAATGATCAGGTGCTACTCCTAATCTTACAAGTCCAAAGGGAGCAGGCAACGCTTCATACATATCTATTTTACATCTTGAAATTCCTTTAAATAGTCTATCTGTCGTATAAAATCCCGCCGGTCCTGATCCAATAATACATGCTCGAAATGCACGAAAATCATTCTGAATTATAATTTGACTGATTTTTCTCTTGTTTTTAAGAAATATAATCTTATTTAATAACTTATTTTTATTAATTTTTAAAGAAATATTATTAAAACTTGTTAGAAAGATCATTTAATAATTAATTTTGATTATCATCGTAGATAAGTTGAACGTCAAAAAATCTTAATATTTTAAAATTTTAAAAATAGAGAGGGTTAAAAGGCTTTTAAAGATTAAAAAGATTAAAAATGGCGACACTTCTTCCTCTTGAATCAAGAAAATCAAAAAATCCGAAAAAAAACGGGGTTTTTATAGAGATTCCAGAAAATTTTCGAAGTATACTTTGTAGTTTTAAAGCTTTAGATGGAACAAGTAATTTGCCATCTATATTAATTCCAGGAAATATTTCATCTAATGATCTTGAAAAACTTTTGAATAAACTTTTAAATAATGTATGATATTTTATTAAAAGGGTTATTCATATTTTAATATTATTTAAAAAGAATGAAACAATACCGTACTTATTTTCTACAGAAATTAATGGAAAAAGGATTGAAATTAAAGAGAATTTATATTCTTCGATTTATTATAATAATTTAAAATCAACTGAAGATGAATTAACGTTAATTTATACACCTCAAGCGACATTTCGTGTTCGTGCTATTAATAGATGTACTGCAACGATAAGTGGTCATGAAAAGCCAATTCTTTGTGCACAATTTTCCCCAAAAAGTGGATCTCATCTTTTAACAGGAAGCGGTGATGGGAATGTTAGAATATGGGATTGTGATACTGGAACGCCATTACATGTTTTAAGAGGTTTTTTTTTCTTTCGTCATTCATATATAAAATTATTGATATTCTCTCAATAGGGCATTCAAATTGGGTTCTTTGTGTATCATGGTCTCCAGATGCAAAACTTATTGCATCTGGAAGTATGGATAATACAGTATTTTAAATTTAAAACATTCGTCAATATTGAAAAAAATAGATTCGATTGTGGGATCCTTATAAAGGGGAAAACATCGGTGATTCTCTTAAAGGTCATACGAAATGGATAACATCTTTATCATGGGAACCTATACATTTGTAAATAATCTTTTTTTTCCAAAAAAAACCTTCTGATAATTTTAGATCAACCGAAAATTCACATCGTCTTGCATCATCATCTAAAGATACTACCATTAAAATATGGGATACTGGCTTACGACGTCTAACATTAACTCTATCCGGCCATACATCTAGCGTATCATGTGTAAAATGGGGAGGAAATGGTTGGATTTATTCTGCATCTCATGATAAATCTGTAAAAATTTGGGATGGAAAAAGTGTAAACATGATTTTTTGTTTATATTTTATTTAATAAATATTAAGGGAAAACTTTTACATACTTTATTGGCTCACGCGCATTGGGTTAATACAATGGCATTATCTACTGATTTTGTTTTAAGGACAGGCGCTTATGATTATACTGGAATAGAGCCATCTTCTTTTGAAGAAATGAAATTAAAAGCGAAAAAAAGATACGAAGAAATTATTAAATCAAAAGAAAGCAGAGGGGAAAGGTTAGTTACTGGTAGTGATGATTTTACTATGTATTATTGGATTCCAGAAGAATCTATTAAACCAATTAAAAGATTAGTGGGTATTTTTGTTTTTTTCGTGATATACATAAATTCTAATGTGTATGATTATAGGTCACCAGAAGCTAGTTAACCATGTTTCATTTTCACCAGATGGTCAATGGATTGCATCTGCATCGTTTGACAATTCTGTAAAAATATGGAATGGGTTAACTGGAGAGTATAGTTTCTTCTATTTTGTATTTCCCTAAAATATTTAGATTTATCGCAAACTTAAGAGGACATGTCGCATCTGTTTATCAATGTTCATGGTCAAGTGATTCTAGAATGCTTGTTAGTTCATCAAAAGATACAACTTTAAAAGTTTGGGATATTTTTGAAAAAAAATTAAAATGTGATTTACCGGGGCATTGTGATGAAGTGTTTGCTTGCGATTGGAGTCCTGATGGCACTCGAGTGGGATCGGGAGGAAAAGATAAAAGTAAAAATTCTGGTGATGATGATTGAGATTTTTGATTTTTTTAGATACTAAAATATGGTCTTTTTAAATCAGATACAGAGTCATTAAAACAAGAAATAATAATAAAAGCTATTTATTTTAAAATATATTGTAAAATAGATTAAATTATGAAAATGTCAAAGACTATTTATTTTTTTTGAAAACATTTTTTTTTAATTCAAATGCACCATAAGATATCTTTATAGAAGAAATTGCAGATAAAGCAATTATAAGGATGGGGAAAAGAACTATAAGAACCATCCAACTATATATATATAAGAAAAAATATAGAATATAATAATGGTTACGAATACATCATATGAATTCCTTCAGAAAGAAACGCATATTTAGAAAATAAGCCTTTAGGTTGTTTAAGATCATATTTGATAGGAATTACTGGCAGAATATTCGTTGGAATATCTTGATGTTGAGATATTATTTGTTCTGGAGTAGACAGATAAATCATAGTATATTTTGATCCATGTGGAAGTGATGTTATTATGTAATGAAGAAACTTATCTTTCTTTCTTTAGTTAATGTTTAAATATATTATTGAACATACCGTGATGTTTTAAAATATTTTGACGTTCTTTTAAAGATCCTTTAAGTGGAGGAAATCGAATATTCAATATTTTTTGATCTTCACCATCTAATAATGGATATGAGCCGCCTAGATGAGTTAATATGTTATGATAAATCCAAAAAAAGGATATTTAATATAAAAAGGTTTTACTTTCTGCATCAATAAAAATATGATCCGAATGGCATTTATCAGAAATATATTTTATAATATTTTCAAGTTCTATACCACCATATCCATAAGGAACAACTAAAGTTTCAGAAGCTTTATCCAATGATTCTTTCATCAATGGCATTGTTGAATATTTTAAATATTCTGCATGTAAAGACGGTTGAAAAGCAATAATATAATATTTTGATTTGCAATCAATAGATGCTCTTATAAATGAGTAAAATGCATGTCCTGATAATGTTGTTAACATATGATTTGGATATATTGGTTCAGAATGTATTCTATATTAAATTATTAAGAAAAAAAAACAAAATTATTAATTAAATAAACTTATATGATGCATAAAATATTAAAGGAGATGTATCTTCAAAACAAATAATACTGCTAATACTTATCACTAATATCCATAAGCTCCATATCATTTTTATAAGGTTAACGTACTGTACAAATGATAAGATCGATAAATTAATTTTAATCAAAAATAAAGTTCTACAATATAATAAAATTATTTTATTAAATAAAAAGAGGTATACATGAAGATGAAAGTAATAATAATACTTTTTTTGTTATTAAAAATTTTATTAAAATATCTCTAAGATATTTTTAATTAAAATTCAAAAGGAAATGGTTCATCAAGATATATATCTTTATCAATTGAATCCATTTCAAGTTGTGTTAATCCAAAATCATCTAAAGATGATGTAATTCGTTTTAAAAAAATTCCATTTTTTTTTAAATTATTTGATAAAGCATTTGTATTACATTTTTGTTGAAAAGATTTAGTTGGCTTTTGATAACCAAATGATTTAGTTTTAAAACGTTTTGATTCTGTAAAACAGGAATTGGATGTAAAATTGGAAATATCAATTGGTTCCCAATTCGGTTCTCCAAGTATGGTTTTATTGTATCGTTCTAATTCACTTTGTCCTTGATCATCTATACGATTAAAATACGATCGATAAAGCGGCCATGCTTGTAATGTTGACCAATCAATTGGAGAAAATCCGGGAACATTATGTTCCAATGCTGAAAAATATTTATTAATATAATTCTTTATCAATAAAAGACAATCAATTTACCTTTTTCTTTAGGTGGCATGTATTCCGGATCAATACTTTTTTCTATATTTTCCAGAATTTCAGATTTATTGGATTTTGAAGTAGTATAAATAGAAGGCTTTTTTAACAAAGACTTATGGGATAACTTAATCTCTTGTTTTTTTGCAGAAACTATATGCGATTCTGGAAGTATTGTATGTAAACAACTGTTTAATGCAGATGATTTTGGATTCAATATAGAAATTGGAACATTTCTTGCATTTGTATCTTTTCCCCCAAGAATTTGTCTTTGACCTATAGAAAATAATTAATTTTTACATTTGAAAAATTTAAACTTACGAAGAGGTGTAATAAGAGATGCAGTTGGACAACCTCCAGGGTCTCGTCCGTCAAACCCATCCATGTATCCTAACTTTGATGATAACTTTATTCCTTGTGCAGGTGTTTGTAATGCTGTTCTAACGAGAATATTTTCCTTATCTTCATACATATTCAAAATTGCGTTTATTTTAATATTAACTTTAAAAATTTCGGAAAAAGGGAATTAAATCAACTAAATATTTTTTTTCAAATTATTCAATGATATTAGAGATATTTTAATGCGATTTTTTTTCTGTTCTTTTTTGTTGATCTACAATATAATATCTTAAATCTCTATTTTGAGTCCTTTTGAAAGCGGAAAAAAAGGATTTCCTTATTATAATATCTATATTCAATTCTTTTTTAGTATTTTTATTATTCTATCTTCTTCTTTTGTTTTTTTTTAATTGCAATTGTTTTTAACTGTTTTCATGAGGTTGAATATTTTGAATGATTTATTTTTAGGTTATTTTATTTTAGGGTTATATTTAAGGGTTAGGGTTTAGGCATTAGGTATTTTATATAGGGTTAGGTATAAGTGACTGAAAAAAGGTTCGGTACTTGAGATCAACGTACAAAGAAATGTCACACAGAAAATATGAAGGTTTGTAGAAGAAAAAGAGATTAATTAAAGATAATTAACAGTATTTTAAGCACCACGACATGGATCATTGGGTTTTCTCCCAAGAAAAGTATTTTTTATTTATTTTAAAATGAAAGAAAGATTGATTTTTTTTTATAGCGATCATCACGACATCGTGGTAAAGTGAAGTCATTTCCTAAAGATGATCCAAGTAAACCGATTCATTTGACCGCTTTTATGGGATACAAAGCGGGAATGACACATATTGTTCGTGATTTAGATCGACCGGGAACGACTTTGTAATTTTTTACTATTTTTTTTTTTTATTAATATTTCATATTAGACATAAAAAAGAAATTGTAGAAGCAGTGACGATTATTGAGACGCCTCCTCTTGTTATAGTTGGAATGGTTGGATATGTTGAAGTAATATTTCCTTTTTATGCTTTGATAATATTTTACATTATTTATAACTAATTTATTATTAATAGACTCCACGTGGTCTTCGATCATTAACTACTGTATGGGCTGAACATTTAAGTGATGAAGTAAAACGTCGATTCTATAAAAATTGGTATAAATCCAAGAAAAAAGCATTTACAAAATATGCCAAAAAATATTCGGAATCCGATCGATCAATTGCTCGGGAGCTTGAACGTATTAAGAAATACTGTACTGTTGTACGTGTGCTTGTGCATACGCAGATTAGGAAAACGCCTCTTAGTCAGAAAAAAGCACATCTTATGGAAATTCAGGTAAATGGAGAAACAGTTGATAAAAAAGTGGATTGGGCTCGAGAACATTTTGAAAAAACTGTGGATGTTAAGTCCGTTTTTGAACAGGATGAAATGATTGATGTAATTGGCGTTACAAAAGGTAAAGGTTTCGAAGGTGTCACTACTCGTTGGGGAACTAAGGTTTTTTTCATATTTTTATAATATACGATATTAATGTATTAAACAGAGACTTCCCCGGAAAACTCATCGTGGTCTTCGTAAAGTGGCATGTATTGGTGCTTGGCATCCAGCTCATGTAATGTGGACTGTTGCTCGTGCTGGTCAAAATGGTTATCATCATCGCACATCAATTAACCATAAAATTTATCGTATTGGAAGCGGTGATGATGCCAAAAATGCGTCAACAGATTTTGATATTACAGAGAAACGTATTACACCAATGGGTGGCTTTGTTCGTTATGGTTTTGTTGAGAATGATTTTATTATGTTAGCTGGAAGCACTCCAGGTCCCGTTAAACGTATTTTAACACTTCGAAAATCGCTTTTTACTCATACTTCTCGAAAAGCTATTGAGAAAGTTTCTCTTAAATGGATTGATACAAGTAGTAAATTTGGACATGGTTTGTTTTTATCATTATTATTAGATTTTGTTTTCCTTATTATTATTTAGGACGATTCCAAACGTCTGCAGAGAAAAAACAATTTATGGGTATTACTAAAAAAGATATAGTACATGCTTCTAAAAGTTCATAATAATGAAGTTTTGTTATTAATTTAAAATATTATTAATTAAAAAAATATAAAATATTTAATATATACAGAATATTTTTATTAAAATTCTTTTTTAACTGAATTAATACCTGCTAATGTTTTTTCCATTCGTTTTCGTACTTGTCCTATTGACTAAATTTATTTAATAGATATATAGATTTAAAAATAAAAAAAAATAATACAATATTTGATGATATAGCATGCATTGCTTGTTTATCCCTAAATTTATATATTATTAAATGAATATTATTAATTATTTATTTAATTCTTATTTACCATGATTCTAATACATTTAAAGCTGATTGTCGTTTATTAAGTTCTTCTAAATCCATCGTTTTCTCTAAATTATTTTTATCGTTTAAACACAAATTTTGTTTATTTGAATGATTCATAATTCACACTTTTTTTAAATAAAGATATTGAAAAATTCTATAATTTTTGTATTTTATGATGAAAATAATTTTTTCTATCAGAAGTTATATATTCTTAAATATTATAAGTTTAAAAGTTCGAAAAATCCTTCGAAATTCATATATTAGAAAAAGTATATAATTATATATATACATATAATTAAGTTGCCTAAAATAAGGAAATAAATCTATAAAATAGTTATTTTTATATATTAAAAAGTAAAAAAAATTCATTTTTTTAAGATTTAAAACATTTCTAGATCTTATAGTTGTCATGGTAATGACTGTTTTGATTTTGTCGATTCTAAACTAAAAACTTAGAAAAATATTTAATTGTGTTTTATAAGATTTTATATTAATTAATAAGGATATTTGATTTAATTATTCATGAAAAAATAGAGAGAAATAAACAAAATACTTTTTGAAGGAAAAGAATTGATTATTTATTGAAAGAATTGAGAAATTTTTTATTTAAGGAATTAATTATATCTTTTAATGAAAAAAAATTATTGGCCTAATGGAATACCAGTGGATTATTCACCACGAAATAATGAAAATCAATGGAATATTCGGAGTTCAGAAACAATACATAGACCATTGCCACCAACACCATGTCATTTAGAAACGCAATATCAAAATTCTTGTCATGATTCTGTTATAGACCAACAATATTTATATAATCAAAACTATTATCCGTATCAAAATGAAAATGTATCTTTTCCAAGAAGAAGAATTGTATCTCATGGAGGTTATTCAGAAGATGAATTTACATATCAAAAAAAACAGGAAAATATAGATTATTATGATAATTCTTTCATTCCATTATCTCATCAAAATGCATATATAGATATGTATAGAAATTATAATGATATGCAGGATTATACATCTCCTGATTATAGAAGGGAATCTTATATAAGTTATCTTGACAAATTAAATAATTATCGACAAGGATCACAGGAAGATTACATAAAAGAGTATATAGAGTCTGATTTTGAAAAAAGTCAAGCTTTTTTAAATACATATACAAATATTGACAAATGTGATGCTGGAAATAGTGCTGATATATTATGGGATCCAAATGTTATTGAACCTGATGATTATCTTCATAATCCTGCTTCAAAAGATAGAAAAGATGATTATCATTTTTTCACTATGCGTGGTATATTTAATATAGGATCTCTTGTATTTCTGGTATTTGGAATTATATTTGTTTTTATTGGCTATCCTATCTTATTATATGTTCGGAAATCATATGATGATGCGAATAGGTGTCCTGATTGCATACCAACAGAGCCTATTGATTTATTGGGTGCAACAAGAAGTCTTATTGATCCGGATACACCATTAAAGTTCTATGAGCGGCGAAATAAAGATGGGAAAATATTTAAACTAGTGTTTTCTGATGAATTTAACAATGATGGAAGAACATTCTATCCAGGTGATGACCAGTTTTGGTAAATATTAAAAGTGTTTGTATCTAAATTCTTATAAGCATGAATAGGGAAGCTGTTGATTTACATTACTGGTCAACTATGAGTATGGAATGGTATGATCCTGATGCTATAACCACGAATGGAGGATTTTTAGAGATTCGACTTGATGCTTTTCGAAATCATGATCTTAATTATAGATCAGGTATTTGTCAACTAAATTATTAGTTTTTTAATATAGATAGGCATGTTACAAAGTTGGAATAAGCTATGTTTTAAAGGAGGTATTATTGAAGCTTCGATTTCACTTCCAGGCAAAGGAGATATTTCTGGATTGTATGATACGTATTATGTATTATTGATTATTGATTGATTATTGTTTGTTAGTTGGCCCGCGTTTTGGACAATGGGGAATCTTGGTCGACCAGGTTATGGTGCTTCTACTGACGGAGTATGGCCGTATAGTTATGATATGTGTGATGTAAGACTGTATGTATATTTTATTTTCATAATCCTTATAGTTTAGGCTGGGATTACACCTAATCAATCCGATCCCAATGGTTTATCGCTCCTTCCTGGAATGAAATTCCCTAGTTGTGTATGTCCTAAATCGGAACATCCGAGTCCTGGAAAGGGACGTGGTGCTCCAGAAATAGATATAATTGAAGCATCTGTGGACCTTGATCTTCGTCTTGGAGAAGCTTCACAATCAGTACAATTTGCACCTTTTGATGACCTTTACACCCCAAGATACGAACATATGAAAATATTTAATACTGATAATACACGTGTCAACAGCTATCGTGGTAATCCTTTTCAGCAAAGTAAAAATCGAATATTCCTTTCTTGAATTTACTCATTATTATAGCTTTTTCTTGTATTTCGTATTTAAATAATGAATGGTATGATGGGCGTAATTTTCAAAAGTATTCTCTCGAGTATAAACCTGGTGAAAAAGGATTTATTCAATGGTATATTGGTGATCAGCCAACATGGATGATGAAAGCTGAATCAGTAGGACCTAATGGAAAGATTGGACAGAGACTTATATCTGAAGAACCTATGGTAGAATTGATTTATATTAATAGTATATTTTTAGTTACTTTTGTCTAGGCATTTGTCATTAATCTTGCAATGTCGGAATCTTTTGCCAAAATAGAATGGGGAAGATTGCAATTTCCTGCTATTATGCGAGTAGATTGGATTCGAATTTATCAAGAAAAACCTTTAATAACATGTGATCCTCCGGGATATCCAACAACAAAATATATTAAAGAGTATGCTATTTTTATTATATTATGTTTAAATTTAATTAATGTCATATATAGTCATCCTATAGCTTATTATAATCCTAATATTACAACATGGAAAAATACTGGATATGAATGGCCTAGAAATATGTTGATGCATGAATGCTAATGAATGAACGGTGGTTTTAAAGTATAATAATTTTAAATAATACGGAATATTTATTTGGTATATACTAAAGAAAGATACGATTTTATATTATATGAATTTATTGCATTTAATTTTTATGAATAAACACCTAATGTATGAACTCCTATTAAACCTTCTTTAATTTTCAGGCCTAGAATCCATATATATTCTTTTGTTCCTTGTATTAATTTGTAAACTTTAATATCGTTTGTTTTTGATAGTTCTTTAACCATTTCAATAATATTACTGTAATCTTTTAAAGGGTCCCATTCTTCACATGTTTCCTCTATTATTTCGTTTTCAGGGACTTTAATTTTTTCAGAAAGAATTGTTTTAATAGATTTTTGTTCTTTCAATTCATAAAAAACTACCTTAAAAGGTTCATCTGTTTCTGAACTATAATAATATGATTGAAGTTTTTCAATTATAGGAGATGATAATGAATCTGGAAGTAAATCGCTTGTAAATGTTAATTCAGGGTTTCTTTTTTTTCCTTTAAAATTGCTTGTTTTTTCTAAAAAAGCTAAATAAGTATCTTTCATCGGATTTAAGTTTAGAAGAATAAAAATCAAATATAATAATGACTTTAGAATCGAATGCTCATCTCTTTATTACATATACATTACTTCAAAGTTGCCTTGATAGTATGTATTTTTATGTTTTTTAATAAATATTTAATAAATATTTAAAAAATATATAGAAAAATTGTTAGTTATTTTACGAGATGGAAAAAAGTTGATTGGAACACTTAGATCATTTGATCAATATGCCAATTTAGTTTTGCAAGGCACTATTGAACGTATTTATGTGGATGAAGTTTATGGAGATATTCCAAAAGGTGTTTTTATTGTTAGAGGAGAAAATGTAGTTCTTGTTGGAGAAATTGTTTGTTTTATACATATATTTATGAAGAAATTTGAATTTTATTAACTCCTTTGTTAGGATTTAGATAAAAAAGAGGATGATTTAAATTTTCAAAAAGTTTTGCCCATGGAAGCACTTAATAGACAAAAAATACAAAATGATTTACGTAAAATTAAAGAAAAAGCACAATGTAAAGCACTTTATCGTCTAGGTGAAATCATTGATTGATTAAATTAAAGTTTAAATTAAATTGGTATTTAGGATTTAGTGTAAATTACATTCATGATGATATGTATTAATATACATAATGATATAATTTTTATAGTTAAAACTGGGTGCATCTTTTTAATACATTATATAAACCAATTAATTTATAAAAAAAATTGTTTTAAATAATTAATTATTCATTCATAAATTGGTTAATTAAGCTTTAAATTAAATTTTTCTTGTAAATTTTAATTTAAATAAAAAACTCTTGATTTTATTTAGATTTTTAATGAATATATTTTAAATTTACACTGTTTTAACTAAATAAATGGATTAAATTTATCTTTTTTATTAATATTTTTTACATATTTATCTTTAATATATACCAATGATTATATATCATTTACAAATTTTATTAATAGAAAATGATTAACTAAGCCTTATTCTCATTAAATAAAAGATATTTTGTTTTTAAAACTGAAAAAAATATTTTTGTCTTTTTTTTAAATTAAATCCTTGTTAACGTTAAATATTCGTTATTTATTGTTTAAAAGGTTATAAAAATTTATTAAGAAATATTAAGAAATATTTTATTATTTCAGTATTTATGAATAAGATATTTAAGCTTTAAATTTAATGTGATTAAATGATTAATTATTTTGAATGGTATTTAATGGTTAATTTAGGACGATTTTTAAATAATTATTTTTTTTATATTAACTTAATTTATTGATAAATTTTTCAAGAAATTTGAATAAAAAAGGACCAGCGTTACTGTAAATAGGAGCTATTTTTCGTATTTTTTGTGAATATTAACTTTTGGCCTTTAAAAAACAATTGTATGTTGATTACGCAACAAACATATGAAAACATATTTTTAATCGATTAAAAAAGAATTATTTATGGCATTGACAAGGAAAAGGAAGAATTATCCCTTAGATGATGATAATGATGATAGTCAACCAAAGAATAACACTAATGGTCTTTTTGTAAGACCAAGACGTAATGTGATTAATTATGCGGAAAGTGAAGAATCATTATCATTTGAAAAAGAAGATACAAATGATGAAAAATATGAGGATGATGAAAATAATACAAAACAGTATTCAAATATTGTCAAATTGAAACTACCTTTTCATCGAATAACGGATCAGAATGATCTTGAAAATAATATTCAAAAATATACTAAAGAGAAGGGAAACACAAGTCTTTCTAAATCATCGAGCAAACATGAATCAAAGAATTTTATTTCAGGAAGAGAATTGGATAGATCAAAACAAGATTTATATAAAACTCGCTCAGTTCGTCAAATATTACTTGAAGAAAAAAAAAACCCCTCAAAATCTGTTAAAAACAAGTCAACTGATTCCTCAAGTGAATATGAGTATGGGAGCGATGATAGTTTTTCAGAGGATTCCGAATGTTTATCATCAATCAATGATACATCTGATTTTGTTACTGATGATACTGATGAATATAGTCGAAGAAAGAAAAAAGGTAAGAATTATCGAAGAAGTGTAGAGAAATCTTCTAGGAAATCAAAAAAAAACAATAATGATGATAATGAGTTGGAATATGATGAGGATATTGAAGAGGATGAAATTATTAAAGAATTACGGGAACTCCGGTCCCCCTCCCCTCATAAAGTGAATTTGCGTCAACGTGTTTCAAGGCCTGATTATACTATTCCTCCTCCTTTACCTATAGATCCATTAGCTTCAAAGAAAACTGTTATAAATGGACGAGTAACATCCCTAAAGTCCTTTTCGCGACTAAACCAGGTTTCATGTGTATTTAATAGAGATTTTTTGCGTATTCCTGAGAATTCAGGTGGATTAGTGGATATTTCTGAATCTTCAAATTCTGTATATTATCTATTTTATCTTATTTATTTATTTATTCCATTTAGGAAGATGAATTAAACAGAGTAAGAAAATTTGAGCTTTCTGAAAATAAAAGCTTCTTATCTACAACGTATGGGGTAGATTTTTCGGGGAATTCTAATGACCTTTCTAGAATAAAACAAAGTAGAATGCTGCTAACAGTATTATATTTATTAAATTATTTTAGATTTAGCTGATACAGATCCTTTGGATGTTAATCAAGCTATTAGTTTTGAATCAATTGGGGGATTAAATGATTGTATTTTTATTAATATTTTAGATATATAATTCTAACTTATATAGTTATTATTCAACTTAAGGAAATGGTTAGCTTACCATTGTTGTATCCTGAGATTTTCCAGCGCTTTAATATTACTCCTCCTAAAGGAGTTTTATTTCATGGACCTCCTGGTACAGGAAAAACATTAATGGCAAGAGCACTCGCCGTTAGTTGTTCGAATAAAGAAAGAAAAATATCGTTTTTTATGAGGAAAGGTGCTGACTGTTTAAGCAAATGGGTGGGTGAAGCTGAAAGACAACTGCGCTTACTATTTGAAGAAGCCAAAAGTAGTCAGCCTAGTATAATTTTTTTTGATGAAATTGATGGTTTGACTTTTCTTTAATAGATATCATTATATATTAAAAAGAACAGGGCTTGCACCTGTACGATCAAGTAAACAGGAGCAGATTCATGCATCTATAGTTTCTACACTTTTGGCATTAATGGATGGTATAGATTCTCGAGGACAAATTATTGTAATTGGTGCGACAAATAGGCTGGATGCTGTTGATCCGGCTCTTCGTCGTCCTGGGAGATTTGATCGGGAGTTCTATTTTCCTCTTCCTGATCTTGAAGCTCGTTTGAGTATTATAAAAATCCATACAAAAGGATGGGATCCTCCATTGTCAGAATTGTTTTTGAAACAATTGGCTGATCAAACAAAAGGATATGGTGGGGCTGATCTAAAAGTATAAAAAAATGTTGATGGATGATACCAATCATCTATAGGCTCTTTGTACTGAAGCAGCACTAAATGCAATCCAGCGTCGATATCCACAGATTTATAGAAATTCAGATAAATTATTAATAGATTCTAAGAGTATAAAAGTAGAGGCTAGGGATTTTATGACATCGATTAAGAGTAAAGAAATAATAAGCAATAATTATAATCTAATTTATATAGAAATTATACCATCATCTCAAAGATCAGCATATTCCGAGATTTATCCTTTACCGGACTTGATTGCACCACTATTAGATTCAAAATTGGCCGAAATAAAAGAGAAACTTTCTTATATTATGCCTCAAAATGAAAAAAAAAATATATTAGAAAAAGCAATATATGAACCTTTAGAAGAAAATTCATTTGAATATGAAAAATTTATAGAAAGTGAGATTTTATTTGATGTGTTATTGGTTTATTTAACATTGTTTAGGATTTGAAATGTCCAGAATTTTTAGGCCTAGATTACTTATCCATGGTAAACCTGGGATGGGACAACAATATATTGGAGCTGCTGTTCTTTATTATTTTGAAGGAATTCATGTTCAATCTTTTGATCTTGCGTCGCTTATGGGAGATCCTACAAAAGTACAGATTTAATGTTTTATGATTTTTAATTTAATATATTTTAGACTCCAGAATCTATTGTTGTACAGTACTTTATTGAGGTGAAAAGACGTAAACCTAGTGTAATTTACATACCAGATTTTCAAATATGGTATTATGCAGTATCTGAATCAGTTAAGACAACATTAAAAATGTTATTAACAAGTTTGAAATCAACTGAACAAGTACTTTTTTTCGTTGTTGTTAATGATGTGATTAAAAAACTTGATAAAGATGTTTTGTTATGGCTTGATGTGTCTAAAGAAAATATAATAGAATTGGATGCGCCCACTAAGGTATTAATTCTAAAATTTTTATCACTGTTGTCTTATAGTAAAAGAATTCTCGGCGTACTTTTTTTCAGGAGTTAATCAATTTGATAAAAATACCTCCTTCAAAAATAGCGGATGATTCACAAAGAAAAAAAAGAGTGTTAAAAGATCTTCCAAGAGCTCCAACTCCACCTCCTAGAATACTCACAAAAAGTGAATTAAAAGAATTAGAATATAAGGATCGTAAATTAAAAAATATAGTTAAAGTTAAATTAAGTCCTCTTATGGAAATGTTGAAAGCACGTTACAAGCGTTTTAGAAAGCCTGTGATTGTAAGTATATTTCTGTTATATATTTATTTCATTTGACTTTTGTGGGATCCTAATGAAATATGGTATTTAATGAATTTACCAAAAGATTTATCGATAGATATTAGTAATCAACCTTATGAACTTATTGAGAATAATTTGATTCATGAAAAAGCTACTGGGAGAAAATTTATTAATATGGATTTAGAACTGATTGAAGAAAAATTATGGAATAGTATTTATTTAAGTCCTAAACAATTTCTGCGTGATATAAAGGCAATAATGTATGATGCAAATCTGAGTGGAGATCGTGAACGATTATTAAAAGTATTATATTGTTTTTTTTCATATATTAGTTAACAATATTAGGCACAAGAAATGTATACTAATGCACAAATGAGTGTAGAGGATATGTCTGATTCTCATTTTATACTTGAATGTCGTCAAATGATAGAAAGAGAAAAAGAAAGACAAAAATATAAAAAAAAAATAGAAATGGATAAAAATAATGCTCAGGAGGTTAAAGAAGATGCTAATTTGAAAGAATCAAGTAAAAATAGTTTAGTTAAAACTATTCCGTCTATAATTCAATCGTCTTTAAATAATACAGGAATTGATGATACTATTATTGATGATGATTTGGTATATAATGATGATATTGAACATATGATGATAGATTTTGCACAAATTGATGCGATTGATTATAAAAATAAGGAAAGTATGAATACGAATATAAATTTTTCAGAGAAAGTTAATATTGAAAAAATAAACTTTCAGTCTTTTGAAAAACATGCTTCAGAGAACTTGGGACTTGAATTTGGAGATACAGCTTCTAATTATGATTCTGGAGTTATAAAAAAGAAATTAATTTTTTCGTCTGTTAATAATGTTAATGAAGAATCATTGAATACATCTGAATCATTAAAAAATTATGATAACTCTGATTCTAATAATGAAATTTTTAATACTGAGAATACGAACCATTTATCTACTTCAGTTCTTATATTAGATACATCTAAGCTTGACTTATTGTTGGATAAAATGGTGGAGACAACAAATGATGCAAGCATTGAAGATTTAGAAAAGCTTTATTCTGCATGTGTAAATATTCTTTGGCAATGGAAAAATAGTTGGAATAAAAACGATATAGTTAATTTGCTTGAACAAGTTTTTGAAAAAACATGGAAAGATATAAAGGAATTGAGGAGTTAGCCCCATATTTAATATAAAAATATTGAAGTTTTGGTGTATTGAAGTGTATATTTTATTTTTTTTTTTAATCATTAATATTGTTAAGGGTATATTATGTTAAATAGTTTCATATATTAATCAAAAAAGAAAATAAACTAAAATATATCAAATTATAATGTATGTTTTATTTTTTTTGAATTATAATAAAGAATATAAACACAAATAGATTTAAAAAAAATAATAATTTAATGAAATTTAATTTTTATAATAAAATAATTTTTACTATATTTCTATCATTATAGTTTTATATTTCAATCATTGTTAATAAATCTTTTTCGTTTTATATCATTTTTATACTGATGGCCATATATATTAATGAAATTAATCAATAGACTATATATTGAAAATTTGGTTGAATTCTATAAATCACATTGATTAAAGAAATATTTCATTTTCAATATTACTTTCATTACCAAAATCTAAATAATAGTATAATATTAAACTCTTTAAATGTTATTAGTAGATAAAAATATATCATGATTATTAGTTATTATAGAATTAAAATTAATGAATATTTTATGGAATGTTAAAGTTATAAAAATAGTGTTTTATTTTCCAGGGTTATTTTGATTTTTATTTGTATCATCTGTAATAGAAGATTGATTAGAAAATTCTATGGTTGATACGGCTGATTCTATTGTAGTTGATTCTATATTAGATTTTGAATTTTCTAGAGAATTTAATCGTTGTTCTAACGCCTTTAAAGCAAATGCTCTATAGAAAAGTATAAAAGAAGTCGTATATAGTTAGGATTATTGTACCTTCTTCTTTCTGCTTCAAAACGAGATGTATTTAAATGTGGAAAAAAATCTGAATTATGTTGAAAATTACTTAATAATCCTTCCGACTGTTGAGTTTGTGTTGCGACAGATGGTGTAAATATATGAAAGTATATTAAAAAATGATGAATTTTCTTGGATATCATATTTATTAAAGAATGCATAGGTTTAGGGAAAAAATAAACAACTGTAGTTTTTAATACAGATCAGAAGTGGAGGGTTATACTGACATGCAAATGTTTCAGAAGTGTCTCCTCTGAATCCTAGTGTTGAATGTGAAAATAAATTAGGAGTATTTTGTTTAAAAAATCTTAAATAAATCCAAGAAATTAAAAATCCTAACCATGCAAGCATTGCAAATGAACCATTTCTGAGTAATAATCCTATGAAAAATGTGACAAAAACGTATAAAATTGGTATGTACTTAAAAAATTAGATATAACAAAATAATAGATAATTCTTACTTTGATACGTATACGTAAAATACCTTTAAAAAGAGTTACTGTATGTTCTGGAATTAATTGCTTTAATGCAACCAAAAAACCTGAATAAAGAGCGTATCCTCCATGAATTGATTTTGTTCTATTTATTTTGTCAATTATGAATTATGTTTTATAGGATTTATATACAAAAAAAATATTTTTCGTTCAATTATATATCGCATAATATACCAAGCCCAAGTAAGAATATTTGGAATAATGGTAATAATAAGTATAAATTTTATAAGACTTCTTGATCCCCATGATTTTTCTAAATATCTTCCTCCATAATATAATAATCCTAATAAGAGGATAAGCTGAGGAAAGAAAAATAAAGTGAGTGAATAGAGGGGTAACTGATATGTTGAGTACCGTAAAAAAATTATTTTCAATAAATGCTGCTATAAAAAATGTCCAAATGTATAAATAAGATGTACCAGGAATAATAACCATAAAAGGTAATTCTGAATATTCTTCTTTTAAGAATAATAGAGGATTTAATAGATTAATAAGAAATTTTAAACTAATATGAATAAAAAAAAGAATTGTTGTTAAAAAAATTGATAATCTATTTTTTAAGTGTTTTTTTTCGAAAAAAAAACAAAAAATAACTTATATACCTTGTTATTAATGGTGAATTCTTGAGTATCATTTAATTCTTTGTTAATATCCACTTTTTTACTTTTATTTATGTTTTATCTATATTTTATTAATTTAATGACGTTTAATGAGTAACGTTACTATGGTAAGTTGTCATAGTGAATTTCCTTGCTCATGGTTGTCTTAGTAATTTGTTACTATAGCAATTTCCCCGTTCGAGACGTCATCTTAATGTCCCTCATTTTATCTGAGCAAACAAATAAGTGAATTTAGCGTTTAAAAACGCCATTTTTAACATAAAACCTTCCTTATTAAATGAACAGTAAGGAGGTGAACTATCTTATATGGAGATATCTCCAAGAATCGGGTAAAAACGGATGAATATTGATGTTTTGGTAATAAAAAGATTAGGATTTGAACATACAACATTTACATTTCAACATGAATCAAGTGCACATTTATCGGATATTAAATGGGCAAGAGAAGTATCTGCAGGAGCGTTAATCAATGTTCTTCAAAAGGGACTTCAATATATGGAAGTTGAAGCACATGTTGATAAAGTGAATGAACAATTTTTTAAGATATTTAAGTGCCTAATAAATTTAGAATGGTTGTATAAGACGTTGCGTATTACCTTTTTCTTTAATAGGTCGACATTCATGTGAAAATGATGAAAGTGTTTCATCGGAAATAATTAAGGATTCTGATTCTCATGATCATTCTGAAAAACGTCCATTTTCTGGACTTTTGGAAGATGAAATACATGATATGGAATTAAAAAAATTAGAGACTTCAATGGAATTAAATGAATCTGATGAATTAAAAGATATAAAAGGTTTAAATGAATCTTCTTTAATGAAAGAACAAACAAAAATAGCAGAACATATAGGACCTTCTGTTTCTCCTGGATTAATAGAACCAATGAATCATGCGAGATTATTGGAAAAAACAGAATCTTCATCTAATACATCTTACCCAATAAGAAAAATTGAAAAAGTAACTTTATTACGTGGTCATCAAGAAAGTATTTTCATTGGTGCATGGAACCCTGTTCATTTAGATCTCGTTGCTACTGCGTATGGAATTTTAAAAAGGGATTTCTGGGAAATTTATTGATTTGTTTTTAGGTCTGCTGATGCTACAGTAAGAATTTGGGACTTGTCAGAAAAAAATCAAATGGATGATCTTTTGGCTAGTGTTGTTTTAAACGGCTCTCCTTCTTTAAGTGAAACAAAAGATATTACATCTATATCGTGGGATGTATGTATATTTGTTTTTGTTCTTTAATATCTTGATTTTTTTACAGAATTCCGGTAATTATATAGCAGCTGGATCATATGATGGTCAAGTTCGTATATGGAGTTTAGATGGAACTTTAAAGTATTTATTTACAGCGCATCATGGTCCCATTATGGGAATAAAGTGGAATAGTAAAGACAATTTATTGCTTACTGCAAGTTGTGATAGTTTTGTTATTGCATGGGATATGTTTGATGGTACTTTAAAGCATGTTTATGATAAAAGGCCTTGTGCTGTAACAGATATTGAATGGATTAATGATGAAACGTTTGCATCAAGTGGAAAAGATGGTTCCTTGGATTTTTGGTTAGTTGAAAAAGTGGAGTCATTGAGAAAATGGGAAGGTCATTCTAAAGAAATAAATAGCATTAAATTTAATCCGCATAATAATTTACTTCTTTCATGTTCTGACGATTTTACTGTTAAGGTTGGAAAAATTATTTTCATATCAATAAATTAATTCATTTAGATTTGGTCTTTAGATATATCATCACCACAAAGAGTATTTTTGGGACATTCTAAAAGTGTAATTGCAGTTCAGTGGAAACCTCGACAAGATAATGATAAAATGTGTATATTTGCATCTTGTTCTTTAGATGGGACAATAAAAATTTGGAATACCGCACAATCTTCACCTTTACATTCCTTATCTCATAGTTGGGCTTTTTTCACAATTTCGTTCAATCCGAATGGAGATATATTAGCAGCAGGCACTAAAGATGGTTCTGTAATTTTATATGATATAAAAGAGGGTTATTTATGTACTGAATATAATAAAACATTGGATAAAAATTCCGATAAAAATTCTATTATTGAGCAGGTTTTTGATGTTTCATGGTCAAAAAAGGGAGATCGAATAATTGTTTGCAGAGCTAGTTGTAATGTATATTTTTTTTATTTAAAAAAAACTATATTAATATTTATTAAGGCTAAAGTGGTTTATTGGGATCAAATAGTTAACCCTTCATCATAGTTTATAGGTTAGTGAATGTACATAATGATTGAGAATTTTTGAATTATAAATTTTAAATTCAATTTATGGTTTTACATAATTTTAAAATGCTTTATTAATATTGTAAATTTATGATTTTTCATCTATAAGTATAGAATTATATAATTATTAAGATTATTTTTATTCTGAAAGATTGGTTTATTGATATCATTTATGTATATTTATATTTATAATTTAAAAATAATTATATAAATTTATAATTAAACTTTTTAGACATCTTATAATAAAAGTATTATTAAATAGAATATAAGAAAAATAATTGTTTTGTTTTAAAACTGTTTTTTTGAAAATATGTATGTTTTTATAATTGATATTAAATATTTGAGTATAAGAAAAAGTAAAAATGATATTTTTGCACAAATGTGAGCATTATAAAAGAGTAAAATATATAAATGGTTATTGTTTATCAAAAATTATGGATAAATTTTATAATTTTTAAATTATTATATGAGGCTAGTGCATTATTAAAAATAATTATCCTTTCTAAAATATACCTTTATATAAAAAACAAGAGTCCTTACTCAATAAAAATATATGTACCTATAGTAATAAATATAAAGGTTAAGGTTGGAAAATCATCTAAAATTGAAAAAGATTTAGAACAAGCATTATATTCATTTTTACACACAGAGGATTCCCCTTTAAAAGCATTGGTATTCTTTTTTTGGTTATAAGCATATTTTTTATATATAGCATCAGAATTTTTCATAAATAAAGAAACACATGAATCTGGAAGAGATGAATAGCTAGAACATGTTCTATTTGAAAATGTGAAAGCATTAAAAAGTTGAACAAGATTTTTTTGATAAATGCATTGTGCTACTGCACTTTTATAGTTGTTAGATAGACAAAGACATGGAATGTCAAAAATACTTGGACAACCTGAATAAAGAATTGAATTCTTAAAACATTCTTTAGTTTCTGTTTTTAAATCAGATTCTTCTAATTTTTGTAAAAAATTGACACATTCCACTGAGTTACCAGTTTTTTTATCTGAATCTGAAGAAGTTTCTTTATTATTAAAATTAATTTCATTTCGTTTTTGAAGTCTACCAGATATTGCTGTTTTTTTTGATATAGTTGAAAAATTGTCTTTTGAAAAATTTATGCTACGCTTTAAGTGTTTTATTTTGTTTATTAAATGTATAGGTGAAAAGTGTACATCAGGAAATCGGATATGGGTAGTAATGGTTCGTCTAATATATGGCGGAATATAAGATTTTTGTAATAATTTATGTTCTAAATGATTGTTTTTTAATTGTTTATGTATATGTTTTAAATATCTTTTTTTCAAAACTAATATATGTTAATAAAAATATATAAAAAATGAATATATACACAAAATTTTCCCTAATAATTCAGTATGAGATATCTTTTTTCTCAAAAAAGGAGAATTTCCTGAAATATCCTTATATAATGAATGATATAATGTTTTTTTTTCAGAAAATTTATTAACATCTATATTTAAAAATTAATGATTTTTAAATCATATATAATAAGGGAATGAAAACCATATTGTTTAAAATAATGAGAAATATTATGATTTTGTTGATTTTCTCTAAAAATTTAAATTTTTAAAATGATTTAATTAGATTTTTATAAAAATCATAATATTACCTTTTATATGCTATTGTTGTTTTTGAAATACAAAAATATATCACTAAAATTATTGAAATTCTCGGATTTCCAAGAAATATTAATGATATTCTTTTTTCCATAGTGAAAATTAAGAAATCATTTGCTATTACTGATAACATCCAAGTACAAAAAATAACTAAATGCCATATTTTAAAAGCCGGAAAAAACATGTTTATAATATTGATATATCATTCTTCTATATTTATGTGAATTATATGCGTATATTACTAATTGGAATGATAAAAAAATAAATAAATCATATTTTGATTGATTTAATGATGAATCATGATAATCTAATCTTACAAAAATCTAAACGATAATGATTTTGAATTTTTAAATATTTCGTAATTGATAATATAAAAAATTAAAAAATGTATAAAGCATAATATAAAAATACTTGAAATAGATTAAAAGCTATTAATATAATTTACAATTCATTAAAGGCTGGAATTCTGTTTTTTTTTAAAAAAAATCTTTGGATAAAAGATTATTTTTAAATTGAAGATAATGGATGAATGATATGGATGCATCATACCTTTTGTTGATCGAATATATGTTCTTTTAATAAGAATTCTCTTAAATATGTTCGTTTTTCTCCTTTTTTCTATTTCTGTTATTTTTTAAAAAAAAAGAAAAAATTAATTCATAAGTTTCTTTTATTAGATTGTAAATATCAAGATACTTGTTCATCAACTTCAAGAATGTAATTGCCTAAAAGTTCTAACCAATAACGAGACCAATTTTGAACTTTTTTATATAAATTCCAAGCAATTTTTAGCATCCCTATAATGTAAAAAATCATAGAAGCATCTTGAAACCTCCGAATATGTCGCCTCGGTTGATTTCCCAGCAATGCATGATAATTACGAATAAGTCCTAATAATTGGATTGTACCTAAAGCTCCTAAAGAGATAAATCCAATGAGAAAATGTGTTGTATCAATAACAGAGAAAATTTGCCATAATGTACGTGGTCGAACAAACGTTTCCGGGATAGGAATCGGTTCGTAAAGTAAAAAATCAGTGATATATTCGAAACCAAAATAAAAAACAAGTTTAACAACAAATCCCGCAATAAAAGAAGCGCCAAGAAAAACTAGTGCAGTACATATTAATAAAGATGCTAATATGTATTTAGTATTTTGATTTTATGGTCATATTTATGACCGTTCATTTAACATACGATAGGATACAAGAATGGAGGAAAGATGTGGCCGAAAAAATAAATATTCATAATGACATTGCTCACAACGATAATAACTAAAGTTTTTATGTTAATATGAAATTTAAAATAACTCATTTTAGACCAATAATATTAATTAAAGGCTTATTTACTAAAATACCTTTTTGATGATTTGCTTTTTATTCTCCATTGTAAAAGACAGTTTACATGAACCCACTATTCATATATTAATCTTTTATATAGCTTATGTATTTATGTCACTTTAATTGTTCCTTGACAACGACATGGAGATATAAGTTTACCTAATGTTGGTTGATCCTCCGCTCCACCAAAACAAATTCTACACATAGGTTTATCATTCTCATTCTTTTCTTCTAAATTGACTTCCATTAATATATCATTCTTTATTGCCAAAAATACTATTAGAATTAAATTAATTTTATTGAGTTGGTTGATACTGCCGATTACCCCAACTTTTTTAATGGGACCGATCGCTTAAAATATCTAATTCTAGGGACAACTGAGTGCCCGCGAGTTTGATAAACTTTAGAATTATAATATATTTTTAAATAAAAAAATATTTCTTTTTTTTTTCAATACAAAAAAGGGAAAAGAATCATTCGATCTTTAATATTAACGAGTGCAACCATTTTGTAATTAATTAAAATTTATTCTGGTATGGATCTTGACATCTACATGAAAAAAAATTAGCTTATATATATATATATATATTGAAAAATGTACCTCGAGCAGTCGTTTGACGCCCACCATCCAATGACCACATTCCTCCATTCTAGTTGTAATAAGATTAATATGTATATTTAAAGCAAGTTGATAATTTTTAGCTAACATAGCTAAATGAAATAAGTTTGTTTTTTTTAATAATATATATATGAACCTTCTACGAGAACAATCATTTCATCCAATAAATCATTGGATAGACTAGTATTATCGTTAAGATGATCAAAAAGAATGTTTAATCGTCTCTCCGTATCTTGTACTTGTCGAGTAAATGCTGGCTATAAAAATAAATAAATTATAAGAAAAAAATATAATTTGTAAATATACCGGTGCATACTGCTTAACTCGTTCCATTTCGGATGAAAGACCTTCAAAAATAGGTTTAAGTGATACAGGTATATGTGATCGATCACCTGGTGCTATAATTTATTAAAATAAATATTTGAAAAAAAAAAAGATTTACGGTATTTTGAACCCTGAAGAGCATTAGGCTCAGAAGAAAAATTCTGTGTATGTGCATTATTTTGCTGAGTTTTCATATGATCACCTTTCGGAGGTACCTGTGGATATTGTGATTGTAACATTGGAAAGCTGTTTTGTCCTTGAGAAGAATTTATATATGATGAATCATGTTGAGGATATAAATTCTTTGTCTGAACGGTATGTGAACCATACGGTTGATTAGATTTTGCAATAGGTTCATACTGTTCAACATTTGATGTAGGTGAAACCATTGGTTTGGGGGATGGTTTTGAATAGATAGTATTTATAGCAGGTCGAGTGTTAGGTACTGGAATGTAAGGATTATGTGTATTTGTTGTATATACATTTAATCCAGCAACGCTTTGTTCGGAAATATTTGGACTATCTCTTGGATATGAATTATTTGGTTGTGCATTACAAGGCAAATTATACGGTCCTGATGTATTAACTTGCATAGGTTGAGCAGAATACCCTTGATATTTTTGCCCAGTCATTGGAGGAGGAGGAATATTTGAATGTTTTTGTATTCTTAAAGAAAATTGATCTGGTCTTTTATTTATCATATTATTTTGATCATGCTGACTTGTATTTTGTCCGAATGGTGAAGATACATGATTTATAATCTGAATGGGTTTTTTAGGTACATGAACAAAAGGTGCATCATTCCATACTGAGGTATTTTTTTGCTGTGAAGTAACAGTAACATATGCAGATGATGTAGATGCGGTTGCATATGGAAGGTTTTGTGGAGGTTTTTGAGAATTATTTATTGGATATACGCTGGTTTGTTGATTAAATGTACCTGGATTCTGAATGTATGGTTTATAATTCTGAGGAGTATATAAATTTGTTGCATATGAATTCAACACTGATTCTTGTGGTAATACGGGTGTATATAAAAGTTGCTGAGGTTTATTTGTGTTTTTAAATACAGAATCTGAATAATGATGATGATTTAAAGCTTTAGCGACACGTTCTTTTGCCATCGCTACATCTTCATAATTATCCGGTAATAAATTAAGATATTTTTGAGCAATAGTGAAATTCCTTTGAGATGCCATTATATATGCATAATCATTATACTTTTTATATAATAAGGATAGGGTAGATGGATTAATTGATTTTTCTATATCATTTGAATTTACAATTTGCTTTAGAATAGCTATTTTTTCAATAAAATCTTGAAAAAGCTTTGTATGTATGAAATAAGGTGAAATATTTGAATTATCATTCGTTTTGGCTTCCTTAAATATAGATGTTTCTTTCTCCCGGAATTCCTCAACCCAAATGTCAATTAATTTTCCTAGTTTTGTGCCCATTAAATAGCATAACACTGCTTGGTTCCTCATTTGTAAATCCGCATTTTTAGATAGAAACTCCGTATTTATTCGATCACCTAATGCACCACATAGTTCTGAAAAATTTTCAGGTTTTGAAAATGTACATATAATAACAAGAGCTTCTTTCCAATCTTTTAAATTGGTATTTAACACTACATCCCATAAGTTTCCCTCAATTATAGATGATAATAATCTAATATGTGGAGTATTATTATGCTTTCTAAAATAGGCTCTTTGTGCACGCTTTTGGCATTCTTTTCCACCGCAGAAAGAAAATATTAAAGCTTCAGAAAGTCGTTCTTCCTGTAAACATAAATCAACTGCTTTATCAAATTGACCTAGGAAAATTGATTTAGTAATAATTTTATCTAAATCTGAATCATTATCATTAAATATAGAAAACGGCTCATTCAAAGGTGGTAAATGAGAAAATATATTTTTTTCAGAATTAGATAATTTAAGATGTAAAAAATCATTATCTGATTCATGTTTTTTAAATAAATCTTCTAAATCTTCCGTTGATTTTTCATTTTCTTGATTAGATGTGGTTTCTTTTGCTTCCTTATTTAAAGAAATATCTTTAATTTTTTGCAATACATTATTCTCAATCTCATTTTCCTCAAATCCAAGAAAACCCGTAAATTTATCCCTAGAATTTTCATGTAAAAGGATAAAAAGAATTTCCCATAATTGTTTCTGTAAGAGATCATCTGTTTCTTCAACTTTTTTTTGGCAATATGCTTTAATATCATTATTTTTTAAAACTTCCTCAAAGTTATTTGCATTTTCAATAATACTTGATTCCTCAATAATATTTAAAATTTTAACAGTATTTAATCCAGAAACCTTGTTGTTCCCAAAAGTGACTAGTTTTCCTCCAAATCCGAAACTTGCTCCACATTTTTTAGTAAGCCATTTAGGGGGTTTTTTCAATAATAAAGATGATTCATAGGGTCTTGTGTATGATGGAATATTATCAAAAAAATCTGCATTTGAGATATTTGATGCAATATCTGCATTATTTTCTGTTTTAAGATTTTGAACTGTTTGAGTTGTTTGAATAATTATTTTTCCATCATAAGAAGCACTTGCAATTACATCTGGATTCTTTAAAGACCATAATGCTCTAAATACCCAATTATTAGATCGTGGAAATTCACCAATTAATTCTGCAGAAAAAGGATCCCAGCACAATGTTCTATTATCTTTCCCACATGATAAAAGAAGTCCTGAATCTTGTTTGCACCATGATACATATAAAATACCTGCCTCATGACCAGATAGAATCTTTTATATATTAATCAATCAGTTAATAGATAGCTCATATTGGAATACATACCTTCTCTGGTGCATGAGAATTTCTTAAATCCCACATTAATATAACAGGTAATGTATCTTCTTCTGATGCAGTAATAATTTTTGTCGCCTATTAATAATATTAATGATTGATATATAATATGAAATATTTATTCACTTACAAAGTCTGGATGCCATATAACTGAACTCATACCTTTTTTACCCCCACCTATACCAGGAAATTGAAGATTTACAACGGCTTTTTTTGCACGAAGATCCCAAACTGATGTAATTCCTGTATCACCTGCTGTAGCTAAAATATATGGTACTTTTTCATCTTTATTAAATGCTATAGATTGAATTTCTCCTAATTGGTTTGATTTTTGACCTGAAGAGTAAGGTTTCGTAGGACTTTCCATATCCCAAATCCAAATCTAAATTAAAATATTAATTTTATGCAAAATTTAAAAATATATTAATATATACTTCTCCATTTTCACCTGCTGATGCTAATAATTTTGTTTGTGTTGTATTAAAATCTAAACTTTTAATAATACCACTATGTGTCGTATTTTGCATAATTAAAGATTCATTTTCACTATCATTTTAAATTATTTTTATTTATTTTTATTTTTTTATACTTTGCTCCTGAACATATTAAATTTGCATCCCATAAATTTAATGCACCATTTTCCATTGCTCCTGCAATAATACCTTTTTTACATCCATCATATACGCAACCCCATGAAATATCGTTAAATCTATATTTAAAAATAATTAATTATAACCCTTCTTTCAAAAATTCATTTTTTAAAAAGTCTTTCTTTTTACCTTGTATCACTACTAATTGTATTATTAGGTCGTGTTAATTCAAATGATTCCGGCGTCCAATCTGTTAAATCAATATTCCATAATTCTAATTCCATTGTATTTGAAAATCCTGCATCAATTACTCCTGGAATAGTTCCTGTCACTAGCCATGTCCCCTCATTGCATGGGCTCCATGAAAATGTCGCTGTTCGTTGAATTTCTCTTAATTTTACCATCTTTTTTTTTTTTAACTCTTTTTTAATTTAATTTTTTTAATATTAAAAAATAAAAATAAAAAAGCTTTCGAACGTTTTTTTTTAAAAATAAAAAAAAAATCTTCAGTTTTTTAAAGATTTTTTTTTTATTTTTAAAAATGGTTTTTTTAAAAAAAACGAATTTTAAACGATTTTTTTGGAATTTAAATATTTTAAAACGCCAAGAAGAATTAAAATTAGAAAATCAATTAATAAAACAACAACAACAACAACAAGAACCTTCTTCTTCAACATGTTCTTCTAATTCTAAACAATCTATTTCTATTATTGAAAATAATGAAAAAGAAATTGCTGAATTAAAAGTATAAAAATTAAATATATATTTTTAATATATATATTTAATTTATAAAAAATTTTTAATAAATAATATTTAGGACAAATATTTAAAATCAATTGCTAATTTTAGAAATTTACAAGCAAGGACTCAACGTGAAATTTCTGATATAAAATTATTTGCTATTCAACAATTTGCAAAAGATTTAATTAATTCAGTTGATAATTTAGAACGAGCACTTGCAACTGTCTCAGAAGATAGTTTAAAAAATGTAGAAAAAAATAAAGAATTAATTGATCTTTATACTGGTCTTAAAATGACTGAAACTATTTTAAATAAAACTTTAGAAAAACATGGATTAATAAAATATAATGGAATTGGTGAAAAATTTAACCCTAATTTACATGAAGCAGTTTATCAAGTATCAATTCCTGGAAAAGAAGTTGGAACAATTTTTCATAATGAACAAACTGGATTTATTTTAAATGGACGTGTAATTCGTCCAGCAAAAGTAGGTGTAGTTGGAGAAAATTAAATTTATTTATAAAATTATTATATTTTATTATTTATGTATTGTTATCAAAATAGGGTTAAAATTATTTTATCTAAGTTCTATATCTAATTCTTTTATAACACGCTCTCTAAGTTGATTTTGAAGTTTATTAACTTCTTGATTAGAAAGTGATCTATTAACAATATTAATTAGAATTAAATAATTATATATATATTATTGATTTATACCTATCCATTGACCGATAGTTAATACGATAACACATACTTTGTCTTTTTGTTTCCTTGTGTATGAATTTATCAATCTATTGAAATATTGAGTTAAAATATAAAAGTATATATTTATATACCAGTTGAACTTCTTCAACTAGATCACTTCCTACATTTCTCACAATTTCCATAAAATCATTTTCATGAAATATTTTTCTTCTTGATAATGGTTTTTGAGAATTACAAGTTTTTTCATTAATCCAAAATGCAATATCTTTGTAGCACGGTGGGTATTTTGAATAAGGTCGGAAAATAGATATTTTTTCTGGGGAAAATTGTTTAAGAAATCTTGGATCTTGAGTCCAAAAAAGTCTGATATCCGGAATTTCAAAAAAAATCATGGCAATTCTTTCTAATCCAAGCCCAAAAGCCCAACCAATTCGATAGGGTATTTCTATCATAGTTAGTTAGTTTATTGATATAATATTAAATTTGTGCCTGCAATTTTAAACAAGTTATGCTTTATAATTCCACACCCACAAATTTCTAGCCATTCCCCTTTCCAAAATATTTCTAATTCCCATGAAGGACTTGTAAATGGAAAATATGATTCGACCCAACGAATTTTTAAGGGAGAAACAATATTTTCATTTAAAGAACCACATGATTGACGTGATATTTGGTATATATGAATTATCACTCGTTCTAATGTTTTCTTTAAATGTTTTCCAATTGCTTCAACTTCATCTTCTTGATGATTTTTTTGCAATGGATTCCGTTTAGGATGAAAAGGTGCCGTAGTATCCTCAATAATTACATTTGAGCATGAAATATTAGTTGTTGATGCTTTTACTGCTTCCAATAAAGAAATCTTGCTTTTTTTCGTCCAAAGTCTCGCTCCCTCCATTTGATGAAAAACAGGATAATGATTTTTATCAATTTCGTCTTTTCGGTATACATCTGCGCTGATTAAGAATCCATCTTTTTTCATTCTCTTAAAAGCATCCATCTGATGCGCAGATGTATGTGTGCGCAAAATTAAGTTTTGATTAATATAATATGTATCTGTATGACTACGGCTTGGATGATTTATTGGAAAATTAAGAAAATTAAAATTTTTCTCCACGCTAACAACAGGAGAAAAATCATTGAATATTTCGTAATGAGATGTATCAAACTGTGATTCAATTATGTGTCGAAGAATTGCTAAAGGATGTGAAGTTTGTAGATGCAATTTTTTTTCAATTGTTTTAAAAATTATGGGAGTAATATTTGTCCATTCATCCGAACGATAAGTATTACCAAGAATAGAGATATAAGACTGGATTTTTCGTCTATCTGCATTTTAAATTATATTTCAATTCTAAAAAAAAAAAATTACTTGAATCCCCCACTTTTTTTTGGTTTTTTTGGGAAATTTCGTGTTGAAAAAAAGATGAAATACATTTAACATATGAAAAAGAGATTTAATGAATCATTTTGAGAGTAGAAAACTTATTAAAAGGTGCTATAGATAATGGTTTTATCTTGCTTTTTTTTCTTGAGGTTATCGAAATTTATTACTACGAATTAACCGGAAAAAAATGATTTTTTATAAAATAATTGGTTTTTTGGCAGGAAAGCCCTATAAAATGAGCTTTTCTTGTATTCATACGTATAGATCGCATATGAAAGTTCCATATTCCTTTTTTGAATCTCAAAAATCGCGTAATATACCGTTTTTAACGGGTTTATTAGTATCTTCAATTTCTTATAAATATTTATATAATCATTATGTGATTATGAAGACAAGAAAAGGTCATCAGTATGGTGATAAACGGATATTCTTTGGTTTATTATGTTTCTTATATTGTTTAAGCACCTAGATACACAAAATATAAAAAAACACATAAAGGAAGAATTTCTGTACCTATAGGAATGTCGACTAAAGGTTTTTCTGGAATAAATACTTTAAATATACTTACTTATATAAATGATATAAAGGAAGCACAATTGTTTATGGTGATTTCGGTATGCGCTTAAAGGAACATGGAGTTCGATTTACTGCAAAACAACTCCAAACAGCTGAAATGATGATTAAACGGGCAATAAAATCTTTTAAAGGTGCTAAGGTTTATACACGGATATCAACACATACAGCAGTATGTGTTAAGGGAAACGAGGTCTATTCTTTATTTGTTTTATTTAGTTTTTCACCATCATTTCAGACACGTATGGGAAAAGGTAAAGGTAGTTTTCATCATTGGGCTGCAAGAGTGCCTGTAGGACGCGTTGTTTTTGAGATTGGGGGAGGCAGTATTTCCAGCGAAGTTGCAATGGAGACTCTCCGACAAGTAGAATATAAGTTACCTGGAAAATGGGAAATTATTAAACGAGGAGCGCCTGCACGAATTGGATTACGTCATATTGTTCAAGAAACGCTAACTAAAAATACAGAAGAATAGTTTAGAAGGGATTCATTTGTATATGTTATTGAGGAGAACTTTATTTGATTTTTTGTAATGTTTGAGATGTCGTTCAAAGTATTGCAAATTAATTGAACTCAGTATAATGAGAGGAATGTATTCTCATGAATTTCGCAACAAATGCTTCTAAATGGAAAATTGCTTTATTTCCAAGTCGAAGACGATGTTCCTATTTTTTTGGTTAAAAAAACCATGTAAAAAAGAATTTTACATAAAAGGTTGCCCATTTTATAGTTTCTAGTTTTAAGATATCGTCTATTTTTGAAATTAAGTTGAACGTTAGGACCTTTTTGCAAAAAATGAATAAATATTAGTAATAAATAGTTTATACCTTAAGAATTAATGATGGAGGAATACAATGTGTAATAAGCTCATAAAGCATACTACGTACTTGAAGAATTCTTAGTGTTATTAGAAATTTTTATTAGACGATTAGTGTGAAAACCTTGCTGGTGTTTGTTCTTGTATAATAGAATCTGCGATTTGGTTAATATACACCTCCCAATCTGGTATAGGTATAACTGTGTTATCATGCAGTGTAGAGCTGTGTATGTGTGTTAGAAATGTATTTTTTGTAAATGTGTATTACTTCTTTGCATAAACTGCTTCTAACATTAACAATGCTTTTCTTAAATTTCTTTTGCTATCTGATGCAATTTTGTTACATAAGTGATCAGGAATTGAAAAATGTTCTTTAGAGGCAACGTATTTTAAAACCAAAGTTATTTTTTCCAATGTGGGTGCTGCTACTCGTACTAAAAAGCATCTTGACTGAATAGGTGCTATAATTTTAGATGTCGAGTTTGCAAGAAGAATAAGACGTAAATTAGGATAATATTTTTCCATTGTTCGGCGTAATGCTGCTTGTGCCTCTCCACTTAAATGATCTGAATCATTAATAATTACCACTTAAATGAAATTAGTAACAATTTAGATTATTTTTTTATTGTAAAAAATATAAAAAAGATACCTTTAAACCGATGTTTTGCAGATGCATCCACTTGTTGAGTTTGTGCAATTTCTTTTAAAAGATCTTGAATTACTATTCGATCATAATTTCCGGAATCACTATATTATAGAAATATTAAGGATAATTGTAATTATTATTAAATAATACCTAGGTGTAAATTCTATATGATAATTGCTAGATATCATATTAATTTTTATTTTTTTATTTGAAGAGGATAAAAATGTTTTTTGATCTAATTTTATCTATATTATTTATTAATTGGATTTGTATAATATTACTTAAAAAGTACTTTTTCAACACCTAATCCATAAAGTTCACGAAGTGTTGCTAAAACTCGAGTTTTTTTGCCAGAACCTGACGGTCCATATATTAAAAGATGTGGAAAATCTCCGCTTTTCGTCTTTTTTCATATTAATTGGTTTGATTTTGGAATTTTTACTTACTAATGCTTTTAATTTCTGAGATAATGTTTCATGAAAATGCATATGATTTAATGATTTAGGTCGATATTTATCTATAAATAAAGACATGATTCTTAAATTTCTAAGTGTTTTTTTTGTATTTTTTAAAACTTAAATGATGATTAAAATATAACATAATATTGTCTAACTTATCGCAGTTGTCTTTAGATGTAAAAAAGTGAATAAAAATAAATATATCATGATATACTTAAAAGAAGACAGCGGACTAATAATAATGAAAAATGAATGAATATGTGCTTTGTTTTGAAGAATTAATAAGTATTGTTTTTGGATGAAAAAAAGATGAAAAGATAGTTGTTTTGTTTAATGAAAGATATAATATACAAAAAAACGTCAATATTTTATACTAAAAATATGCGTATTAAATAATTGATTTTATTCAGAAAAAGTCCAGCATCTTTTTGCTAATGGACTTGATACAATTGGTTTATGAAAATCGATTTTCTTTTTCGCAGCAATAAGACCACATCGTTCAAGTTCAGTAACTAAAAAAGTGTTAAAGGGATTCTCATTAAGATAAATTTAATTTACATGGTTTAGGCAGTACAGTTTTCGAAGTTGAAAGATGTGTTTTTTTCACCGGTGATAAAACAGTAGATGATGTTGAAGTATTTGGTAGAAGTATAGGGGCATTAGGTGTAGGTGTATTTTGAGATTCTGATATAGAAATATTAGATGGTATTAAAGTTTTTGGATTAATAGAAGCTCTTCTCTTTAAATCATTTAATATAATTATAAAATATGAAGTTATCCTCACCTGTGAAAAAAGGTTGGATTCAAGATTAATCTCGTATTTTGCTTCATCCACATGTCGATCTTCTTCCTCACACCTATATACTTAATTAATGATGACAAGATAAATTGTTCTTATGCTTACTTCATAATCCAATTAATGCTGACACAATGTATTTTTCGTATTTCATGAATTCGTTCAAGATAATTATTTGCCGCCTTAACTTTTTCAAGAAGATGAAGAGATCCAAGTCGCCATATTACATGTGTAATACCAATATTTTGGAATGCAAATGTATTTTTTGTCTTTTGGGATTTTGTGTCATCTTCTGTATTAGAAAATGGATTGGATGTATCAGATGGATTGGGTATTGACCATTCCCAATGTTCTTTCACACATGCTCCCAATTCTATTAAAAGACATTTAAAACTTAGGTTAGCATCACTCTGATCTGCTGTTCTAATATCTAAATAAGCTATAACATGTGATAATGGTTTGGTTTGTTTAAAACATAAATGAGTTGTATCAAGAGGTGAATCCAATATTGAAGGTGATCTAGAAATATTGAATGTATTATAGAAAATATCTTGTGAGACATTTGTAGGATTAGTTTCATCTTGATTTGATAATGTTTCAGTATAATCATCAGGAGTGCTAGAACAACTAGATGATGTATCACTAACAATTGGAATCTTGACATCTTTACAATGGCTTGGTGTTGTAATTCTCATATTGCTTAATTTTGCTGTTAAATAAACGGGAGGTGGGTATGATGTTTCATTGCGCGTTCGAGGTATTGTATGATAATTATTTGTAGTTTTTGATAAATTTGATGAACGAGTTGTCATTGAATGCGTTTTTAAACATGAATTATCATGAATTAACGTATTAGATATAGTATTCGTTGATATTTTTGATTTTATTGTAGAACGTAATGTATTAGATGATAATTCTTTTCGTTGATAATGATGTGTTGAATTATCACGCATTTTAGCCATTGTATTACCATTATTATCTGAATGATCTAGACTTCCTACACTTCGTGGAGAACGTGATGATGATTTAGTTGACCGATAACGTGCAACACGTAATGCTGGTGTTGATAAAAGTCGTTTATGATCATTATTTAATGAAACATTCTGAAATGGAGTACGCGTCGTACGTTGTGAATGTAATGGTGTCTTTAAACTTGTTGGATTCGTATTATCCGCTGCCGGCAGCACCATTTTTCGATTTTTTCGTTTTTTCTCAAAAGTCGATTCTTAACGTAATAAAAATTTGATATGCATGAGATTTTAATGAATCATTGTAAGATGTATATTAAAAAAGAAGTATAGATGACGCATATAGTGCGCATACAATTCGATATATAGATTTAATGGATAAATATTATATAGAAAAAAGACGCATAGATAACGCATATAAGAGGGCATATAAAAAGTTTTTTTTTCTTTTAGTAAATAATTAAATGTTAATGTATTTTATTAAGTTTTTAAAAACTAAATTATAAATGTATTCAAATAAAAGTATATAGATATTTAGTTATTTTAAAAAAAATAAATAATTTTTAATAGAAATATTTTTTTTCTCTTATAAAATGATTATAAAATTTAGGAGCACTCGTGTGTCCTTGTAACGGACAAAGAGGTTCAATGCTTTGGGGGTTTTAAAAAACATCGGTTTAGTTTTGATGCGTTTGACGTGCGAATGGTTTTATCGCGAAGTCCTTATGAAACGTTATCGGTTGCACGAACAGCAACAAAAGAAGAGATTCGTCGAGCTTATCGACGAGAAGGTAAGATAATATAAGTGAATAAAAAGAAATAATTAATGAAGGGGAAAAATTTAGCATTAGCAAATCATCCGGATAAAGTCCCGGCGGAGCAACGAGCAGCAGCAGAACATAGATTTAAAGAAGTTAAAGAAGCATATGAAGTATTATCAGATGGTATGAAATATGAAATTATTAAATAAATTATTTTTATGAATATTAATTAAATTTTTATTAATTTTTAGATCGTCAACGACAACTTTTTGATACGTATGGATTAACATGTGCGCCTCCACAAGGATCGATAGAAAGGGAAGATCGTATGGAAGATTTTGGGGCACAGTGGTTTACAACTGTGCATCAACAATTTGTACAACATATGTTTCCGCATCGTGCAATGAGATCTTTTTTTAATCAAATGAATGCATTTCCGCGTTTTTCACAACATTTTCCTTCAAGTGTAATTGATGAACTTGGTTTTACACATAATCGATATATGGACGCGTTTGATTTTTTTGATGAAATATTTACAGATCCTTGGTTTCGATGGTAATTAATGGTTAAATTAACGCCAAATAAGCGTATTACAAACAATTACGTAATGAATTACGTTATTTTTTTTGCATTTTTAATATGTTTGTACTTGATTATGTTTTTGCAATTTCATTTTGTTAATGATGTTTGTTCAATTATAGAAGTTGTTTTATTTGCAGCTTTACGTTGAATTTCTTTCCATCGGCGGATCTAAATCGAGTTTAATATATAATTTAATTACTTTTTAATATATACTTCTTTTGTATGATGTAAACATTCTAAATAATCTTCCATTTCTTCAATACAAACTCGTTTATTTTTTGTATCTTTTATAGAGATATAACATCCCTAATAATATACATAAATTATGTTTGTTTGTGAATATTAAATTATTATTTTACTAAAAATTGTTGCCAAAATGAATAGCAACGTGATTGTCCACCTTCATATCCGTAACCTATAATAATATATTATTAATTAGCGTTAAGTATAATTTTATATTAATTACCTGATGCCATTTAAAGAAAAAATAAAACGAAATATTGCTGATAAGTTTAAAAATAAAAAGTAAATTTCATTTAAAGAAACTTTTTTCTTTATTATTAAATGGAAACCCTCGAATATTGAAGAAATAAAATTTTGATTGATTAATTAATTAATTGAAATATAATTTGATGAAGAAAAATAAAAAGAATTTTATAAATTGATTTAAAGGTTTTGAATAAATTGATTTTTAAATAAATATATATACATTATAAAAAATTATAAATTTTTTTTATTTTGTAATATATATATCTATATATATGTGTATGTGTCTCTTTTGTTATTTTGAATGAAATTTTATGAAATGAATAGTTATTGATTATATTTTTATTTTTTTTGATTTATCTTTTTATCTAATGTCACGTGATTTATGATAAGTATAAAAAGCCGGTTGGTCTGCGATTCAATTTTCAAAAAAAAACATAAATTTATGAAAACTGCGTGCAGGGAAGATTTGTGTAGCAATTGAGATGCATCTGGAAAGCACGGGAGCGAATAGCGTGCCTTTAGGACTGAGGCGACGGTTTGGACATGAAGAATTAGAACGGGAAGAAAGGCCGCATGAAAATCAATATATGCCACCACTCCCGTTAGATTCATCAGCACCGTTGCCACCGGGGATTGATGAGCCGCGTGGGTATAAAACAGGAGGGCATCGGGTTCGAAAACGCAAAAATCGATGGGGTATAGGCGGTGTTGAAGGTAATAAAGCCCTCGGGCTTATTGGATTACCCACCGCTATTACGAGTAATATGACAAATGAACAATTAGAGGCATATGCACTTCATATGCGTTTAGAAGAAATAGGTCAAAAACTGCGTATTGGAGATGTTGTACCTCGCGACGGTGAAAGGTAGAAAAATTTTAATATATAGTAATATTTTGAATTAATGTTGGTTCGCAGATCCCCGTCACCGCCTCCTCAGTACGACAATTTCGGTCGTCGGACGAACACACGTGAAATTCGATATCGAAAACGTCTTGAGGATGAGCGCCATCGTCTGATTGATAAAGCGATGCGTACAATTCCCGATTTTAAACCTCCTGTTGATTACCGGCGACCTACAAAAACCCAAGATAAGATATACGTTCCCGTAAATGATGTATGTTTTCTTGTTGTTTTCATATTTTGAATAATATTTTTAGTACCCAGAAATCAATTTCAGTTTATACCCCTTTCTTCTTAACATTTTGAGGAGAATACTTGAGCTAACCTATGCAATAAAGTTGGTCTGTTAATTGGACCTCGAGGCAATACCTTGAAAAAAATGGAAGCCGAATCGGGTGCAAAAATTGCTATTCGTGGTAAAGGATCTGTTAAAGAGGGTAAAGGTCGCAATGATCCCTCTGCCAATAGTAGTCTTGAAGAGGATTTGCATTGTCTTGTCATGGCAGACACTGAGGATAAAGTTCGTCATGCTATAAAATTAATTGAAAATATTATTGAGACTGTAAAAAAAACAAAATCTTTGTTATAGTTTTACATTAACTCGTATAAAGGCTGCATCTGTTCCTGAAGAACAGAATGATCTTAAACGGCAACAGTTACGCGACCTTGCAATGCTTAATGGTACCCTTCGAGATGATGAGAATCAAGTTTGTCAAAATTGTATAATTTTTAATTGTATACATTTGACACATGACTTACATTGTTATAGGTGGGAATGTTGGTCATCGTCGATTCGATTGTCCTGAGCGACAGAATTATACGGCTAATATTGTATGTCGCATTTGTGGAAATGCAGGGCATATGTCTCGTGATTGTACAATGAGGAATGATCCTGAGGTTTTACGTCAATTAAATAGTGGAAGCGATGCAGCTGATAGGGAATATGAAAATCTCATGCAAGAACTCGGTCAGGGACGGAGTGAAGCTGGGCGGATTGAGGGTGCTAGTACAGCACCCTGGGCGAACCTTACAAGTTCAAGTACTGCTCCTCCTTGGGTAAATATATATATAAATAATTTCATATTGCGTTTTTTTTAATTTTATTATTAGGCTAAGGCACTCCCGGATGTGTATGGGGGTTCTGCGCCACCTCCCTGGGTCCAGTCTGCTGCTCCGATACCACCACCCCCGGGTGTTTCTCAGGGACCTCCCGGTACTCTTTCTTATACTGTTCCTGGAACTGCGCCGCCAACTTTATCTTTATATGGACCGCCTCCTGGTATGTCTACCTATGGCCCACCAAGTGGTGTATATCCTTCTGCACCACCTCCCGGATTAGTTACATCAGTACCGCCGCCACCTCCGAGTACTAGTTTTCAACATTTATCTCAATCTAGTGCATCGTATAATGTATCATCTTTACCTCCCACTGATTATAATAATCATTCTCGGCATTTGTGATATGATACATGTTTTTCATATGATACATATTTTTCATATGAACTTCATGTAATTGAGAGAATCTTATGTTTTATATGAGGCGGGAATTATTTGATATAGATTATTTTTGGTGGCTATTAGTTTCATTAGATTGTAAAATAGCTGGTTTAATTTTTTTATTTGATAATTGTTGAATTTTAGTATTTAAAAGAAACTAAATATAATCTTTAATTATTTATAAAAAAGGTTCTTTAGTCCAAATGGTAAATAGTGGAAATTGCTTTTTCTTTGAAGTTGATACGTTCAGTCGTGTTGAGATAATGAATAGCTATTAGTTTGATAAATAAAATTAGTATATATTGATATTTAAAAACCTAAAAGTTTTTCTGTTCTAAAAGATGCTAATTGTGGATTATTTTTGATTGTTTCTATGCTGATAGATGGATATTGATTGAATCTATTTGTTTTTATAGAAGGCATGTTTAAAGAAATATAAGTCAATAAGATACGAAACAATATTGCTTGAAGAGATATGCGAATATCTAAATCTGAGAAAATTTTATTTTTGAAAAAGATTGAAATTGCTTGCGATGCATTAAAAAGTGAAAGAAAAGAAAATTCAATTGATTCTGATGTAGTTATGGCTAGTAAAAGTGTTGTTTCTTCTATTTCTTTTAATGAATTATTATTATCTTTTAAAAATTAGGGAAAAATAATTAGCAGGTTATTAGATACCTTGAGCATTCCATTTTGATATATATTGTGATATAATCATTGATTCTTTTTCTGTTAAAAATTTAGGGTTATTCACTGACCATGTAATACTTGGCTTTTTTTCTTTGATTTCTGAAAGAAGTTCCCGAAGGGTATGTACACCATATGGCCATCCATATAAGTCTATTCCTTTATTTAAAAATGGTAATTGTTGTATATGTAAACACATAGATGTCAAGGCTGTATAATAGTAAGAATGTTTATGGATAAAAAAAATAATGAATCTGCCTTCTGATGTCATTTCTTGGCTTTTTAGAATGAAAGAAAGTCCTAAATATATTGTAGAATATGTATCTATAGTATTTAATTTCTATTATTTGCCCTATATTCATTTTCACCTCCACTTAGTAAAGACGCCGCCATTAACTGTTGTGCATAAAACTGTATCATTTGCTGTTGATTACAATTCATACGAATAAATTCATCATCAAAATAATTCCTATATGCCTCTGCATATTCCGGTTTGCCAAGAAAAACTTTCCATTCAGCTTGTATAACTACAGATGGACTGGGTTGCCATGTACAGTCATTAGGTAAAGTTTGGTTATATATATCAAACAATTGTGAAGCAGGAATACCTAATAAATACAGGGCAGGGAGATGCTGTAAGGCAGATTAGTTAGGCGTATATAAATACACCTAATATATTACCTGCAAAAACAGGTTGGGTGTGCCAGAGGGATGAATAATAGCTGTAGTTACATGATTAGCACGGAGTAAATACTTTAATCGTTGATAAGTATTATCTGGATGTGTAACTGTTGTAAACAGATTACACTGTATTGCTTTAAAAATTGATATTAAAAGACCCATTTTTAAATGTTAAAAATGATGCAATATTTACGATAAAAGTTATTATTTATGTATTCAAAAGATTTATAGTTATAGTTAAGCGTGGGTTGTATGAGAGGGTTTGGTTCGAGACATGAGATCTAATGATGTTAAAAAAAATAATAGCAAAAAGAAGATAAGACCTTCAATTTGTGCAATGCTTTGATCCAGAATTTGTTGTTGTATTTTTGGTTGTCGAAGTTCTTTATTTACTTTTGAAATGACTGTATTTGCAAGATAGGCTTGCTCATGTTGACGAAGAGCGGATTCATAACGAACCCATGATTCAAGAACAGCTTTTGCTTCTTGCTGGACATTAACAATTTGCGAAAGCTCAAAGGCTTTAGCTTCAAGTTGAACAGTCTCCTATGAAAATAAGTTAATTGTGAAATTAGAAAAATGATTGTAAAATACTGACTTTAGATATTTCAAATAGATCTTTTGTAACATCAACAACATCTTTCATTGCCTCAATAGAATTTATACGTTCTTTAATAATTGATGCATGTTCCTGTCTAGAATTATTGAGCAAAGACTGCATATTATTAATGTAGCGATCTGCCCAGTTGACGTAGCTTTGTTTACTCGAGTTAACTAAAAACCAAATAATACCAATAAAACTTGCTAGAATTATAGTTTCTTCATTTACAACGTAAAGTTCGTTAGAAATAGCTGCAATAGAAAGCACTGTTCCTGTTGTAATCATTCCTGTTTTTGATAAAATAGGAGATTTAGGTAGTAAATCAATAAGTGCTGTTGCTTTTAGTTTAGGGTCTATTTTTGACGAGAAGAGACAGGCTTTTTGTTTTTGATATTGAATAATATATCCCTTGTTTGTTAAGTACTTTATATTCGCAGTTTTTAAAGTTCTTATATTTTGTAAAGTAGGTGATAATATAGTTTTAAAATTCTTTAAAGTATCTATAAAATTTTATTAATTCTTGGTTAAAATATATAATGTTTTAGAATTGAAAACCCTTAATAATGCTTCTTTTTCTTATTAAGAATGACATCTCTCTATTTATAATTTTTAACTTTATTAAGAATTCAAAATTTATCGTCTTTCGACTTAAGACGTACTTAACAACTTAAATAATGGAATCTTTATTAAAGACTGAATTTATAGATAAAAATATAAAAAATAGTCAAGTTTTGTCATTAGAAAAGGATATTATTGTTTTTCAGGAAAGTTATAAAATTACAGAATTGATAAAATTATGTGATGTTTGTGTTCTTTTTGAATAATTACTAGTTTTTTATGCCTATGTTTGTAGGAATCATCAAAAGAAATGAGTATTGAGGCCCAATATATGACTTGTAAAATATTTTCATTATGGTTTGCATCTGGAAAATTTTCTAGACCTAAAAAAGTATCTACAGATTCTCAGGAAATTTCTAAATATACATGGATTAGAGAGAAATATGTTGATTTTTTTATTAAGTTATTAGATAAATTATCATCGGATGAACTTGAACAACAAAGTCATTCATTTACTTTATTACTTCGATTGATTCATGATGAAAGTTGTGAAAATCGAGGATTTGTCAATGATCAATATTTTAGAGTGTTAAAATGCCTACTTTTAAATAAAAATGCTCATATCTTCTTTCTTTATTATATTATAAAAGAATATTTAGATAAATATGTTGATTTACAGTATTATTTTTACAAAAATTCTTAGTAAGATTGGATGGTGGTTTTTTCAATGCTTAATTATGATAGTAAACTTACTAAAGAAATACTTAACCACAAACATGAAAATTCTAGCCCGGTTGAAGTGTTTACAACAAATCTTATCACTCTTTTAGTAAATATGAAAACTCTGTTATTAAATGATAAAATGTGTTGGGTTTCTCGTTCTGATTCATTGGTTCAGAGTTTTCAGTCTTCTAAACAGAAACGTGTTTTTTCTGATTGTTGGATTACAGCTCTTCGGTTACCTTTGAAAAATCATCAATATAAGCAGATTCTAGATATTCTTCATTCAAATGTTCTTCCTTTTTTGCAGGAACCGCATTTATTGATGGATTTTCTTACAGATTCATATAATGCAGGTTAGTTTTTATTTTATAATTATATTGTTTTGTTGATTAATTAGGCGGGCCTGTCTCTCTTTTGGCATTAAATGGTTTATTTTATCTTATGCAAGAATATAATCTCGATTATCCAAATTTTTTTATTAAACTCTATGCTTTGTTTGATGAAAATTTGTTTCATATTCGATATCGTAGTCGTTTTATAAAATTGGTTAGCCTTTTTTTATCTTCTACGTAGAAGTTAATTGTTTTTGTATTTTTCTAATTTTCTAAGGCATTTACCTGCGAGTATTGTTGCTAGTTTTATTAAGAAAATGTCTCGACTTAGTCTTTTAGCAAATCCTGGAGGAATAATTATGATTATTCCTTTGGTTTATAATCTTCTTAAGTTACATCCAACATGTATGGTTCTTATTCATAAAATATCTACTGAATCACCTTTTAAAGGTACTTTTTTTAATTAAATATAAAATGTTTGATTCTGTAAATAGATCCTTTTTTGGATGATGAATTAGATCCTAGTAAAACCAAGGCTTTGGATAGTAGCTTATGGGAACTAGCTGTATTTTTTTCGAAATTTAAATGAAAGTGCTCATTGATTATTTAGACACTTATAGATCATTATTATCCTACTGTTTCGACTTTAGCTCGAATCTTTTCAGAACAATTTACAAAACTTAGTTATGATTTAGATGATTTTTTTGATTATTCTTACACAAACGTATGCTTTTTGGTTATTTAATGAATTGATTTGATCAGTATAGATAATTGATTTAGAAATGAATTCTAAACTAACAAAGCCACCTGTCATAGAATATCAGAGTGCAAATGGTACATTTTCTGAAAAAAAAAGAGATAATTGTATATTTACGTCATTATGGGATTTGAGTGATATATCGGTATAATATAAAATCTTTACTTTATAAAATTTAAAATTAAAATGATTAAAATTTTAAAAATATTTAAAAGTTATGACTTTATTAATATTGTGGAGTTTATTATAATATATTATTATAATAATTATCTTCTCAGAAATTAATGTTTTTAAAATGAGTACTTAACTTGCTTTTTATTTATAATAATTATTATGTTGATGGTAGGGTTTTTGGTAATTCTGTAGATAGAATATTTAACATGTTTTACATTTGTGATACTGTTTGATTTTTCCAATTATTAAATAATATTAATGGAAAAGTTACTTTATTAAAATTATATCTATAAAATTTCTTTCACAATATATATTTGCATAAATGTTATTGAATTCAGATAGATAGGTTATTTATATTTGTTATGTAATTTTATTTTTCACATATAAAATATTTCTAATAAGATTATTTATTCTTAAGAGATGAATTGTTAGAAAATAATCTGTTTTGTATGTGAAATGATTGAAAAGACAAAAATTTGTAAGTTTTTAAAACTTAATCTTATAAATATATAAATTATTGGGATTAAATAAATTAAGAACAAAAAATTGATTGAATATTATCAAAATTGATTATTTAATGATCTATTGACTTTTAAAATAATCTAATAAAACATTTAGAGCCTCCGATTCTTCACCATAGTCACGAATAACTACACATGAACCTGTAGATTGATAAGGATAATATGAATCATGCATTGTGTGCTTACATCGTACAACTTTCCGAGCATTTCCTTCGCGATCGAGCGTACATAATCCCGCCCATTCACCAAGCTTCTTGGAATCGGCAACTTTGATGAGATTGATATTCTGCTAAAATTAGATTCTGGTTTTATTTGGAAAAATAGACATGTTCTGCGCAAAGTGCCTCTACAAGCCTTGTATATGCTTCTTCATCACATGATTCGGAAAGAATACATAAATGAGCTTGTCGTCTAATCATTGATTTAGCGTTATTTTTAGAAGATCTGAAAAATCGAGTTATCAATTATTCATTAGTACTTACCTATCAAGTGCTTTAACACATTCTCGCAAGCCACGTGCAAGTCCATCATGAACTAATGCTTTTTTTAAGACTTCTTGAAGTGCCTCCTCAACAGGCATAGAGCTTCTGCCACTTGTTACTTCTAAAGCATCATCTCCTTCTGGCATGATAGATCTGTATATTGGTTAGTTGTATTTTTTTTCATTGAAAATCTATTTTTAGTAAATTAAAGCTGCAGAGTTTATTACCAAGAAGATTCAGCTAAAATAAATGTGTAATTCTGCTGTAATTTTCCTGTTGATCTCTGAAGATTGAATTTCAGATGTCCTCGATGAGCGTTCTGACTGAGATCGTTTGTCGTTTCTTTTGTGCTTTTGTGACTGTTAAAAATAATTTATATAATAAGTTTTTTAATTTAATAAATTATTGAATAAATGTGTTTAATTAATACATTTTATTTGTATTTTTTTCATAATTTTTGTATAAATATCATGATCTTCTATCATTCTTGGACTGCTAAATTATTTACTATCGTTATCTCTTAAATAATTTAGGGTTAGGTTTGTTGTATTGTATTTAAATTATTTAACTATAGGTTAGGGTTAGATAAGATTTGAGGGGGTTAGTAAATCAATGAATAGAAATTCTAGTTTTAATAAGTTTTACATGTAATTATTTCTAGTATTTTATGTATTTAAAGATTGAGAAGTATGAAAATAAAAGGGGTATAAGCTAATCTTTGAAATATTATAGAATTACCTCGCGAAAGCGATTATAATTTTTGAGTTTTAGTGTATGAAATTGATATGGATGGAATAATTATTGTTCAAGCATATTTTATTTTATTGACAAGTGGTTTATTAATAGCAAGAACCATTCCAGTGACAAAACAATGGATATTTTATGGAAAGACGTTAGATTTGAAGAATCGGCAAGTTTTTTGTAGATATTCGATTCTTGATCAAATGGTTCCGAAAAAATGGTTTACACATTTTTACATTGTTTCAGTTATTTCGAGTTGTTTTTGGATCATTCAAATTTATATTTGTCGCTTTTATAATATTTGTACTTGCATTGCTTATTTTTCGAATGATAAAGTACAACCTTTATATGAGGTGTATTTATGTGTATTGTTTATGAGTATTCATGGAGCAAGGCGCCTTTATGAGTGTATTTTTATTCAAAGACATAGTAATTCTCAAATGTGGATAGGACATTATTTTCTTGGAATGACGTATTATTTGTTTTCTGGTCTTGCTATGTGGTGTGAAGGAGGTGGAAATTTACAAAATCCGGGTAATGAAAGTCATTTGTTTTATTAAATAGTTTATGGTTTTATAGAGATAGCACTTTATAGTGTTAATAATGTTTTTAGGATTATTATTGTTGTTTTTTCTGTCTTAATTTATGTTTTTTCTTCCTGGATGCAGTATTTAACGCATAATGATCTTTCAAAGCTTCGTTCTGAGTTTAATGCTCCTAAATATTCTCTTCCTACATCTGGTTTGTTCAAATATATAATATGTCCTCATTATACATCGGAAATTGGAATTTATTTTAGTCTTGTTTTGGCAACAAGAGGTCAAAATAAAACAATATTTCTCATTTTTATATGGGTTATTGTCATTTTGACGATTTCTGCATCTGAAACACGTCATTGGCGTTTAAAGACCTTTGGAGTTAATGCCCCTTATCCTCCTTGGACTATCATTCCAGGTATTTATTAATATTACTATTTTTGTATCAACTTTTATATATTTTTTTTATATTTTTATTGAATCATATTATGAATATATTCAATATTTTTGATAGATTCATGTATTTTTATGTTTTTAATTATTATTATATATATAATCTAAGGTTACTGTGTGGCGGGTTCGTTCATGTACGTTCAACGTTATCGCTGATTTTTGATCTAGGTTAAACACATATTTGAGAGGGGAAGGGAGTTTCATTTCTATTTTAAAGAGCTTTCCTTTTTAGAATAGCTGTAGAAATTAGTTTGGTAGTTTTTTACTATGAATCAAGTTCCTGTTATAACAACGAATGATAAGGAAACCAATGTTATTCCTGATAGGAATTGGAGGAGTACACTAACAGCAGCTGAACAACATGCAATTATATCTCATTTGTAAGGAAATCGTTTATGTCCTGTTTATTTTTATGATTTTGAATTTAGAGTTTCAGCATTAAGAATGGTATCATCTAATGTTTCTTTGGAGCATTTAGTTTCCATTGTGAATGCATTTGAAAAACATGCATACGAGAAAGCAAGTAGCAAGGTGGTGTTTTTATTTTTTATTTTATGAATGTTAATTTGTCTTAGGCAGAATATATTAATATTTGTAATAGTAAATTAATGCATATCAAAGGAAGCGCTCTTCTAAAACAGCGTTCTTTACAAACACCTAATCGGCAATCATCTATTCCATTTTTTCAACAGACACCTCGTCAAGTGTCTGTTTCTGGGCAGTTGAAGACATATGAACAATCACAAACACCCGGAATAATGTCTCAGAATACTTTTTCCCGTTCGGCGTCTAAAGCATCTCAACAATCCATGGATTCACAGCCTCAGTTTCAACAAACAATGCAACATCTAAATCCACAGATGAGATTTCAGCAAAAACAAATGTTAATGAGACAGGTTTCTACAGATCCACATATTTCTAATCAAAACTTAATGCAAACATTAAATTGTTCGATGGATCAGCAAGTACGAGCTGTAAATCCTATCTCTGATTCATTAAAGTGTCAATCACATCCTATTTCTCAGCAAATACCAGATCAATTGCGAGTACAGAATAATTCACAGCAACTTCCACAATATATGGCACATCAGACACATGTTTCACAAAGTTCGGATAAGCATTCTCAACCTTTTGACCAGCAGAAAATGCATATGTTGACACAAGCAGATGTTTATCAACATCGTGCTGATGGTTTTCCGCATAATTTATCTAATATGAATTTACAAACACTTTTGGCGATGAATCAGGCTATTCAGACTCAGAAGCAAAATAAGCAGTCTTCGCCACTTCAGACTCAGGTTAATCAATTATCCTCTAATCAGGTATTACAAGGGATTTTATCACAGATGCAGGCGCCTTTGCAGCAATCAATCAACTCTCAAACACAGAAAAGAGCACCTCAGACCACAGGACTTTCTACATCTCATCAGGAATTTAAAAAGTGTTATGATCCCCATTTGAATCCTTGTAATTATCTCATTCCTCAACGCATTTTGGCTCAATTACCTGAACTTCCTTTTAACGTTTCTACATGGACTCAAGTTGCAGAACTTTTTCGGAATCAAAGATTAACTCCAGAACAAATGACTCGTGTTCACGAACTTTTTTATCAACATGCATTGTATCTTCAGTCATATTATCAACAAATTCAACAAATATCTAATCAACCCGCTAATCATTTTCAGTCTCAATCTACATTTCAGTCTCATTTTTTAAACCCAGATTTACAAATTCAGCAACAGCAAATACGGCAGATTCCTGTGCAGCAAATTCAGAAGGCGTCTAAAGGAATACCTTCTTCAGAATTTATACAACCCGAATGGTCTTCTGAAATTTCGAATTTCTCTACATCATATTTGCATGGTTTTTCTCCTAATGTTAATGTTCCTCTAAATAGTCAGACTTCTCCGCAATCACAATTCCAGCCAATTGATCAATTATCAACTATGATGCAAAATGATAGTACTTTTGGACTTAAAAAAAGACTAAGAGTTCCTATAAAAGTTAAAAACAATGATATTAAATCTTTTAAAGAGCAACAATCTGTATTACAAACATCTAATATGGCATCATCTTCAATACCTACTCAGACTCCACATATTTCACGGATTCACCAAGGTTTACTCAATTCTAGAAATATTTTATTTTTCTCTAATATAGTAGATTTTTCTTCTCAAAATCAAATTGATAGTTCTATTGTTCAAAAAATTCTAATGTGTGGCGGTAAAGAGGCAAATATGCAAATGATTGCACGTCTTAAACAAATCCAAAGTGAGGTAGAAAAAAATGGAGGTAATTTATATTAAATTTTTAATTATAGTGATATATATAAGTTATAGTAAAGAGCACTCCTTTAAATGATCTTACTTCTGCTCAAAAGCAGCAAGTTTGTGAATTGGTTGCAGATATGAATCAAATGTGTCATCGAATTGACATGCTTTTGCCTTTATTTATGGCCTTAAGTTGGAATGAGCCTGCTATTAAACAGTTATTGCAGATGGTATCTAATTATAATCATTTTTATTTATATTGATAAAACCTATAGAGATTAATTTATAAGAATCAGTTTGATGTTTTACCTCTAGGAATTTATTTATGTTATCCTTCTCAACTTATTAAAATTAAAAAATTGATTTCTGAATATTTTAAATATGTAAAGGTTAACATTTATGCAATTCAAAAACAAATGGAAAATGGCAACTCATTTCAAGGTAAAATGTTAATGAATCTTTCTGGAGTAGGACCGAATATTGCTGATTCTCAACATCCTTTGGTTGATGCAATTCCTGTTCAAATGTCTAATGAAACTTTATCATCGAAATTATTCAAAACTGATCTAAAAGATAATGTAAAAGCGGAGGATTTAGGAATAGTTTCTACAAAAGAGAATAGACCTAACATTAATAGTGGTTTCAGTGAAATTAATGCACAATTTAAAGAAAATAATATTGAAAAATCCTCTCAAAAAATAAATCTGCAGGATTTTGATGTTAGTAAAATAATTAAGTAGTTTGATAATGAATTGATTAAAAATAGTTATCTAAAGAATCTTTTAATTCTCAGGAGAAGGATAAAGTTATAGAAGATTCTTTGGATTATACTCTTTTAGGGGTAACTACTGTTCTAGAAGCAGATGATGTTAATGCAATTTTTTCAATTGATAAACCCTTTTTTTTTAGTGAAAAAGAAAGTATAGATATTTTATCCAATAAGTTTGATTCAGAAATTATTTCAAGTTTAGTAACGGAAATTCCTCCCTCTCTTGTTACGAATATTACATCAAGTCAATCTTCAGGGAAGGCTCAAAATAATTCTATGACTGGATCTACCATAGAAGATGATGAATTATCTTCTGATTTAACTACAAATTCTCTTGAAAGTGAAAAAATATTTTTTTCTTCATTTGAAACAATGTTTTCGTCTGTGATTTCAGACATTTTGGAAACTGAAAAGATATTAAATCATGTAAATTTCGAACAATATTTTGATTTAACTTTTAATAATGAATTTCGTGAAAATAACTTGTCGAATCTCGATAAATTACAGGGAAATAGCGTTGGTTCTGTATTTGATATTAATGAAATAAATCGGGAAAATGGCTTTGATGAGGGATTAAGACTAGATTTTGGAGGTGTATGTAATATTGGTCCTTTTAAAATAAATGATTTTTATGCATCAAATAATGAAAATATATGGAATGAAGAATTAAAAACGTCAGATTTATCTACTCTTGGTATAGGAATTATAGCTAATGTTTATTAATCATATTTATTCCTAAGTGTTTATAATTGTTTGAATATTTAAATTTCCTGTATTTATATTATTTTATATATTTTGATTTAAATTAAATGAATATTTTTAATTATATTTGATTTTTATAATATTAAAATAAATTGTATTATAACTATAGTAATTTTTTAGCATTAAAATGTTAAAAATATTGTTTTATAATAACTTAATTGTTTTTATATTAGATATGTATTTATTAAATATATTTCCTGAGTTATATAATATTTAATTTATGATTATTTTTGATCATCAGATACTCCAAGAACCCAGCCTATGAATAAAATAAGTAATATTTTTTGAAAAAAGAATAGTTATACCAAGGCCAGAGGTAAATTTTTGCGTTACAACATCTGCTAAAATATCTAATTTATTATTTGAGCTTTTAGATTCTTGCTTATTGTGCTCTGGATGTTTTTTCGTTATATTTTTCTCAACAATGTATGATATTTTTTGTTTATTAAAAGGAAATGATGTTGAAGATAATGTTGTTCCTAGTGTTCGAGCAGCTTTAGATGCTGATAAAAATAGTGATTTCGGAATACGCATAGATTTTGTAATGCTTGAATATGAAATTACTGAGTTACTATTGAAATCTGATATTTCGTTTGGTATTTTAATTGATAATTGTTCCTTTTCAAACTGTCTCCAAACATTTAATACTTCCACAAGATGTTCTTTCGGACAAATATTTATTACTTTTGAAAGAAGATACATTTTTTTTTTAATATTTTCTGAAGACTCATCTTTTATTTCATGTTTTTTAGAAATCTGGAAGCAGCTTTTCCAAATAATGTTTATAAGTGCGTCTGTTGTATTTATATCTGCTGTTTTAAAAAGGGAAAACATATTGTTAACACATATATTATATGCAAAATGAAAATCGTCTTGAGATAATGCTGTTTCCGCAATTATACATAATACCTTTGCTTGAATTTCTTTTTCTTGAAATAAGTCATTTTTATTCATGGCGAAGATTAAATTATTAGATATGTCCATTATTTTATCTATAGAGTTATATATTCCTGGATTAGATGACAAAAAGTTTTCTAGAATTTCAAAGGGGTTGTTATGTAATCGAATTTGCATTGGTGTAAAATTATGAGAATATTGACTTAATGTATCAATTGCTTTTATTAAATAAGAAAAACTTTCTAGTTCTCGTGATGTATAATATTTCTTTATCATTTGTAATAAATTGTATGCATTCTTCATATTTCCTTTTGTAATATCTCCGTTAGAAGAGCTATCAAAAAATTCCAGAAAAATTTCCATGGAGATCTTTTTTACAATATCTTCTTTTAAAGGCATACTTTTTTTGTCTGTTTTTATATAAATATTTTCTGCAAGTGAAAATTCTGAATAGAATAATCAATGTCACATTAATTGTGTAAAATTATACATACTTGTTGTTCTTAACATGTTATATAGTAAAAATGATTCGTATTCTATTTTTGGTATATTCTTATAAATAAGGCTAACATTATGAAGCCACTTAATATTATTTCGTAATTTTATCCAATCTGAATCATTAAAATTGTTAAAAATCTGAGGATTTTGAGGCATGGTTTTATGCAATAAGGATATTTGGAATTCACTGTTTTTATTTCTATAGTAAACGGCTTCTGAAAGTGTTATTTTGTATTCTCCTTTTTGAGAGTTAATAATTGAAATAGTTTTGATCATTATTTCTAATAAACTTAAAGAATTTGAATTGGGTGTGATTAAATTTATATAATTTTGTATATTCTCTGGAGTAAATATGTCCAATGAAGGTATCTCTATATCATTTAATATACTGTTATTGCTATTAGTTTTAATATTTAGATTTTGTTTGAGATTTTGTAAAATCATTTTCATTGAATGAATGTTTTCTTTTTCCATATTTTTACAACAATAACAGGATGCTATTGCATATTTTGAAAAAAATTCATATTGATTCGCACTAATAATATTGCTAGAAGATACTAATTTTATTAGATTTAGTTTTTTTTGTTTAAAACTGAAATCTAGGAGCCATGACCATAATGAATTCCATACATTATCTTTTGATAAACTTTGACAATATGATATATATAATGTAACATTTGATTTTATTTCTTCTAGTATTTCTTCCTCCCCCAGATGTTGAAGAAGAATGTCAATTGCTTTTTTATAATTTAAAGTTTCAAATTGTTTTAAAGTTGGAATATTAAATTTCAGAGAAGGATTATTGTACTGCCTGTTTAAGACTGATTCTAGTGTAATAACGATTCCACAACCCCATTCTTGAACTTTAGAGGGTATAGGATATTTAGAAGTAAGTACAAGTTTATGAGAAAATGAAATTAATCCGGTTTCTTCTTCAATTTTTTTAGCTTTTGAAACAAACCATATATATAATTCTTCGTCAGTGATGTAATTCCCTGACTCTTCTTTATCTTTATATATATTCAGTTTTTCGAGTTTTTGTAATAATGTTATATCATCAATATTTTGTATTTTCGATATTTGTGAACTATCCATATCATCTTCCCCTTGATACTTTCCATGGAATACTAAAGAAAGATACTCTTCCGGTTCTGTGCATTCTGGAACAAAATTAAGAATATTTAATATTATTTTTTTAGAAAAAATATTAGGAAATTTTAATATTAATTCTGAAAGTGTGCGCAGAGAAGGTCCTGAAGCATATTGAACTGCTAAGTATAGGATCCAGGGCACTGATAAATCAGTTGACATATGGAATAATATTTTCTAATACAAAAAAAATTGTTAGTATTATTTAGCTTCGAGTTTTATTATAAGACATTTAAATTAATATAATTAAATTATTTATAGAATATTTAGAAACAGTGGATTTATTATTATCTAAGTATAAATTCTGAGAATTTTTATGTATGATTTGTGTTTGAGAATTTTCAGAAGTTTTATATGTGCCAATACCATGAATCCCTTCGCCATAATCATAATTAATCCATGGTTTTTTTGATTCATTTTTAAAAAATAAATGATATGTTACAAGACTTAGAATTATAAAAGTGAAGGCAAAAGGATATAACCAATAAATATAATAGTGAAATAAATAGATACCAATAATAAGGCCTAGTTATTATGAGTTTATATTATTTGATTTTTAATTTTACTCCAAAAATTACTTGTGAGTAAAGATATATTATAAAACAATGCACTACTCATTCTAAATAAAATAGGCGTAAGAGAATAAAATATAAATAATGATATATTGTAGCCAAACATGAATCCAATTGTTTCTTTAGATCATTGAATATTTTTTATGTACTTTCCTTCAAATATATATACTTGAATTATATTGATAAATACTCCCCAAAAACCTAATTGGCCTATGACTTCATATATAGGTTGTTTAGATACAAAAATTTCTTCTAAAATATTACTTAAACCGTATAAAGATGAGCCAATAATCATAAAGATGTCGCCTTTAATGGGATCTTTAACTTCATGATTCTTTTTTGTTTTGAGGTTACTTATTGTTAACATTATAAGACCCTTGATTGTCAAAAATTATATAAATATAGGGATAACAATATACCACAAAACATATCAAAATTCTAAGTATTTGTTCTATATTATATGTTACTTTTAGGAAAAAAAAACTTAAAACGAAAATAGTTATTATTGAAAAACAGTTTAAAAGCATACATGATAAAATATTGGTGTAACCATATGCCTATATATGTTATTCAAGAATGTAAAAAAATTATATAACTAATTTTTGCGACAAAGAAATTTGCTTTGACATCTATAAATGCTAAAATAAAATATTTCCATCCATCTTTTAAAATCAATTTTTTCCATTTTTTAAAACTATAGGAATAAATCGTAAGTGTAGATGAGTGCTAAAGAAGCATAATTAAAAAATGTCTGAAATGTAGATATGTCTATATGATAATTATTTAACTTTGTAATAAATTTATTTGATGCTGTAATCATTAAACTAAGAATTTGTCCAATAATAAAAATGAGCCAGAAATGTTTAATATAAAAAACAATAAAATTTTTATATTTTTTCCATCTAAAAATGTTTTTTTAATTGTAAATGACATGCCTGTGATTGAGATCTATAGTATTAGCATTAGTTTGTTAATCTTGGATTGATAGATTTATTATAATTTTTTGTATTTTAACTTGTCTTTATAATTTATAGTAAATATTGGCTGCTTTTTAAAAAAAAAGTTTAAATATTAATTTTGATTTTCTCTTGAAATATGTTAGTCATTTGAAAATAAGTTTGGATAGGAATTTAAGGAGTAGACAAAATATATATAGTAATTATAAATAAGTATCTAATAATATGTTATAAAATATCTTTGTTTGATTTCTTTTTGTTGATAAAAGATAATTATAATGAGGTATTGGACAAATTAAGTATATTTAGGTTATTTTGAGTATAATTATAATGAAAAACACAATAATATAATAATAAACAATTCAAAAAATGAACTTGTGTTAAATGGTCGTTTTTTTGTATATTTTTTGGAATTCTTTAGTATTATTTATATTTCTTAAAAGATTATTTGACATTTTAAAGTGAGTGAGGATTTTGTGTAAAAGGTTTTTTATAATGTTAAAAAGTATTTTAAAGTATAATTAGATAAAATAGGTTCTATAATAAATCAAGATAGGTCTTTGGTGATTTTAGTAGTAAAAATATTAGTTTCGAATATTTGTATTTTGTTTTCAAATTATAAGTTTATTTGTAATATGTTTAAAAAAATTAAGTTTATTAAATTATGAAATTTTTTGAAGTTAAATTATATATATATTTGTTGCTATATTTCTTTGAGAGATAAAAGCTTTGTTAAATTTTCATAATATTTCTTTTTTAATATACTAAATCCGTATAAAACAATTTATCTTATTGGTAGTAATTATTGAAATAATATAAAAACAATCTATGTATATAAAAATAGAATAATTAATTTATTTAAGTTAGAATTTTTTTATTTAAAGAATTTAGGAAGAAAAAATGAAGATAAGAATTATTATTTTGATAATTGATGATAATTGAAATATTTCTTAGGAAATAAGTTGTATTATTGCAATATTAATAGTGATAATTCCTTCAAGATTGTATTAGTAACATTTTGACGTTATTTAAATAAAAAGAGGATTTTTAAAAATATTATTAAATTATATTTATTAAAAAGGGGATTATAAACAATTATATATTATTATTATTATTTAAAAATCACGATCTTTTTTAACTTTTTTTTAAAGATAATTCTTACTTATTTAAAATATTATATTAGTCTTTATATAGATATATCTAAATGTATTATGAAAATATGAATTATTTAATTGCATATTCATTTTTTTATATTCCTGTATTGTATTATTTTTATTATTTTTATTGAGATAAATTCAGTTGTTAAATTAATATTAAATAACATTTTTAGCTTTCCTTAATAATGTTTGAATTGTGAATTAACGTTATTATTAAATGGAATTTAGTTTTCTGCTTTTTGTAATTTTCTTCTTTAGTTTTAAAATACTTAGAGCTATTGTTAATTATATATTTAGTATTTTATTTTATTATTTAGGTCTTTATGAAAAATATTCTAATAATAATGTTAATTTTAACTTTAGTATTTTTGTTTTTAATTTAAAAATGGAAATATTGTTTTTGAAATTATTTATTTTTTTTATTGTAATAATAGAATGAATCTTTAAAAAAATTATCTTTAGTGTTTTTTTGTATTGGTTAATTTGAAATTTATAATTTTATTTAAATATTTTCTATAAATTATGTTTTTTATTTTGGATTTTATATTAAATGCTATATATTTTCTTAATAGTTTAGAATGAAATTATTTAAAATTATTTTGCGTTTTGATGTTGGATTTTATTTTTAATAAGTTTAAATTTGTACAAATAGAGATAGATAGTACTTTTAATTGATGTTTAAAAATTAAAAAGATATGTATTTTTGTGTTTTTATTGGATTATGATTCATATTATAAAAGTTATAAAAGTATTAATTTCATGAATTTATTTCTTATTAATAGTCTTTGTTTTTTTTGTATATAAAATATGATATATGATTTTTTTTAGAATATTATTTATATTAAATTTATATTTTGTGCCATATTTTTGATTATTTTTTGAATTTTTAAATATTTGAAGCATTTTTAGTTTTGGTTTGATTATTAGATGTGTCTCTTTTTATATTTAGTGTTGGATATTCTGATATTTGATTTTTATTGTTCGTGTTGTTAATTTTATTTGTTATTGACAGTGTATATTTCTGATAAATGAAATTGGGTTCTTTATTTTTTTTTAAGATTGTTTTATTTATACTTTATAACAGAAAAGTGAATTTTTAGTTTTTTTTGTATCATTAAGTTTTCATAAAATGAGTAGATTGGATATTGTTTATTATAAATATAATAAAAAAGAATAATTTCTTTTCGGATTTTATAAGCTCAATGTTTATTAATTATTGTTTTTATATTTAGACAAAAATAACTTTTTGTGAATAGATTGAGATAAATTGTTTTTATAGATATTGAAGGTTTAAATATTTCAGATATTTACTATTACGAAATGTGGGTTATCAACTGATTCGTGGTTATCAAAGTTATCAGTAATACATTAAAGCTTTATATTGTTTTTTTGAAAATCTAAAGAGTTGATTAAGATTCGATTTTTCTAAATTTTAGATTTAAACAGGGCTTCTTATTGGAATTTTTTTCTTTAAAAATGAATATTAAATTCTTATTAGAATTTAATTCAAAAAATCCAAATCTCAGATCAAGAGTAATATTATATATAAATTGTGTTGAATGAAAGGTTGTGATAAATATAAGTAGTTTTTTCTAAAGATTTTCATTTACCATGAGTTTATTTTTGAAATTCGTTGTTTTGGTTAACTAAGAAAATATCAAGAGTTTATTTTTTATTTTTTTTAATCTAATTTATTGAATTTTTACATGATTTAGTATAATAGTATTGTAGATATATTACTTGGAAATTTAATGGAATTTTTTTTTATTATTCAAACCTAAGATTAATATGTTTCTTTCAATTTGCCTAGAAAATATGATTTTTGAATGTAAGGGAATAAAAAATGTATTTCATAGTGTTTTGTTTTTTAAAAACTGAATATTTTATTTTACTGATGAAGATAAATTTTATGCAAGAAATATACACATAAGCTGATTTATTATTTTTTATCAAATAAAAGAATTGACTTAATTGATTTTTTACTTATCTGTTTTTAATGTATAATTACGTTTGATGATAGATAAGATAAATTCGATTACTGTTCGATTACTTCTTGTAATGCTTAAAAATTGATTATGCAGGAGAAAAAACATGAATTAATAAATCATAAAACAAAAAAACATCAAAAACGGGATGAAATATATTCTTTTGATGATTTAGAGGTAAAAAGTTCGGCTTGTTTGAAGAAGAAGATTAGAGATCTTGAACGTCTTGTTAAAAAAGTATTGTTATTTATGAGGTGATATTTTGGCTAATTGTAAAGGGTGCAATTCCTGAAAATGTGCAGGTAGAAATAGAAAGAAGGATTCATAGTTTACATTTTGATCTTAAAACTGCTCGGGAATTAAAAAAAAAACACACTTTGAAGGGAAAATATAAGATGGTTCGATTTTTTGGTAAGTTTTGAGTATATAGATATCTATATGATATTTAATCAATTTGGAAAGAGATGAAGAAGGCTTCTCGCTATTTAAAACAAGCGCAAAAACAGCTTATGGAAGCTTGTGATGAAAATGAAAAAAAAAGGTTACAAGAAATTGTTCATCATTGTCAAGTAGACTTGGATTATGTAGTTGTATGTTTTGATTTTATTTTTCAGTTAAAATAATTTTTTTAGGAATTTCCTTCCCTTAAAAAGTATATTTCTTTGTATAAATCACCATCTGAAAATTCATCTACAGCACAAGAGAGGATAATGATTTGGAAAAATATAGAAAAAAAAAAGATAGAAAAGGATAAAATGTATCAAATTCAATAAACTTCTGTGAAGTTTTTATTAATAATGGGTTTAAATATATATCTTTTAAAATTGAGTACAGAGTGTATATATAGTAATTAATTGTAGAATAATGATATGTTCAATGATAATTGATATACCTGTGTCGAATGTTTTTATATAGTTTTTTTTCTATCTTCTATATTATTTTATATTACAGTTTTAAAAATAATAATTAATATTAATATTAATATTTATAAATGATAATTAGATATTTTGTACAATTTTATATCTGGTTGATATTTATAAAGCATTAGACCTGTTATATAAATGAATAAGTTTTTAAAATTAAAAATCCGTTTTCTCTGCTCTATAATAAAGGAATACATTTTGATAAGTCATTTTTATATATATCTAGATTTGTTTATTTCCTTTTTCAATAGTTTGTCATTTGAAAATGGATTGGCGATTGTTTTTAATTTTTATCTCTGAAATGATAATATTTTTTTATTTGATTATTTTTATGTATAATGTATTTTTTTATTTTTTATATATATTTTAGCATTTGTAGAGAAGATTGAGATATAAATAAAGGTTTACTAGGATAAAATGATCTATTTCATTTGTCTTCATAATTAATATTATCAAAAAAATGTTATTTTAGATAAGATTGAAGATAAATATTGATTTTCCAATTACTTGAAGATAAAATTACTTTTATTTCATAAAGTAAAGCTTTTCGAGTTGGTAGTCTATGGAAAATGATGTTTTGAGGATACATTTTTATTAATATTTGACTGTTAATGGTTTTTTGTTTTTAAAAAAGATTATTTTGAGATAAATTTTTATTTAAATATCGATTTCTAATGCATTTTTGTATTGATCACTATTTTCAGTTGTTTACTAAGTGGTTTGTGATTAATGCTACATTTGTTTAATATTTAAGGTTTTTCTGTTTTTGAAAAATGAATTATAAATATTTTAAATTGATTATATACTAGTAAATATTTTTGTGATTTAAAATGTATGATTGAGAATAATAAATCTACTGTTAAATTGATAGTATTATATTGAATTTAAAAGATAATATATATCATTCTGAAAAGTAGAAATTATGATTCTAATCTTTTAAATTATATTTTTCCAAAAAATTTTTATTAATAAATATAAGATGATAAGTCATTAAATGATATTTTATTTTGGTAAGATTCATGGAGGAATTGCAGATAAAAATATGTGGTTTAGTGACAAATATGTTCTATAAAAATCCTATATTTGTATTAATATATATTGAAACAAATATTATTGAAAATGTTTAGTTAATATCCTGTATTGTTTAATTAAATTTTATTTTTTTAATAAATAATTTTTTATTTAGTGTAAAAATGGTATTTAGACCAGATAATTCATTAGTGTTTTGTAGATAGATGTACTTGAATTTATATAAATTATTTTTTGAATTTCTCTTAAGTTCAGAAATATATTTTTGTAAAAATATGAGGATCTGATCAATATAAAAGATTAAGTTTATATTTTGATTATAAATAGGATTTATGTTTGATTTGATAGATATATGTTAGAGAATTATTTTATTTGATATTGTTACTAAGGATAATTATATTCAATGTTATAAAAAGTAGATTTAAAAGAATTTCTTTTGTAATTAGTAAAGTTATTTTTTAGATTTCGAATTTTTTATTGAGCATGTTAGAATTTATACTTTTATATACATAATGTTAGAAAAATAATGGCTGATGTATTTTTTTGAGAAAAATTAAATTAAAAATGTATTACTAATTAAAGAATCTGTTAAAATTAAGACCATATAAATTCCTATATTATATGTTTATTTGTAGAGCCTGATGATAAAATATTTCTCTTTTTTGCTATTCTCCTTTAACTTTTATTGAAAATGTTTAAATATATAAATTACAGTTGGTTTTTTGTAATTAAAAATCGTTATGGTTAAAAAAAGATGTAACAATTCTAAAATAAATAAGATTAATAAAAAAGACTATATCCAATTCTCTATATCAAGTTCTAAAATAGAGCCAACAAATGGTATTTCAAAAGCTTTAAGAACATTCGGATGAACAATTCCAAAAATGCCTATATCAATTTCTGACATATTTTTAAGTCGTAGGAAAATTTTAGCACATCTTCCTTTAAGAAATATAGAATCTGAGATAGTATTAGTTAAGTATTTAAACCATAAGCGTATAACCTTCTGTGCTTTGAATCCAATAACCTGGATCTTTACTTTCTGGAGTAACTTTATTGGTACTTAACATATTCATAATCCTATCAAGAAGGCCATGAATGATTTCAAATCCAGACGCATTTGAGAAGTATGCTGCACTCCATAATCTCTTGTTTTTACAAAACGTTTCTTGATTGTTATCTTTTAATACAATGTCTGATACTTCAAAGATTTTTATAGGGAGAGCATGTTTTTTGTTTTCTCGTACAGTTTTCAGTAACCCTGATATCAGAGTAGTTCGAATGATTTGATATTCTGATGTTTTGGGATTCGCTAATATTACAGCCAATGAATCATCTGTTTTTCCAAGATATTTAAAGTTTTCATCATGAGAACATAAGATAAGAGGCATGACTTCTGACCATCCTGCCATGGAACATTCCTTACGAATGATATCTGTTAATTTATTAAGCGGCAAAAGTTTACCTATGGTAGAAATTTTATTAGGAAATGTTTTTTTTAAACGATTATACCCATAAGCAATTGCAACATCTTCCATGATATCACATTGGTGTAATATATCAGAACGTGTAATAGGGATAAAAACATCTAATAATTTCGGATTAATAGTTGACTGTTTTGATAGAAGACCCATTTTTTCCAATAATTTGGAGATTTCTTTTCCAGATAAATTGAGACCACAACAAGAATTAATATATGAAATTTCAACCGATTTTACAGACGGATCTACTTTTGGCCATATTCTTGAGCATTGATTGTGTGATGATTCAACCCAAATAGGTTCTATACTAAAAATTATAAGAAAGAAGGAATTATATGCAAAGGCTAATGCAACGTGAATGGCTCACTCGTGTAGCACGAAAACATAGCTATCATAATGTTTGTCACGATTTCTAATTTTGTTTGATCGGTAGCAGTTACTTCAATAAGAACATCTTTCGTATTTAAAGTAATTTTGCTATGTTCGCTGTTAATTATAGGGGGTAAAGAACATACAACTCTTTTCGAATCATAAATAACAGGATAAAGTGGAAAATCTTTAATTAAATGAAGGAATTTTCCAATATGTTTATCATTCTATGCCTGATAAATAATGTTTATAAATATATGTTTATATACCTTATAAAATTCAAAGAGTTCAACCATATTCATTGATTTCTTTTGATTTAAAGGAATAAAATTGATTTCTTCGGGTTTTTGAGCTTCGTATGAAAAAGGGCCTTGAATAGTATCTAAATCATGGGTTCCGATAGAGACTAAGCTTCTATTTTTACAAATATTCGAATGTAGTTTATCTTGAAGGGATATAAAGCTTTCATATCTATTTTTAGTAAAATGAAGTCCTCTTAAAATAGTCGCAGAAATAAATGGTCTAATTTTTTCTGTCTATAAAAGTAAATATATAAAAAAAATATTTTTTAGCATCTAACTTCTTTTGATACATTAAATATTTGTAATTTTTCTGGTCTAGAGAGCTTAAATTCCGGAATTTTTTGATATCCAAGAAAAATGTTAAGTGCTCTTTCAATTCCTTCAAAACAAAGCAGATCATATCTATTTGTTTATAAACTTCATTCTACTTTTTTAAATTGATTCCTGTAAACCTGTTTGCTGGAATATCGATTTTAAATTGAGGACGTTTGGATATTTCATTGGTAAAAGTAGTTTCTGATTGAGATGTCTGTAAACAATTAACTTTGGATAAAAGAACTGAAATATATAAAAAACACCTCTTCTTCTAGTTCTAGTCCAAAACCAAAGCAAAGATCACTCAACTCTTCTGTTGCTGATTATATTAATTTTTTATGTTACATATATATTTATATAATTACTGTAATTATGGTTAAGAGCGTTAAGTAAATCCTAAAAAGAAATGTTTTAGTAAATTTTTTATTCTCTTTATGAATTATTACTTCTTTATCTATATTTATTGTCGGCATTTTTTATATTTTTCTTACTGTTAAGGTTTCTTCGAAATTTGTGAATTTTATAAATTGATAAGAGCTTTATAAATAGATTTAAAAAATATTTAGGTATTTTTAACATTTGTTTTAGAAAATGAAAAGTGAAATAGTAAGAAGAATTTACTTTTACAATAATTGTGAATGTTATTGAAAAATATTTAGGAGCATCCAAATGTGTTATACCCAATAGCAGTATTAATTGATGAATTAAAAGTAAATATGAGAACTTTTCTCTGATATTTAGGTATACTGATATGCGATTAGCATGATGATGTAGCTTTTCGTCTTAATGCTATCCGAAGGCTTTCTACAATTGCACTTGCTCTTGGACAAGAAAGAACAAGAAATGAATTGATTCCATTTTTAGATGGTTTATAATAAGCGCTTCTTTCCGTTTCTGATAATGTGTTTAGAATCTATTGATGATGATGATGAGGTTTTATCTGCTTTGGCTGAAGAATTGGGAAATTTTGTTCAATATATTGGTGGACCTCAGTATGCACATATACTTCTTAGTCCCCTTGAAAGTCTTTCTGCTGTTGAAGAGCCTTATGTTAGGGATAAGGTCTCTTTTAGTTTTTTTCAGATGTTTTCTTAATATGTTATAGGCAGTTGATTCTCTTAATAAAATTGCAGAGATTTTCACAACTGAGCAAATTGAGGAACATATGATTCCCCTTATTAATCGTTTAAGTTCAGGAGAATGGTTTACTTCTCGTACTTCAGCTACTGGCCTGTATACAACTGTTTATAAGCGTGTAACAAAGTCTATTCAAGATTTACTTCGTAAGAATTTTAGTTATTTATGTTCTGATGAAACACCTATGGTTCGAAGAGTTGCTGCAACAAATTTTTGCGTATGTTGTTGATGATATATATGTATTCTTATTTTATTGTAGAAATTTGTGCTTCAGGTGAATAAAAGTCAGGTTATTGAAGATTTGATTCCTGTTTTTAATGTTATTGCATCGGATGATCAAGATTCTGTAAGGTTACTATCTGTTGAGCCTCTTATTGCGATTGCAAAAGTTCTTGTTTCCCCATTAGATATTAGCTATTATTTATTGCAGAATTTAAGAAGTCTTACTTCTGATAAGAGCTGGAGAGTAAGGTATATTGTTGCTGATCATTTTAATGAGGTAGTGGTCTGTTTTTTTATTCATTTTAATTATTTTAGCTTGCGGATGTTGTTGGTAAAGAAATAATTGATTCAGACATGTTACCTGCTTTTCTTCGGCTGCTTAGAGATATAGAAGCTGAAGTAAGGACTGCAATTGTTGGTCAGATTCCAGGTATTTATATTTAGCATTCTTGGTTATGTATTTGTTAATAAAATAAAAGGATTTTGTAAGTATGTTAACTGTCAAGTTGTTTTAGATGAAATCCTTCCTGTTTTAAGAGACTTGATAACAGATCCTTCACAACATGTGAGGGCAGCATGGGGGAAACAAATTAGTTTACTTTCCCCGGTTTTAGGGAGAGAAATGTAAAATGATTTTTATAATGTGTTTGTTTTTCACTGAAACTATTGTAGTACTATAGAATATCTTCTTCCTATATTTCTTCAATTATTAAAAGATGAGTTTCCTGATGTTAGACTTAATATTATTTCAAAACTTGAACAAGTTAATAATGGTTAGTTTATTATATATATATATATATTGTTAAATTTTATATAGTTATTGGTATTGAATTACTTTCTCAATCTCTTCTTCCTGCTATAGTAACGCTTGCTGAAGACAAACAATGGAGAGTTAGGTTAGCAATCATTGAATATATACCATTATTAGCTAGTCAGCTTGGTGTTGAGTTTTTTGATGAGAAGTTGACTGAGTTATGCATGTCTTGGCTGGGTGATAGTGTTTTTTCTATTAGAGAAGCTGCAATTCTGAATCTTAGGAAATTGACTGAAGTCTTTGGTGTTTCATGGGCAAAGAAAACTATAATTCCACGTGTACTTTCTATGGGAAATCATGAGAATTATCTTTATCGTATGACTACAATATTTGCTATTGTTGTGAGTTTTTTTTTCTGTTTTATTTATAAATTTATATCTTATAGTCACTTGCACCTGTTGTGGGTGTTGACATAGTCAGAAATTATATTTTACCCACTGTGAATAATCTTGTCAATGATAAAATTCCAAATATTAGATTTAATGTTGCTAAATCTTATAAAGTTTTATTTGATGTTTTAAAGGATTCTCCTGATGGCGTAGAATTGTTTAATGCACAAATTAAGCCATCATTGGAAAAATTAAGTAATGATCCAGATATTGATGTTAGATTTTTTGCTAATATGGCAATTACGGCACAATAACTTCATAATTTTTATCAGATTTTGTAAGTAGATAATTTATAGCATATTACTAATGGAATTGGAAATTTTATCATTTTAGATTTATTTTAACTTATTTTAATATAGTTGTATAATTTATGTATGCATTATTTATAACTTAGAAATTATTGGTTTAAGTTTTATATTTTTGTTTGAAGTTATTTTTAACTGTTTTAATATTGAAATGGATATGATTTATTTTAAAAAGTTAAGCTATTTAAAATTTTGGAATATTTTTTAAATTAACTTTTTGAAATTTATATTATGACGCTGTAAAATGATTTTTTTATAATTCGGATTTATAATTCCTTTAGTAACAATATTTATTATTATTATTTTACTAGATATTTGAGAAAAATGAATATATTTAAAGATTTAAGTGTTTTAAGATATTTGGAATATAGATGTGAGAAATTTAAATTATTTTAAATTCTATAATGAAAGTTAATTATGTTTATATTTTGTAATTGATATATATATGTATATATGAATATAATATATTGTTTCTTTTTAATTATGATATTTTAATTTTATGATAATAGATATTTTACTTTATAATCAAATATTATAAATGATATCATTAAATAAATGAGTAATAAAAATAATCAAGTTTTATAGAATTTAAAATTTGGATATGTATTTCATTATTTAATAAATATAATAAATTTATTGCTGATTATAAAATTATAGTAGATTAATAGATAGGAATGAAGTTTAAGATAGTATAGTTGTTATTATTAATAATGCAAAGTATAATATAATTATTAGAATGATATCTAGATATATTTTATTTATTATCTAGATGTAATTATTGTCAATATATAATTAAAATTATAAATTATTTGAAAAAATGATTTTTATTATTTGTATTCTGTATATTATTTTTTTTGATATGTTAATTCTGCTTTTTTAAGTATATCCTGTATGTCAATGTTTTCTTGATCTACAAGATCAATTGGTTTTTGTTTCATTTTATTTTTAATTCTTTTAGACATTATATTTTAGAAAAATATGATTATATTAATACTTTGGATCAGAGTCTCCATTAATAAGATATTCAACTAATTTAAAGTTAAATATATAATTTATTAAATCTGTATGGAAAAATATATACTCATTTCCAGTGTTATATCCTTGTCTTTATATTGATATTCTACTGTTTTGTGTAATGGCGTATTTTCTTCTAAAAAATTTCCGCTGTTTACTCGTAAATCTTTTATATTTAACAATATATTTAGACACGCAATAGATGCCTAATCTGATTTAGTTTTTTATTTTTTTTAGACTTAAATATGTTGTACAGAAAGATGATGTGCTGTATTTCTTATATAATATGTTTTTAGATTATTTTATCACAAGTTATATATCCACTTTGTTTGTTGAATTATTTAGAAAATAAATATCAGCTGAATCATCATTTAATATTTGGTTTAGTAAATTTGGATTCTCTTGATGATATGCTGCAAGAAAAATTTCACCTACAAAAAGAATCTTAATAATATTTATGATATATTTTTATATTTACCCGGTGATTTACTTTTATATTTCATAAGATATATTATTAAAAACGAAATCAAATTTTGTTGATATTGATTCTGTTATATATTTAAATTATTAATGGTTAGGGTACTCCCATCGATTTTTATATTTTGAATTATTTATTAATATATTAAATAAATTATTAAAGACTTAAATTTATTTGAAAGAATAATTTATATTTTTTTGGTAAAATGATGTTTTGTCCAGTATGTGGAAATCATCTTTTAATTGGGACGTCATTTACAGGATATAACAGATTTGAATGTAGAACATGCCCTTATGAATTTCCTATAGAAAGATACGTATGTAGAGGGTCTAGTATTTTTAGATACTGAAATAAAATAGTTATGTTCAAAAAGAACGATGAAACGGAAAGAAGTAGATGATGTTCTGGGTGGTGAGGGAGCATGGGATAATGTTGATAAAACAGATGGTATTTCTTAGTTTTTATGTGATTTAAGCTAAACATTAAAGCACAATGTCCTATTACAGATTGTGGAAACTTAAGAGCATATTTTTTTCAAATTCAAATTCGATCTGCGGATGAACCTATGACTACATTTTATAAGGTAAATTACCATTTTTTGTATTTTTAACTATAATATTATCTTAGTGCACAAAGTGTGGGTATAGATGGAGAGAAGGTTAGTGTATCTAATATTTAGCATATAACTGCCTTTTATAAATGATAAAAAAATTATATAAAGGAAATAGAATATAAATAAATATTACAAATATCTTATTTATAAAATATAATACATTGGATGTAACATAATATATTTTTTATGTAAAAATGATTGTGATTGTTTTAATAGCCAAATTTCTTTAGGATTTCACTAGTAGGAGCATTCTTTTTTATCTCCTGTAGTCTCTTTTCTTTAATAGCTTTAGCTGTATAATAAGAAAATGAGCGTATTTTTCGTTTTTCTTCAAGTTTGGATATAATATCCTGATATTTCCAGCCAACTTCCTTGGAAAGTCTCCCAACGGTGCAAAATTTCCGCCCAGGCCTAAGTCTTAAAACCCGAAGAGCAGATGGTACAACCATTCTTTTTTGTTTGTCATATGGAGGAGGAATCCCCTCAAAAACTTTGAGTCTTTCCAAAGCAGCTGCTCCTCGTGATGTTTTATGAGGAACCATACCCCGAATAGCTTTGTACATAATGCGTGAAGGTGCTCTAAAATGAAAAGGACCACGAGCAGGATTAAAACGTGTTCGTTTGTGAAGATAGGCATGCATTTTTACTATAAAAAAAATTAGGATTATCCAGATGCAAACTTACTTTCATACATTTATTTCTAAAAAACTAAACAGAAATTAACAGAATTTCTGACTTAGAATAAAATTAGTTCTTACCTCACCGCTAATATTAATATCTTCGCAACGTACAATTACAATTCTTTGTCCGCTTAAAAGCTGTTTTGCAACAACAGATGCAAGTCTTCCAAGGAGATGGCCTTTTCCATCAATTATTATTGGGACTTTTTGAGAAAACATTTTAATTTATCTAATATTTTGAAACTTTTTTCAAGGTGGCTTGATAAATCGTTAATGTGACTTTTTAGGTTTAAGCCCTGATAATAGAAATGTCTGTTATCTTAGATATATCAATGATAAATATTTAAATTCGGTATTTTTATTTAAAAAGGATATAAAATTATAATAGTTATTTGAAATTTAGGATTTATAAGATTTATCAAATGATATAGTATATTTGTCTGGAAAAAAAAAATATTTTTTTATATTTTAGTAAATAATTGTTATTAGTGAATTACTTTTTAAACTAACATTATATTAGTCGTGTGTATTGCTTCTGTATAAAATGGTAGCTCTTGATGTTCTTGTTAAAGAACTTGACGAATATCATGAGATCGTTAAAATATTATATACTATTAAGATATTTACAGGTTAGGAGTTCCTGTTTAATTTTAAAACTTTAGGATTTATGAATTTATAGATGATGAATTGCTTCTTTCTGATGTTGAATGTATAATTAAAAAAACGAATATTTCGTTAAATGTTGGAAAATTATATTTTAATTAGGAATTTATGTTAATTATACTTCAAGGAGATAAATAAGTTTATTAATACTGTAATTGTTTCAAGCCGTGCTGCTAAATTAATTCGTGGTGATATGGATTGCCAGTTCTCTGATTTCTTAGTTAGTACTAAATGCAATGCGTATAGTATTTGAGGTTTTGAATAAATAATTAATAGTGCAAGAATTGATGATGTTTTAAATGGGGGGTTTCCTACTGGCCGTATTATTACGATTTCTGGTCCGCCTGAGATTGGCAAAACTACCGTATAATTTTTTAATTTTTTATAGTTTTTATAATCTTAATTTTGTATTTAGATTGCATATTCAATTGTTTCTAGCTATTTATTATCATATGAGAATGCCCGTGCACTATGGATTGATACATCAGGGACATTTTCTCCACAAAGATTAATAGATATTGTGCAGCAAAGTTGTTGTAATTACCAGTCAAATTTTCTTGAAAGGGTAGGAATTGTGCGTGCTTTTGATATATGGGGAATCATGGATGGTGTGAATGAATTCCGGCATCTTGTTAATAAATCCATGAATAGTTATGACTTGATACCTGGCGTTATTATAATAGATAATATTACAAATCCTCTTAGTGTGTTTATGCACCATGAGCAAATTAAAGGTTAAGCTAATAATATAACTTGATTTTAGTTTATTTTTTTAGGGCATAGTATAATGATTTCGTTGGTCCGTAGTTTATTTTCTATTGTTTCTCAAAATAGAAAAATTCTTGTTCTTTTGATCAATTTTACAGTAAAATCCCATTCAATAAATTTCTCTTCATTTTCTTCAACTAAGCTAAAGCCTGCACTGGGTGTTGCATGGCCATATTTAAGTGATCTTGACATTTTAATTACTAAAGCATCTAACAATACTAATTATTCATCTGCAAATATATTGGAAATTATTTTCGACCGTTATGGCATACTTTTAGGAAAATGGGGATTGTTTATAATTGTTTCTTTTCCCTATATTAATTTATGTTTTAATAAATTTTTAGACAAATGGGTTCTTAAATAATTATAAATTTAATGACAAAAATTCGAATTAAAAAATATAACATAATAATAGTATTAAACATTAGGCTTATTAGGTAGAAAAAAGTTATTAATATCAAGCATAAGGAGCTGATGTACTTAGTTTATAGTTTTTAAGATTTAATGGTTCTTCCAATCTAATATCATTAAGGAGCTTAATCATATCAATTTCCTTTTGTATGGTACTTTGATTTGATTTTTTTGTATCTTTATGTGTAAGTTTATCAAGAGATAAATTAAATTTATTTAATTTAATATTTGAAACATTATAAGATTTTTTTATGTTATTAATATATGATTCCGTTAATTCATGTTTTAAAGAGTCTATTTTTATAGTAGAATGTGTATTATTTAGTGGAATTTCTCCTTGATTTGGTGTTATTTGTGATAAAGAATTTGATGATGATTGTTTTATATAATTTGTTGAATCAATCCCTATAGGAAAATCTGGTCGGGATATATCTTCTACAGAATTTTTGTAAATACAATTAATTGATAAAAATGTATTTTACCTAGAATTAGTGAAGATTCAAGTGTCCATGTTTCCATAAGATATTTTTTTGCACTTTCTGGGAATTTAGGTGTATGAACAAATAAAATGTTAATGATTTCTTCTTTATTTAAAAATGGTTTTGAAGGAGAGATGGTTTTCGAAAGTGGTTGTGGCGAACATATTGATGATGGCACGAATGAAGGATGCAAAGTAATAAAATCAGGCCATGATTTGTCTAATTTTCGTTTATTCATTTCCTTAAAAAATTAATACATTTTTTATTTAAAAAAAGAAATATTTTATTACTTCATTTACTCTTTCAAAAAGTTTTTGATTATTTATTTTTTTTGAAACAATTATCATATACCATATAATAATACTTAATATAGTGCTTTTTTGTTGTAATGATAAAGGTATGTTTTCCTCATCTATAGATTGTTGAAGACGTAACATGATTGGAATAAGTTTTATTGCTTCTTTAGGTCCAAATTTTTCAGTTAAAACAAATAAAAGATATTGTATTGCTTGGTAGTCTGTTTCAGTGTTGTTAATTAAAAGAAAATATATGTATATATATGAATGAAGAGAATGAAGAAAATTTGAAAATGATGCTTTTGTTATCTTTAAATAATATTAGCAAATATTTTTTTGTAAAATGTACCTACATCGAAATTATTAGATTCCTCATCAGGTGAATTAAATTCAACGTTAAGAAAAGTTGTTAAAACCGATATATACTCTAGACGCAATACTGTTGAGTCAGTTAAGTATCTGTAAATAAGGTTGATAATTTACTGGGATCATCATCCTTTAACACCATAGCTGTATAATTCCATATATCTAATGAAACTCTAGATCTAGAAATACCGCTTTGGTTACATTTTAAATTGACAATTACAAAAATTTCTTTAACTACTGCCAAAGCCAATAATTTACCGATTCTTACTTCATTCGCAAATGCTGAAGGTGTATTAGAAAGAGGCCTAAGGCAGCTTAAGAAAGATGCTGCCATATCTGTAATTTGGTCTCTATAATATATGTGCGTTGCTAATGCTCCTAAACAATGTATTAATTCTGAAATAAAAAATTCCCTTTGTTCAGAATTAAATTCCAGTGTTTCTATATTGTTTTCTTCAAGATATGATCTTTCTGAAAGTATTATTTTTGAAAGCTTTGCTGTGTCTGGAGTATCTAATTCTTTGATTTGCCCAATAATTTTTCCAGTTAAAGCATGTATGATATCCATAACAGAAAGACCAATTAGATTTACATTTGATGAGAGCAGCGCATGTATAAGAGAGGTAAGGAGAAAGTATTCCTTTGATGGTATGTTTTTATCTGATAATGATTCAAGGATTTCTACTGCAATTATAAGGATTATGTATCTATATTGAACATGTGTCCATTTTGTGATTATAGTTATAAGAGTTACTGCCCAATTTATGATTGATTTGTTCTTGGCTAAGTTCTTAATATGTGATATTAAAGCTTGTGTCGCATTCCTAATATGTACACCATCGTTAACTTCATAGATACGTTTAAGATTTTCAAGGGCTAATATTTCATTTAATTCATCTGTCAATAGATCATGTTCGCTGGTAGAACGATTAATGTGTGATAGAAGATTAGTATCAGTTTCTTTTTTATGAAAATTTTCTGTCCTTATAAAATAAGTTATTGATTTTAAATTACTTTTTTAGCTACTTAGATTGTAGATGCAGTAAAAAATTCTCATTTTTGTGCTGTAGATTATGCAGAATACCTGGGATAATTTTTGCTGTTAAATAGCGTAAATTTGAACTTTGAATAGCTTCACATGAAGTAATAGCTTGAGCTGCTTGCATTCCTACCAAACGATACCTTTAATTAATAAATATTTAAATTCTCTTATTACTAATAATCAAACCTTGTCATTTTGGGGCCACTTTGGGCCATTGCAAAGTCTACAAAAGATGTTATAAGGATATTAAACTGTTTTGCATAATTTTCATCAGATGATAATATTAATCCATTGTGATGCGAAATGAAAGATGTAAACTTAAAACAGTTAGTTAATTTTGTAACTTATTTGACTATGACTATGATTATACACAGCCAATACTATGTTCAATAGCCTCGACATCTCCAGAGCGAAGAACTGAATTTAATATATTAACAACATTTGCTGCATAAAGATTCAAATCCTTGTGACACCTCTCTATTAATGCTTTACATATATATAATGAGATAATTATATCTCTATCTATTTATTAATCATATATTTGTGAAATTTAATAAATTTACCCTTGTTTTCTACGATATACATCTTTAGATAGTTTTCGTTCCAAGAAAAGGCCCACTTTTGGAAGTTTGCTTGGTTTTGTAAATCCATAATAGCATAAATATGATAGTTCCGATGAATTGGGTTTATGTTCTGAGGTTTGACTTTTTGGATAACATCTTAAAACTAGTTTTGTATGTTTAGTTTTGAAAAAGATATTCATTTTTATAGATAATTAAAAAGATGTTACTTTAAATGCAACCTGTTTTAAGAACCATCTTGATTTTTGTTTATTATTTTTTATCTATCTTGTATTTTTCATGATAGTTTTTAACGATATCAAAAAATTGATAAAAAAATATTCTAAAAATTTAATTTGAAATGGGAATGATGGTTTAAACTGATATTTCTGTATTTCATTTTTATTTTTGCCTGGATTATTATTTATATTATGAGATATATATTAAAATTTAAGCGAAAATCTCTTTGTTTTAGTTACAAAATATTTTGGAGAAATTATGGTAAATTTCCTAAAAAAGATATTCTTTCGGATTTTTTTTCTCAAGGAAGGTCAATTATTGTTCTTCAAAAGCAGAAATCAAAGTTTCGGTACAATATGAATTCTCTAATTGAACCATTGGAAGAAAAATCTTTAGAATTACTTTCACAAAAACTTATTTGTGATCATTCAAACGAGATGATAGATACATCAATAAATGAAATAGATATGATGAAGCCTAACTATACTCTTGTTTCTTTGGATTTTTTTAATCAGATAATAAAAAATATAGAATTTTCTTTTAATAGGAAACAAATTCAAAATTATGCTCGATTTAATGGACTCAAAAATATTTCTTGTGGTACTCGTAATCACTTAATAGTTAGAATTCTTAGGGAAGTATGGAAATTGGAAATTTCAAATGATATTTTTTCTGATATTTTTACGATTAAAGGTAGTATTAAATTTTGCTGGTTTTTTAAATCTTATTTTATTAGAAATTCAAAGTAATAAGCGGGATATATTTTTTATGACAAGATCAAGTATTTTTGGAATAAAGTTTATGAAAGATTAATATTTTAAGATGGATTTGTTTTACGACAATGGGCACAGTGTTGTCAAGCTAAAATATATGTTGATTTCGATAAATTGTTGCTCCAAGTTGAAGCTACTAAATCTAATATTGAAAAATTGGAGATGAAGATAATTGAGTTAACTAAAGTAGTGTTTTATTATTGTTGTTATTTAGATTTAAGTTGATTTTAAAGGGAATAAAAGTAGAAGATATAGATATTGGATACCTTTCTAAGTTCGGTTATTTTAGTGATAAATATATTTTAGAAATATCTTATTTGTCTAAAGCATTTATTGAGAAAATTGGCACAAATAAAGTAAGTTATATGTAGTATTTTTTTTGTTGATATTATTAGATTAGAGTTATTGTATTGCAAAATGAATCAGGGTATTTAGAGGATGCAAGGAAATTGTTGTGTATGCTTTTAATTGATAAAGATCCTAGAAGATATTCTCTTATTTATGATAATTCATATAATAATAATTCATTTTATTATTTCGGGGAAAAATTTAGCTTACCATGGTTTATGAGGAAGCAGGAATGGGCTAGATGGAAAATTATAGCTAATAAAAATGAGTATGATTTATATTTTACGTCTTTTTGTTTTAATATGTTATATAGAGATAATTTTTTTTTTAAAGAAAAATCTGCAAAGAAAATATTAGAAAATGAATATAGTATAGTAATAGAGAATGGCTCTTTGAAATCATGTTCTGATGTAATTTCGACGCTTTATGATATCCCTAGATTTTTTAGTAACTATGTAACATATTTAAACATTAAAGCAAGAGTAGAGTATGATATTACGTATGTTTTGTTTTATATTTTATTTTTCTAAATATTTTTCTTAGCTTCGGATATGTTTTGCATGATTGCTTGTTAACAAATATATATAAACAGTGTTCTATCTTTGAATTAAGGCAGCATCTTGAGAATAGAAAGAATGATGAAACTCAGAGAATATTTTGTTCTAAGTTAATAACTATTTTTAGTTTTATGTATATGTAATATTTAACAGTGTAGCTCATACACCTATGCTTATTCACAAACTGAAATCTTGTTCTAAGGGGCAGTTTTTGGATGAATCTTATAAAAAGTTTTTTAAATTAAAATTTGTCCCATCTCCTTGGGTTTATTTGAATTTAAATAACTCTTACATTGAGATTGATTTAGAATTGGATAAAAAAGGTAACCTTCGATATACTAGTGCGAAACATATATTTTGTGAGAGTATTCTAGATGTCCTTCTTCCTAGATGGTTAATCGATATTATTTTTTTATAAAACTAATTTCTGTAGTAGAAATGATTTACGTATTTCTCAGAAAGTATTTTTCTTTTTGGATTTGAATAATAAGTGGTTAATGGAATATTTAAATAAGATCCGGATTGATAGTGTGGCAATTAATAAATTACACACATTTTCTACTTTGTATATTGAATTTCCTTCTGAACTTAAAGATATTTTTAAAATACAAGAGTATGTTCTTGTAAAAACAGAGTATATAAATCAAGTTGATTTTAGGCTTAATAATTTTTTACTTCGTTTTTTAAATATAGAAGGAAATTTGAGTACTGGTAGAAGGACTGAATTGAAATTGCTTTTTTCATATCATAATATTGATGATTCATTAACAGTGTTAAATAGTCAGGAATGGAGGGATTTTGTAGATGATGCAAATATAATTGTAAATGAATTATTGTAATTGTAATTTAGATGAATTTTATTATATAATTTAAATTTAAATTTATCGATAGTAAAATAATGTCTACTGATGAGATTAGATCATCTATTCTTGGAACAAAGGATTAGTATGTTTTTATATCCTTCTGTTTTTTGTAGTATAACTAATTAATTGAGTTGGGAGTCTGTTTTTGAAAATGAGAAGAAAAATTTTGAAAGTTTTAAAGATTTGGGTGAAATATGGTTTGCATTTGTATTATTATTTGGGAATAATATTTTTATTAGGTTTTAGGTTTGGTAGGAACTTAGAAAATAAAATACTCCATTGGTTAAAAAATAATATACCACCACGTTCGGATCTCAAAATTCTTGATGTTGGTTGTGGAAATGGTCATTTTTTATGCATTTTGAGTAATAGAGGCTATAATTGTTGTACTCTTGTTGGAATAGATTATTCAAATACTGCTATTGAGTTATCAAAAACTATTGCTAGAGAACAAGGAATAAATGCTGTTGTTTTTGAAACGGTAGATATTTTGAATCCTAAAGGTTATTTTAATGGAGAATGGGATATTGTTATGGATAAGGGTACTTTTGATTCTGTAACACTTAATGGTGAAGTTATTGGAGATATGAGAGCTAGTTTATTATATCCTAGTTGTTTAAAGAAGTTAATTAAAAAGGGTGGATTTTTGATTATAACATCCTGTAATTGGACAAAAGAGGAATTAATAACTGAATTTTCCCGCCAAGGTTAATATATATATATATAATGATTTATAAAACTGATAAATTAGAATTTATATATTATTCTGATATAGAACGTCCTATATTTTCTTTTGGTGGAAGTTATGGTTCAAGTTCTTCTACAGTTATTTTTATACGACAATAATTAAAATGTTTAAATAAATTGCTATAATTTTAAAAAAAGGTTTAAGATGTTTAAATGTCATATAGAAATATTTAAAAAGTAATATGTTTTAAGTAACATACTATATTTGTATATTTTGTTAAATATAATATTTTTTAATAATTTTATATGATTATTTTTTATTTTTATATGTTTGATTTCTTGGAATTTTATTTTGCTTTTTGCATGCACTATCTTTTTTTAATGATGTTTATTAATAAATATTATTAATTAATTTTATAAGATTATTTTTGATAATAGAATAAATTTTGTAATAAGGGTAAAACTCTAAGAATTTATTATAATAATGTTATAATTTATATGTTTGATATTAGCGAAAGATCAATGATTAATATTTTTAATATGTAATCGAAAAAATATAAAATTTGAAAAATTAGGATAAAAAGTAAAAATAATGTTATATTTTAAAAGCTTTATTTTAGATAAAATAAGTTACAATATTTGAAATTATATTTAAAGTATTTACAAGTATATACTTTATAGAATATATTGAAATATTGATTATTTATTATGTAATATTAGTGTTTTGAAATAAAAGATGCAATTTTACTAAAAATTGTTTATTTTTTGTTGAATAGCTACTTATTTAGTACTTAAAAATATAATTTAAAAGTGAAAGATTTTTAATATGGATTTTAATATTTTTAATAAAAATATCTATTATTTTTTAAATATATAAAATTTTTTCTTTAAAGTACTTGTTTTAAATATTTTAATGATATATTTTTGAAATATAATATATTTATATATATGTTTTAATTTTGAAAATTTGGTTGGATTAATATTTAAGGTGAGTTCATCGGGAATATTTCAAAACATTTTAAATTTAAAAAATATTTTTTAAGAGCTTTAAAAAGATAGCATTATTTTAGGGGTATTAGCTGATGTATATCTAATATGTAGGTGTATTTGTATTTATATGGGTTTTTTTTGATATTTCAGACAATTTAATGGATTAAAAGTTATCTTAATATTTATTGATACTTTTTATTGTTCTTTTTGCTATTTGGATATTAGTATTAGATAGTCACTTTAGTCCTATATTATTTTTTTGTATTATCTTTTTTTTTATTTAAAGTGCTATTTAATATTTTTAGTATATTACTGAGGAAATATTGGAACACGATATAACGACTTATTGTATCAGGTTTAAATTCTTTCTTTCTTTTTTGTTTGATTAAAGAGTCGCTTGGTTTTAGAGGGGACTTATGAGAGCGCCTTTTTATATGTCTACTGGTAAGTTGTTTCATTGTGAAAATTTTAGTTTATAGGATTTAGTATTTGAGCAACATAATAGAGTTACTCAGGAGTCCCCTAGAACTTCTATTTTTCAACGCTATCGTCGTATTAGGGGTCGTAGTGAAAGATCTAATCAGTGGTTTCAAATAAATAGAAATGATGAATTACGAAATGGTGATACTGATGAAAATTCTACTGTAAATTTTGATAATAGTGTCGACTATTTTCCTATTCGTTTATCTGCATTACGGGCAATAGTAGTAGATAGCAATGGGTTTAACAGTAGTGGAATAAATACTTTTGATCATTATTACATAAGAAATGCATTACGATCATTTGATCATGATTATATTGGTTCTACATTTGAGCGTCATCCTGGTCGTCGTAGGACTCATTTTTCAGGAGGCGTTATTTCTTTCAATCGTGAAGGATCTTCGCATTATTTAGAGGAAGTATTGCATTTTTTGGAGAATACTCTTGTTCCTCCTCTAACATGGGATCAAGTAAATTCTTGGAATGCTCCTTTTTGTGATAACTATGTGAAAATTGAATATACAACTTGGCTTAAATCAGGTTCTATTTTTCAAGGTGTTCAAATTTTTTCTACTCAAGCTTCTGTTTTATTACAAGAATCATCTCTTGTAAATGATGAAAAAAAGATTAAAGTCATAATTCAGGATATTAATTTTTCTGGAATGTCTCTTTCAGGACAAATAGAAGTGTTTAATGCTTCTGATGTTAGTTTTAATGGTAGTATCATGATTCGATGGGATGGTGAAATTGTCGATTTTGTTGGTTATTATAATTTATTGGCGGTTAAAAGGAGTATTGTCTGGAAAACAGATATCTCTTATTGGCGTAGATTGGAACCATTTAAAGGAATGGATGATTATGAGTATGTTATGTTTTGCTTTTTATTGATATAATTTGTTTGTTTTTATAGATTTTTAAATTTGCTTTTTACAAAAGAAAAAATTTCTGATATTTGTAATAAGTATATATTTATGCGTTGGAAAGGTATGCAAGTTTTTCTTCTAATTCTTATATAAATAGTTTAAAAAATGTACTTATATCTTATTAGAATCTGAATTCATTGGACCATCTATCTTTGAAAGTGAATTGACAACATCTGGTTCATATTTTTGTTGTCTTAGACGTAATGATGGTTTTATTGAAGGCATAACCCACGCATTTTTATTTTAATTCATTTAATTTCTTCTGTAGGATATTATTTTGATTCATCTGCATCTTGTCAATACATCAATTTATATCCTAAAATGGATAATGGAGTGTTTAAATTTAGATAAATATATTGATTTTATTTAGATTTGACAAAAGATAGGATAGAAAGTGTTGTAATTATTTCTTTCAAGAAATGATTTAAGTTATATAATGAATAATGATGATATTAATATATATTAATATGTAGTTCTAAAAGGGTAGCATTGAAAATAAATTGTAATTGAGAATATTTAATTATAGTGTCTATATGGTATATTTTGATTAATTTTGGAGTATAGGTTGATAATGATGTTTATAATTATGTATTTACTTGAATTATTATAGAAAAGAAACGTTTTGTTTTTAGGATATTCAAAATTATGAGCCCTAACCTATAAAAAATATGTTAAAAAATAAAAGCAGTCTCAAGTTATTTTGAATGAATTTCGATGTTTAAAAATCAATTCTTACCTTGTAACATAAATTTTATAAACTTAATATATATATATATATATATATATATATATATTTGAGGGAAACACATTAAAAAATATGGCAAAAGATAAAATTCATATTAATGTTGTTGTTATTGGGCATGTTGATTCAGGAAAGTCCACTACTACCGGACATTTAATTTACAAGTGCGGTGGTATTGACAAACGTACTATTGAAAAATTGTGAGTAAAACTTTTTATAGTATACTTTAAGATATATTTAAGATTTTTGTTAGTGAAAAGGAAGCAGCTGAGCTTGGAAAAGGTTCTTTTAAGTATGCCTGGGTCCTTGATAAACTTAAAGCAGAGCGTGAGCGTGGTATTACCATTGATATTGCTCTTTGGAAGTTTGAGACTCCTAAGTATTATGTTACTGTTATTGATGCTCCTGGGCATCGCGATTTTATTAAAAATATGATTACTGGTACTTCTCAGGCAGATTGTGCTATTCTTATTATTGCCAGCGGTACTGGTGAGTTTGAAGCAGGTATTTCTAAGGATGGTCAAACTCGTGAGCATGCTCTTTTAGCTTATACTTTGGGTGTTAAGCAGCTTATTGTTGCCGTCAATAAAATGGATACTACCAAATGGTCAGAGAGTCGTTATGAGGAAATTATTAAGGAAACTTCTAATTTTATCAAAAAAGTTGGTTATAATCCGGCGACCGTTCCATTTGTTCCTATATCTGGATGGCATGGAGATAATATGATAGAGGAATCATCTAATATGCCATGGTTTAAAGGATGGACTAAAACTAATAAAGCTGGTATTTGTAAAGGAAAAACTCTTCTTGAGGCAATTGATAGTATAGAACCGCCTAGTCGTCCATCAGATAAGCCTCTTCGTCTTCCTCTCCAGGATGTATATAAAATCGGTGGTATTGGAACAGTTCCTGTTGGTCGTGTTGAAACGGGTGTCATGAAACCAGGCATGGTAGTTACATTTGCGCCTTCTAATATCACCACTGAGGTGAAATCTGTTGAAATGCATCATGAGCAGCTTATGGAAGCTTTACCCGGCGATAATGTTGGCTTTAATGTTAAAAATGTTTCTGTTAAAGAAATTCGCCGAGGAAATGTTGCTGGTGATTCTAAAAATGATCCTCCTAAGGCTACTGAAAGCTTTACTGCCCAGGTTATTATTCTAAATCATCCTGGACAAATTAGCGCCGGCTATGCTCCTGTTTTGGATTGTCATACTGCTCATATTGCTTGTAAGTTTTCTGAAATTACTGAGAAAATCGATCGCCGCACCGGTAAAAAGATTGAAGACAATCCTAAATCAGTTAAGTCTGGTGACGCTTGTATGGTTACTATGATACCAAGTAAGCCTATGTGTGTTGAGACTTTTACTGATTATCCTCCATTGGGTCGCTTTGCTGTTCGTGATATGAGACAAACTGTTGCTGTAGGTGTTATTAAGTCTGTATGCAAGGTTGAAAAAGTTGGTAAAGTTACTAAAGCCGCTCAAAAAGCTTCAAAGAAATAGCTGAGTGAATAATATATTAGTGTTGTTATTATGTATAGTTATGCAGCGTAATTGAAATATGTTGTTTTTTTTTGTTTAGTAGTTTGTGTTATAAATAAATTTATTTTTAATGTGTTTTACTTTTGGATTATTTACATTTGTGGTTTTTCTTCAAAATTCCATTTGTTTTAATAAAATACGTTTAATATATTTTTAGGGATTAAGACATAAATTAGGTGTTAATATGCTTTTGAACCTTTTTAGTTAATTGACTATGCTTTATATATGCCTCAAGACTTGCCCCATAAAACACTAGGCCTACACCAATCCATTGACCAATTGTTAATTTATGATTAAACCATGCAAGACTTATTAGTAATGTTAACATTTTTCTTGTAAGGGTGATAGTTATTAAGATTAAACTACCAAATTTTTCTAATGTATGAAAAATAAATAACTGACCAATTGCTCCTAAACACCCATAAATAATAATATCAGAAATAATTGACGGATATTTTTTGATAAATTCAAGTGTTGTTATTAATTCATTTGTAAAGCCAAACAGATATAATGCCATACCTATTGTAGATACAATATTCATAGACATCATCATCCATGGACCAGAAACATGTGGAAATATTTTAAAAATTTGGTCTTGGGTTGAATTAGTATAACCATCTAAAAGAAGATTAATGCTAAGAAGGAAAAGTCCCCATGCATTGTTTGATAGTTGTTTTTTCTTAGTTTTAGATGATAAACGTGAATCACATAAAGTAAAAATGATAATACCAAAAGTAACTATAGTTACGATTAAATATTTATGATAAGTAAAACGTGTTTTGTAAAAGATAGTATGGATGGCCATAACAGGAAGAAGTTTGCAGGATTTCCCAAGAATAAGAGTAGGATAATTGATGTGCTTAAGAGACGCATAACCAATTGGTGATGCTAAAGATGAACTTAGTGCTATTAGAAGAAGTTTAGAGAGTAAAGATTTTGATAAAGAGGGTAATTTTTTCTTTGATTGTTTTGTAGAAAAATACATAAAAATAGATGATATTATAGTTGCAATAAATGACTGAGTAATACTCAAAATTATTGTCGAATTAAATATTTCTTCTTGCTTTCCATATGATGTAGTTGTTATACGTTCTTGTAAGATACCCCATAAAAGAAATGAAATATATATCTAATATTATTAGCTTTAGCATTTAAAAAAGGCTAGAAGACCCCTAAAATACATGTTAAGAATTCTATTAATGATCCTTTCATATACAAATATTAGATTTAATGATTTTGTAGATTATTTTTACTTGTTTTTTAATCGTAGAAAAAATGATTTTGATTGTATCTGTTATATAGATTCTACATGATGTTAATTACATAATTTATAATTTAAATAAGTTTATTAAAGTAGTTTAAAACATCCTTTAATTATTTAAATACATGTTTATTCTAATAATAACTGAAAACAACTAAAATGAATATTTTAAAAAAAGTAATCTTTTAATTAATTATAGTTATATTTATTTTTGAAATTGATGAGTTTAATTGTTTTGTAATATAAATATTTAAAAAAAACATTAAAACTTTTAAATTAAATATTTTTAGATTGGTTTTAAATCGTTTTTTTTTTAATTTATTAATGTTTAGATGTATAATTCACTTATTTTTCACTTGTATTTTGTCTAATTTTTTGACATAATTATGCATTTTGTATAATAATTTTGATAAAATAATTTTAACGAAGTTCACAGTTAATTTTTATATTTTTAAAATTATACTGTTAGTATATTATATACTCATAATGAAACAAGGTAATATAACAACGATATTAATAATAACAATATAATAACTAAATTATGGGATTCGTCAAACGTGATTGTTAATTAGTCAATGTAAGATATTATATTTTCAAATAACTATATGTTTTATTAGTTTTAATTTTCTAATAGTAGATTATTTTTTAAAATCATTTTCTATAGATTCAGATGATTCTATGATATCTATACTTTTTCGCCTATCTAGAATTGTTTTGCGATAATTATCTGATGGTGAAATCTCAATATGAGGACTTGATTGTTTTTTATTGTCAGATGATTTTTCTTTTCCATAAAGGAAATTGTTAAAATCATAAAGTTGATATATTAAAGACATGTTAGGTCCGATCCAAGGAGATTTGTCTTTAACATAAGAATAGGCAGAATCAATATTTAAGCCAAGAGATTTCATAACATAGGCAATTATTAAAGATGCTGACCGCGAAATTCCACACTTTTAGATATAAGATTTACAATAATAATGCATAGAAATTTACCTGACAATGAATTAACACTTTTTTGTTTTCTTGTATAGATTTCTTGGTTATATAATCTATAAGGGGAGGCAAGTCAATAGATAATGTGCTGGCATCGTGATCCCACAATACATGAAGATATTCTATATCGTTAATTACAACAGGCGGAAGAATCGAACTTTCTATAGGTAAAGGATTCTTTTGAAGAATTAATTTTTCACTAGATACATTATCTTTTTTTTGAAGGGAATTGTCATCCAAAGATGTTTGAGATAAGAATGGATTCTTCACTTCTTTTGCGACATTAATCACAACATTAAATTTTTCTGCAATATGAGTTTCTGGCTCTGCAAAAAGCCATATATTCGGTTCAATTATACAGACCGGTTTGTTTTCATATGTATCTAATTTTTTTTTGTAACCATATTCATTTTCAAATAACATTTCTGTATTTTGAGAATAAATTTTATTTGCAAAAATTATGTTTAATAATGTATGGTTATTAGTTGTTGTAAAGTCTTCGTTTTCACGGCTAATAACATTAGAGGCAGGAACTAAAATGTTTAGATACAACTTTTGTTTAGTTAAGTATGGTTTTGATAATGGTGGCATAATGGTAGACATTTCTTTAATATGTTGATCTGTATCATTAACACTTTTTAAAGAAAGATTCTTTGTATTTCGTATTTTTTTTGAAGATATAGGCTGTTTAAAAAAATGATTTTTGTTTTTGAAATTTGAAGGATCTGATGATTCCTGTGTTTTTTTTTGAGACATTTTGTTCTGTATTCTCTCCAAGTCTAATTAATATAAATGATAAACAGCTTTTCTCGATAAAACTTATAAATATTCTATGGGTGCTATATTTAAAATGATGAAATTTTTTTGCATATTATAAAATAGCAATCTGTACTAAATTTTTGTAGATTTAGAAAACTGGTATATGCTGAAAAAGAATATGATTTGATTATAAATAATTTGAGAAAGTGTGAAAAAATTTTCTATGAAAAATATATTTTTTAACGGTTTTAGTAAATTAGTTAATATTTGATTGAAATTTTAATTAAATCTAAAAAAAGCTTTATAAAAATTATGATATAAAATATGCATGGGTATTACTTATCCTGAAGAGACTTAGTAATTATTTTTTTCTGAGGGTTAACATTATACAATAAAAAATATTGTTTAATTTTTTTATATTTAAAATGTAATTTTTAGTATTTACGATTCGATTTTTGAATTACAAATACCATATTATTTGTTTAAAAAAGATAAATAAATTCATAAATATTTTACGTGTTTTATAAAAACGTATGATACTGTAAAACTATTGGAACCATTTTATTAAAGTTTATGTTTATAAAATAGTTGTTATATATTATCTTATTTTTACTGCTGAGTGATTCTTTTAAAATAGTAATTATTTAAAAGTAGTAACATATAGATCTTTAGTTTTCTAATTCTTTCATCTAGTTTATTAAGAATTGTTACTTTTTAGATTACTTAAATATATTATTGTTATTTATATAGTACTTTTATTTGTTTATTTTTAATATTAAGTTTAGATATAAAGAAGTCCTAAAAGCATATATTTTCAGGAATATAGGATCAGTATTCGAGGGTGTTATAGTTTATTTTATTATGAAAAATAAGTAGATATATTATTTCAAAATTCGCTTAGTAATTTATATTTAGAGTTATCTATAAAATTTGACTGAAAAATTGTATGCTTAGAGTCTATATTTGTATTTATGGGGCTAGTAATTTTGTTTTCATTGTTAAATGGTGTTTTGAGGTTCGTTGTAGTTTCAAGTATTTTTGGTTTAAAATATGTAGAATAAAAATTATTTTTGTATTTATTGTTATTATAGTTACAGTCTATATGTGATTGAAAATCGGTAGACTGCTGATAATCTGAGTTTTTTTCATTCTCTGTGTTTTTTATAGTATTAAAAGTTTGGAAAGACTCCTTATTTTTTTGAAGTTGTTCCGTAAAAAGGTTAAATTTTCGAGCAAATGGTGTAATATTTTGTTCATTACTTGTTTTAAACAATAAACGATTTACCATTTTCTTTTTTTCTGAAGAATTAAGTTCTGTGATATTCTGGTGATAGTCGTAAATTGCTAAAGAAAGCTCAGTTAAATTTCTTAGTATATCTTCAATTTTATTTTTTGTTTTTTTGCAATTATTATTTTGAAATGTTAATATTTCGTTAATTATATGTTCCAATGGTATCCATAATTCTTTAGATACACCATTTGATTTCATTTTTTCTAAAGATGCATAGAGTAAAGGATATGATGTTTTGTTTTTTGTTTGATTTAAAACTAGGTTATTGGATATTAAATTTTCGGGTAAATCCGTGAATGTTACTAAATTATCAAATTTATATGATTTTCTCCATTTATCCGCAATTTCGAGTTTTTTAACACGAACTTTCAATTCAGATAGTTCACTCCATATTGTAGGTATCTTTGTACTCATTAAACTTGCATTAAGTAAACGTGAAGAAACAGGATTTGTTTCAAAATATGATGATGATTGCGAATCATCAGAATGATAATTAATGTGATTAATTTTTGAATTCAGTTTACTAGATAGAGTTTCATCATTGTATACATCTAAATTACTCGAAAATGTGTTTTCAGATGTATTAATATGTTTATGTTTATTAATTTCTAAAAAAGAATCGTCTTTATTGATAGAATAGTTTCTGATTGGTAAATCTACTTGAGAATTTTCTTTTTTCAACGGATTGTTTGCATTATTATCTATTAATATATTTTTTGTCTTCCATACCTTATTCATATTAAATGGGACTGATACAAACAGTTGTTCTTTTTTTATAGAGTTGGTATTTTCTTTTTGAATATGAGATTGCCATGATTGACAATTCATATTTTCATTTGATTTTAAATGAGGTAATGGAAAAGTTGATAGCTTGAATTTTACATGTTAGCATTGAAAAAAAAATAATAGATTATCAAATTACATTTTGTTTTTTTGATATTTCTGGAGTATCTGAATTTATAAGATCTAAAAACGGATCATTGTCTATAGAATTATGTTTTTTTTCTTGCTTTAAAAAAGTGTGTTTAGAAAATATTTCCATATGTTTTGTTTTAATTTATAATAATTTATTGATTTTTTATGATTTTTGAATGTTGAATTAGTTTAAGTATAAAATATAAATTGTATAAAATCTGAAAATTAGAAAAACATGTATTTTTACGGTGCTAATAAAATATTGTTTTGATTTTTATCTAGTTTTGAATATTACTTATTATTAAGACCAAATATAATTTATAAAAGAAATTACGAAAGTTTTCTCATTTAAAACGATAAAATGTATGTATCATAATTTAAATTAAAATGACTTAATATAACTTTTAGAGTTAATTTGTCTTTAATTGAATGTCTATTTATTTGACTGTTTGATGAATGAAAGGTTTTTATAAAGAATTTGGATTAGATTGTGAATAAAATGGTATTTCTGAGTAGAATATTTAACAAGTACGTTTTTATTTAAGTTTTTGTTTTAAATTAATAGCTATTTTTTTTATATAGTCTGGTATAATGAATAAAACTTACATAGAAATTCTGGAAAAATCTGTTACTGAAATCTTTGGTTTTATACTAATATTTTAATTATATTTGATTTAATAATTTAGCATTATCTTCTATGAGTATAACTAATTTAACAAATTTTACTGAGGCTTTTCATGATTTATTGGAAAATTTTAAGAAAATAGAGAATTATTCTTCTGATTCTGCTGTTACTTTTTATGATTTTGTTTGTTCCACTATTCGTCATTATTCTTTTAACTTAATATCAAAAATTTCTCTATTTTCTGGCACTGAATTTCAAAAAAAACATTTAGCTAAACATATTCACAATTGTAGGGTTGAATCTAATTGAGTGATTTTCTGAGTAGTTTGCTAGTGCTTCTTTGTGTATATGAAGTATTGAATGGAATCATTAGAATTCTTCTAGAATCTAATAAAGCATTCGATGAATGTCGTTTAAATAATATTGATAATTTGTATAATTGCATTTTAAATATTAGTATTCTTATATCAGAAAATATTTTGACTTTGTTTCAGGTTAGTTTGAAATTGTTATTTAATTTAATAATTTAAGTTTATTAGACGTATTTTGCTTGTGAAAATGTTGATATTTCGTGCTCATTTTCTGATGATATTAAAACTGATTCTTTGATATATCTTCAATGTATTGAATTAGTGTTTTCTCTTTATAATAACAATTATCTGAAAAATGATGTCAAGAATAATATTAAGAAGAATATGCTGAGATGTTGTAAGATAATGCATTATATATGCTTTTGTTTTTTCTAATGTTGCAGTTGATTTTAAAGGTTTTGATATTTTTTTGCTGATTGCATTTAAAGCAAAAGACACTCATGAATATGATGATATTGTTAGAATTATTAGGAATGTTTATGATAATATTTCCAAAATAATATTTGGGCGAACAATCTCTGCTTTTACTGATCAAAAATGTTTCATTTGTATTTGTATCTATAAATGATATTCTAATATGACTCAGTTATTGTTTGTGGACTTTTAGAGTATATTGAACTTGAAAATATAAACTGGGTTCAAGTTCAATATAATTTATGGCTCCCTCCCCTTTTTATTTCTTCATGGCTTATACATGGTGGATATAGTGACTGGTTGGTTTATTTATGTCTTATGTTATTTAATAATTATATAGTGAATTTTCAAAATATTGTCGTAAACTCAGTAGTCATATATCTAAGGCAATAATTGATAATATACGATTTAAAATTATAAGCTCTAGTCCTCAACTTTCTTTTCAAATGTCTATGTCGTTTATATTTTGTTTACAATTAGATGAAATTACATGTAACTTTTTATTGGATATAATATATTGATTACTAATTGGAATAGTTGATCAAAGTTTTGTAATAAAACGTATTATAATACTTTTGGATAATTTAAGACGAACTGAATTCCAAGAACAAATGAATTTACTGATGATATCAAAGTATCAATGTTTACATTTTTTTAGTTGGTTATGGGAAAGTTCTTTAAAATGTCCTGATAGTCAGATATTGATGTTTTCTGACGAATTTGTTGAGTTGAATATATATATATATTAATAATATTGAATGATTGTTAGACTTTATTCTGGCTTTTTCGGCGTGAATTTTTACTTAAATATAATAACTCTATTGTTTCTGAATTTGAGCATTTAGTGATTTTTGTTTTAACTGGTGGAAAAATTGATAATGATAATGAATCTCAAGTTTATGAAAGGGGTTGCTGTAAAAATGAGTTAGACAGAACACTTGTGATATTGAAAGTAATAATATGAAAGTTTATTTTGAAAGCTGATTATTTTTTAGAGATTGTTGAATTCTGAAAATTCGTCATCATACTTGGATATTTATGATGTTAAAACTATGTTTAATTTAATCTTGACTGAATTACTTCGATGGTTTAAAAAATTGTGCTCTCTTTCTATACTTGATTCTACTCAGGAAAAAAATGTTATTGAGTTTGTGTTATTTATTTTTTTAGAACATGATAGACATTGGGTTGAGTTTCAATGTGAGTTCTGTTTTTTATATTAGCTCAGAAATAATTATTAGGTTGGAATAATTTTATATATTTTTTACATTCTGTTTCAAGAGATATTCTTACTGATGTTTTTACTAAAGAAACATTAACAGTTAACTTTAATAATAGCTGTATTCTCAAAAAAAAATATGAAAATACCGGTTCAGATGATATTTTTCTTGATAATTCTTCTGAAATTAAAACTTTGAAACTAGTTTCTAGCATAATGTCTTGTAAGTTTATGTTTTTTTTTTTTTTTTAATAATTTTTAGTAATATGTACCTTGATACGGTATATAATATGTGGACTATACATTTATAAATTAATTTAATATTAGAGAATTTGAGGTTTTAGGTACTTTGATAACTTCCGGCGAATATGAAACTGAAATTTTGAATCTTTTTCGTAAGATTATAGGAATAAATCAATTTTTGATTATTATTCTTATTTATCTGCCTCCCGAACATTTGGTTAATCAATATGCTTGTTCACAATATGAATTTATTTCTTTACTTAGTTCTAGCGTTGTAGATATTAAATATATCTCATGGTTTCATGCTATTGGACGTTTTTTAGATCATTTGTTTGCTAATTTTATTTCAACAAATCTTCAACTTTTTGCTATTTTATCCAGACAGGGAATTGATAATATTGATATGCCAAATAATTTAAATTTTGCTTGTTTTATTGAAATTATGGTTTGCAGTTCTTGTAGAATGGAGTTGATAGCAGGTATATTTTTCAAGATAATGACCTTGTTTAAATTTGATAGGTGTTATTCTAGATTTGATAAAAATATATAAAAGTGAATGGAAAACTGATAGCAATGATATTATATATTTGGCTATGTCTGTTATTAGATCTATTCGATTCTTTGTAAATTGATGGTTTGAGCGAATAATATGGTTAATAAGTAATAGGATAAATGTGAACTTTTCCTAATTAATAAAATTAATGATACAATACAATTTTTTATGCAAACTAATGATTCTAAAATTTGTATTGAACCTATTTATAATACTTTAGGGCTTATATGTTTTAGGGGAGCTGGTTTCTAGCGATATTCAAAATATGGAATTTTTACTTTATGTATTAAAGGAGATATTATATGGTTATCTTTGCATGGAATGTTTTATTAGTATTTCATCTAATGATATTTTAAATGATAAAAAATATCCATGTAAAAAGTGTACTTTAATTCCTAGTGATTTACAGCTTGGTTTTCTACTTTTGGCTAAATTGGTAATTATATGTATTTTTTTTTTAGACATTTATTATATAATTAGTGTATATCTGAAAATGCTCCTTGGATAGTAGAAATAAAGGCACATTTAATAACTAGTTATCTTCAGAAAATCTATGATATTGTTTTCGAGTCAAAAGTTAAAGGTTATGAAATTTTATATGAAGTTTTGATAAAAGTAAAATGTCTGATAATTATTGAAAATAGTTAATTTTTTTTAGATAATACCTACACTTGATACAAAAAAACCTTTTTATATCTGTGAACATGAAAATTATGATTCTCAAAACGAGACAGTATCTACTGAATTATTTAAGTTATTTGAGTATATTAATATTTTAAAAAAACATTATGGCTTTATAATTGATTTATGTTTTAGATTGGACGATGCTGAGCAGATTTTAGCTATTATAGTTTTATAGATAATTTTATTTTTAATATTGAATTACAAATTGATAATGCAAGAAAATATATTATATATTATATATTAATATTGTGTATAATTCTTTATGTTTTTGATATATTTTTTTTATATATAATATGAAATATATAAAAAAATTTGTTATGATTAATTTTTATGAATTTTATGAAAATATATAATATTTATTTATTTTTAAAAATATTTATAATTTTATACTATATATTTAAATAATATATAAAATTCGTCAATATATTTAAAATAAATGAAATAGTTAAAAAATAAATGTTAGTCAGATGTAACTTATATTAAATAAATAGCAATATAAAAATATTTTTTTATTACATAATTAATAATAAATTTATATAATAAAAATATTAAATTTGTTTTTTATGATTATACTATCAATATTTAACTAATCTGTTTTGTCTATAAAATAATAGTTATATTCTAAAAATATTATATTAACATAATATTTTGCACATTTTAAAATATTAAAATTTAATTAAAATATTCTATATATGTCAAAAACCATAATATAATCATAATTTTATAAAATAGATTATAATTAGAAAATATTATAAAGTATAGAGAATTAAGTATTTTTTAAAAAAAAAAGTATCTGGTATGCTATCTAATTAAATTATATTTACATTATTTTTATATGCATATTAATTTGAAAACAATTTATTATATCAAAATATGTAAAAAATAAAAAAAATACATTATTTTTAATATGTGTTTTATTTTAAAAATGGTATAAAGTATATTTAATATTTTTTTTATTTAATTATATATTTATACATTCGTAAATTATCAATTAATATTAACCGTAAATTCTACATTTATTGAAATTTTTAAAAAATATATATAATTATATAATATAATATCGATAAAATATTTAGATAACATAATTTTAGATCATAGAAATATATAACATTTATATTAATTATATTATAATTTAAAAAATATCATTAAAATGACTACTATTGAAAAGGTTTTTATTAATATATTGACCTAATTCTTATTTATATATCAGATTAAAGAAATAGAAGATGAGATGGCACGTACACAGTAAGTAGTATTTATTTATATACAATTATTTATAAAAAATAGAAAAAATAAAGCGTAATATGTCATAATTTTATAAAAAACTGTTAAAATACGTTAGTACAGCTAAACACCTTGGTCTTTTAAAAGTTATTTTAAGTGTTTTTTATTATCATTCTAATAAAGCAAAAGGCTAGGTTAGCAAAATTGAAACATGAACTTATATCGCTTAGTAACTCTACTGGAGGATCTGGAAGTAAATTAATTAATGCATTTTTTATTTTCTTATAAAAATAGTTGGTTTTGATGTTTCAAGGACAGGTGTTGCATCAATTGGATTTATTGGTAATTTCATTTATTAAATAATTATATAATAATATATAAAGGATTTCCATCAGCAGGAAAAAGTACATTAATGTCTAAACTTACAGGAACATATAGTGAAGCTGCTGCATATGAATGTATTTGTTTTTTTTACTTTAATAAAGGTTAAAAAATATATAGTCACTACATTGACTACCGTACCAGGTATACTTAAATATAAAGGTGCAAAAATTCAGGTAAGACATCAGTATTTAAATATTTATATATAACTTCAAGATTCTGGATTTACCTGGCATTATTCAAGGGGTATTTATTTATAGTTTTTAAAAATTATATCTTAGTTAAATAAGGCAAAAGATGGAAAAGGTAGAGGCCGTCAAGTTATCGCAGTTGCAAGAACTTGTAGTCTTATTTATATAATTCTTGATATTCTTAAGCCTCTTACAGATAAAAAAATCATTGAAGATGAATTAGAAGGATTCGGAATTAGATTAAATAAAAAACCACCTTTGATTACTTTTAAAAAAAAAGAAAAAGGTGGTATTACAATATCTAATACTCTTCCATTGACAAATATGGATCATGATGAAATCAAAGCGATATTAAGTGAATATCGTATTAATAATGCTGATATAACATTTAAATGTGATGCTACGGTATACATATAAATATTCAAATACATATATATTCAATCTTTTTATAGGTAGATGAATTTATTGATGTACTCGAAGGAAATAGAGTCTATATTCCTACTATATATGCTCTTAATAAAATTGATCAAATTTCCATAGAAGAGCTCAACTTGATTTATAAAATACCTCATGCAGTACCTATTTCTGCACAATATGTAATTATTTTCATTAATTTAATTTTATATTTAAATTTAATAGGGTTGGAATTTTGATGAATTACTTGTAACATTATCTTGAAAAAATGTCATATTAACTATTTCTAGGAAAAAATGTATTTAACTCTACTATATTTTTCATTTAACTATTTAAAAATAGGTGGGAACATCTTGATTTAGTAAGAATCTATACAAAACCTAAAGGATTACCACCCGATTATTCTGATCCAATTGTTTTAAAAAAAAATGCTAGTTCTATAGAAGATTTTGTATGATTCCTGAAAAAAATAATTAAGTACTAATTATTAAGTGTAATGCTATTCACAAATCTATATTTAAACAATTTAAATAGTAATTATACTCATTCTAAGCATATATTTAATATTTTATAGTGCATATGTATGGGGAAACTCTGTAAAGCATAATCATCAGAGAGTTGGTGCTAATCATATATTAATGGATGAAGATGTTTGCACTATCATTAAAAAATAATACATATATTTATTTTACAAGTTATTTTTAACTAATTTCAATAAAATACATAATTTATCTAATAATTTATATTTAATACTATCATTAATTGTAAATTATTATATAATTATTTTCTCAATAATACTAATATCAACATTTATTAAAAATACCATTCAACATAAATTTAGAACATATCAAAATATATAAATTTTGAAAATTAAACATATAAAAATTCAAAACAAAAAAAACCAATTACCTTATTTTATATCATGCATTTTAAACAATTTTAAGAAATTAACATATTTTTTATAAAAATCAGTAATTTACACAAAAAATATATAATTAATCATTTTTGTACAAAAATATACAAACATTTCTAGAAATTAAAATAACTTCAATGTTAAAAAAATGTCAATTAATATGTTTTTTATATATTTTTAAAGCTACAAAAATATTTTACTATATCAAACAAAAATATGATAGCAATATTCCATATATTATTATTATGAATTTATAAAAATTTTGACTTATACATTTAAAAAACATATTTTTTTTATAGTAATACAAAATATAACACACTAGTTATGATAGAAATTATTTATGTAAGCATCAATTAATCAGTTCTATCATAAATGAAAAATTCAGAAAATGAGTTTTTTTTTTCAATAATAAATTATATTTTTACTTCACAAAAATAATTATATTTATCAATTTCATATTTTTTATAAGTAAATACGTTAATGGGTGACATCTGATATTTCATATACTATATTTCCTAATATAAGATCAAGTATATAAAATATAAAATATTTATTAGCTAACTTTGATTCAAATAAACTACAAATTCGTTTAATTTTAATTTTAACAATTTCATCATTAGATCCAAAAAGATATTTTCTAAGAAAAACTTTATTTAAATTAGGGGTATTATTTTCAAAAAATAAAATAAAAACCTGGTATACCGGTATACATTTCTGTCTCTAAATACTCTTTAATTTTATTATTATCAATTTTACAATGTTGAATTTTGGGAATTTCAACAATATTGTTAGGCCAAATTGCAATTCTTAATGCCCGAAAACAACTAACAGCAAACTGTTCCGTCAATATACGCTGACACCAAAATTTCATAAAATAACTATTTTTTTTTTAATACATTTTATTTAATTATTATACATACTTTGAAATTAAGCCTCCAACAAACACAAAAACACATGGAATTAAAAAAAATCGTATTATTATATATATATGAGGGATCTCTGTCTTAAATTCTAAAATCTCAAAAATAAATTCTAAACAAGCTGAATCAAAAATATTCAATGTAGGAAATTCCAGAGGATTTGAAATAAATATAAATAAAGTTTTCCATAAAAATATGATCAAATTGTACATTTTTATAAGTATAAATTTACTAAAAAATATGTTTTCTGTCGTTTTATTAATAGTTTTTTCTTTCAAATTAACAATTAACTACAAAATCAGAAAAAAAAAAAAAATAAATAAAGATTACCTTTGCAATAATCTCAAACAAAAAAGACGGCTCACTAAGTTTATCTATAGTCTTTTTAAGGATAAAATCAGACAGAATTTCCCTTATCATAACTCTTTCGCATTCAGATTTAAGATCATTAGATGGCAAAAGAGATGTAATCAAACCATCAACTGCTAAGCGCAGATATAAATGCTCATTTTCTTGGGAATCCAAAGCAGGATGCTGCTGAAATCCATGAAATATTTCATCGAAGGTCATATGAGAATTAATATCTGCTTGTACTATTTTTTGCGCTTTACGAATATCTATACATATATTAACTTAACCCACATAACATGAAAAAATAACTTTCCATTAATATGTTTGATAGCAATCATAGGTATACTTTGTAGAAATAAAGTTTCATGCTTTATCTATATATTTTTTTTCAATTATAATAAATGCAATTATTTTATATAAACTATACCATAAAAAATCTTTTTTCCAACTCTTTAACAACATGAGAAACCAAAAACAATAATTCCTCAACAAAACTCTTATCATGGGTCATTTGTTCATACCATATATTAATATAATCTCTACAAATAATAGCAATAATAGAATATAATTCAACATCTACCAATGCTGAACTAGTCAAAGCAGGAAGTTTATCAGAAGAATTATGAGCCTTTGAAAAAGAAAGATAGCGCCTTATTAAAGAATCACTTCTATAAATTTTCATAAAAATAAAACTATTAATTGTTAAAATATATCCATTTTATATTTCTTATTAGTAATAAACTTTTCTCAAATGAAACAACTTCGTGAAAAAACTTACAATTCAAACAATCAAATTTTATCAGAAGAAAAAATACAAATTTATTAAACTCATATTTTACATAGAAATTCAAATCAAAACGATAAAATCCAAATAATGAAAAAAAAAATTCTAAAAATAAAAACATATTTCAAAATACCTTAAATAAAATAAATCATTAAATAAAAATTATATTATATTTAAGAAATCAACTTCCATAAGTTTATTACAATTAATTATAAATCATTTTAAAATATAAAATTTTGTTATAATTTCTAAATTATTTCAGTTATGTGACAAAAAATTTATAAAACATTATACTTTTATTCATGGATTAGTCTTTATAAGTATTATGAGTCAATTAAAAATTCATATAATATTTTTCCCAAATATTTTAATTTTAATAATTTGTATATTTTAAATATAAATATTATAAATTTATATAAAATATAGTTTATATATATTTACTTCAGTTATAACATTTCTTCATTAATTATATCACCGAAACTCAATTTATTAAATACTAAAATTTAACATAACTTTTATTCTCTAAATATATTTTTTAAAAATACATAACATTTATCAATATAATTTAATTTCTTAAAACATTTTCTAAAACGTACATAAAACATATAAATATATCATTTTTTAAAAGTATCTTTTCATATATTAAATACAATTTATAAAATTATATTTTTTTGGTCATATTTCACCTATATATCTATAAAATAATAATAAAATATTTTAATTCTAACAAATTTAGTTTTCAAATATTTTTTAATAGTCTAAAATACCATTACATCAATAAAACCTTGAAAGATCATTTGCATCAAATACAATATTTTCAATAAAATATATAAAAATTATTTATCATAATGATGTTAAATAATTATTAAAAACATATTATTTGGAATAATTATTTAACATAAATCATAATTCAGTAAATATAATTGTCGATGTATATATATATAATATATTTTTTCCAATTAAGTCCTAACAATTTATATTATTATTTATTTTTCATAAGTACATCTTAATATTAGATATTTAAATTAAACATTTTAAAAATTAAACAGTTTATTAAATCCAGCTTTTTAATATTCATTAAAATACAATTATTTTAAATATATAAAAACAAAAAAAATTATTAAAAAATAAGTAATTATATCAAACATAAACTATTTCATTGCAATTATTTTCTCTATTATAATCTTTTAAGTTTCTCATACAAATTTGTTCGGAATACTAACACCAAATCACTTAATTTACTACTTTTTAAGATACATTAGAACTTATTTATTTAACACTAAAATATGAATAAATCATCATCTAACGATAAGTTTTCTTTTTCTCAGCTTGTAGATTTAGAAATACACTTAGAATCTCTTATTAATGATCTTCATAATCTTAGCATAATTATTAATGATTTTGAAGATCCAAAAACAAATCAAATAATATTGAACAAAATGTTATTTCTTTGTATTTTATAAGGTATTTCTAATTCTGTTATAGAAAAGATATAATTGATAATTATAAATTTCTATATACAAACAAAGATTTCATCACAGAAACAATACCTCAAGATATTATTGAGTTAAAATTATTTCTATAATTTTTATATATTTTTAACTTTTCATTAGTTATATAGAAGAAGGACGAAACCCAGACGTTTATACTAGGCAATTTTGTGAACTAGTTCAAAAAGATAATCAATATGTCAATGGAAAATCTACAGCTATAACGGTATACTATTTATTGTAAACCAAGACCAATAATAATTATATAGGATTTCCGCAATATTTTGGCTCAAGATATAAAAAATAATTTTCCAAATATGACAAACGAAGTTGAAAAAATATTAAATAATACTGATAGAATTTAAACATTCAATATTTTAAACATGTTTTAAAACTCAAACACTCTATAATTTTCAAAAGTATAATTTTTCTACTTTAATTCATCAAAACAACTTATTTAACAATTTTATTCTGAAACAAATTAATATCATTCACTAATAAATTAAATATTGATTTTTTTTATTAAAAATTTTTTATTATTCTTCTTGCACCGTCTCAGGGCGATCAGTACGCCTATTAGTTCGATCACTATTCGGGTCACTATTACTTCTTCCTCGACTATTTCTAGGACGTAATTGTTTTTGATTTAATTTTGTTGAAGAAATAGATGATAATTCATTACTAAATCCAAATGCAGTAGTAGAAATGTCCATATTAGGAGCACGATATTCATGAGATAATGCCTGTCGTACATCATCATTATCTTTAGGAACCATCTTCAAATGTTCATAATGTCCACTACAATTAGAATATCTTTTTCGAGGATGAAATGCGGATTTAGATCGTCGAGGATGATTATGATTATTAGCTGAACTTGTTTCTCTAATCACAAAATGTGAAGAATCCTCATCATTAATTCTTTCTATATCAAGAGGTTTAAGTTTTCTTCTAAGAACAGCAGATAAAACATCCTCACTATCTTCACTACTGCCACAATCAATACCATGCTGTACTGGGCTTGCATCTCTACATGAACTTCTAAATGCACGAGAAGAAGTATTATCTACAGGTATTCTTAAATCATGATATTTCGCCATAGTAATTGCTACATCCGCAACATTATGTGATGCAATATCAAGAGACAATAAATTTGCAACTAAGATAGGAATTTGAACTGCTACTTTTGATCTAGAAATACATTAATATATTATTATTATCACTGGTATATAATTACGTAAAAGCGGTTCCCACAGATATATTAATAAAATATTTAACTGCTAAATGTCTTCCGGCATTTACAGTAAGTTGTGCGGAAGGAATTAATAATTGACAAATAACGGAATTACTAGTATCTGGCTCAACACCCTTCCAAGCTCTTGTATCCTCAGGATCATTGGCATATAATATTGAAGATGACAATATCTTTGTTTTAATACAATCGGGTACTCTTTCATGAGCCAGTGTTTTCTCTTTAGTATTAGCAGGTGGACTATTATATATAATAACTTGACGAATCTTCATATATTATTATTTATAAAGTTTAGAATGCCATATATTTACCAATTCAAGTTTTATTTTTCTAACCTAAAAAATTAAAATATTTTACAATATATATCAATACTTACAGTGCGTGTTGAATGATTAGTTGTACAAACTTCTACAAACACAAGCTGACCTGAAATCCAGACTGGTCTGTGTAATTTTGCTTCAACTTTCAAAGATCCTTTTCCTCCACAAAACAAAAGTCCCTCCTCAATACATGTTATAGGATGTTCAGATGGTACAAGGGCTCTATCTGGATGCAAAGCTGTAAATAATAGTAAATTTTTACATACTCGTGACAAAAAAATCCTATCTTTTAATTTATAACGAAGAGTTCTTAAACAATTAGTACAAAAATTAATTATAATCATTTTAATACGCAAAAATATAATATTTTATTTGTCCGTCTTTACATTCAAATGTTCCGGGACCCACATTTAGTGGGAGATGAAGATCAAAAGGAATAGATACTTTACATTTTTGTGAAGGCCAAAATCCATCTTCTGGACATTGTCCAATATCAGTATATACAAGCTGATTTAATGGAGAATCCTCAAATTCCACCATTTCTTTAGCAACGCTAAACAATATATGTGATTTATTACTTCCTACACCTTAAAAAGCATTAGTTGAAATCCAAATCTAAATACTATAGCATACTTTCAACACCTAAACAATCAAGAGCAATACTACCCAATAACACTTTAGATGACTCAATTACAATTTGCAAATGTCCACGAATAAATCCCCCTCCCACATGAACAGCAGCATTAAGGGACATATCTATTCCAACTTTTGGTCCTTTGATTCGAGAATTAGACAACAAATCCAAAGGAGGACGTTCTCGAACAAATGTTCCACTATTGATAACAGGATATAATAAATCGCAATTATCATGCTGAACAAATCCAGAAACATCATATCCATTCAAATATGACTGATTTTTCTTATTATGTTCATGAGAAGTATAATTATTTTGCAACCTATTATTATTATTTATATTATCCACAAAATGATTATCAATAGAACGCAAAGCCCGTCGATTACTTAGCTCAAACATATGTTCATTAGATGATTGAGAGTATCTTTTGAAATCATTATGTCCATTACAAGACAAAACATCATCATTCGAATAAGAATCTTGATAAACTTGAGTATAAAAAGAATCTTTTTTGTGAAATTTAGAACCAGAACGGCAGGGACTCACACTATACTTCGAGGACTTTCAAAAAATGTAAAAAAATATTAAAAATATAATAAACTTACCGTTGCTCTAATTTCAGGTGCAATCATAAACTCATCAGTTCTATGATTTTTATTATAATTTGAAGAAACCATATTAATGAGCACTAGAATATCAATACTTTAAATGAAAAAATGAAAACAAAAAATAAAAGATCCAACAATACAGATTCCGCAACAAAAGCAACTTTTACACTTCAACTCTTAGATATGCCGAGTTTCCTAAATGTTTTGAAAAACGATATGATCACGTGACATTATATTGATATGCATAAAACTTAAAATAAAAAATTAAAATCATTTTAAATTCAAATTAATTAAATTAAATAAATTTCTAAAATATTTACATTTTTATGTATTTTTTTTCATTATAAAAACATTCTATAAATAACTTATTTTATATCCTTTCCTTATAATTTATATTATTTTATAATTTAATATCTATTCTTGAATTAATAAATTAATAAATTCAGAAAATTATAAATCATATTTCAAAATTATCATTTTTAAAATATAATTTAGAATATTAGAAATAATTTTTAAAATCGTTCAAATAATCCCACAATCATAAGTATCTTAAAAATTAAAAAAAAAATTATAATTATAAAATATTTTATAAATATGTAGTATCTAATAAAATGTTTATTAGAAATTAATTTTTTTTTTAAATATAATTAAATAAATTTTAAATAATTTTTATTACAGTAAAAAATAAAATTCTATAATATATTTTATAATCAACTTTTTTTCACCATAAAACAATTTTATAAAATTTTTCAAAATATATATTTTCTAAATTTGTCATAAAAATTTCATTACAATTAAACCTATTATCTAAAATAAAAAAATAAAATTAATATAATTATTTAAATAATAATCTTTAACTTAATATTTTTATAACCGTTATATTTCATTTATATTAAAAATATTCAATATTTATCAGTTATTACTTTCATTATTAGTATAGCTGAGATCTTTAAAAAATTTCTATGAAATACATTTAAAGTAAAAAATTATTTCATAATATCCAATTTAGTTTAATACAATAAAGGTTGAAAATGAACATTCATATAGTATTTTATGTTTCAAAATTAGTCGTAATATACCATTTACTATATGCGCTTTCTGCTTAGAAAGAAAAAGTTAAAAATATTAATTCTCAACCTTACCGTTGCTTCATTTATTTGCACCAAAAAACACGAAAATTTTACGCATAAAAAATCTAATAATTTAGATAGCAACAGAAACCTTAGGATTAATAATGATGAAAAAATTATACCATCTGATTTATTAAATCAAAGATTTCTTTATTATTTTCAAATAAATATCTTATCATTTTTAATAACAAAATCAAAATGGAAACATTTTTTTTATTAATAAAAATGAGTTCATTTGAAAGAATCTATTTCTATAAAATTAACAATAATATTACTTTTTATATGAAATAGTTTTATATAATTATAATTTGGGTATTTCAAAGTCAAATTACAGCTATTACAAAATTATTTCTTTTTCATTAAATATATATAATAAATATGCTATTTGTTTTCATTTTTAAATCAAAAATTTAAAATTTTTGTAATAACAGTATCTTAAACATTAATAATTATTATGCAAATTAATATTTTTTTTAATTTAAATAACATTTCTTTTTCATATATTAAATAAAACTTTTCTATTAAAATAATAATATATCAATTTATATATACAATTATATAAAACTTCAGAAAACTAAATTCAATTTTAAAAACAAAAATATAAAAAATATAATATAATCTGTTTTATAATGAAATTTTAACATATAGTAATCTTTAATATACGATTCTAACATACATTCCAAAAATATTAAAACAAAATAAATAAATATAATATACAATTATTTACATCAAAAATATTATAAATTATACTAATATTATATAAAAACATAATTCTAACAAAGAAAATCAAACATAAAAATACTATCAAAAACATTATTTTAAACCCATCTATTACATCCAAAATTTTATATGAATTCCCAAATTACATATTTTTTTTAAAAAACAAAAAAAACTATAATTAATTCTCTATACAACTATTTCTACTACTTCCTACTTTTAAATCTCAAACATAACTAAAAAATTCTTTATCACTACATAATGATTTAAGACCATTAAATAACATTGTTAATAAAATTACTTTTCGCTATCAAGTTTTTTTCTTTTTATTCGTCTACACATCTTTTTCTACAGTTAATTGACTAAAAATTACAAATAAAGAATTGCCAAAAATTAAGTAGAAAAACTATTGAATTAAGAATCTTTTTTTACACCAGAAATATATTGAATAAAATTATTCCCACAATTCAAATTATTATTATCAGTATTAGAATGAGCACGAACTCTAGAAAACTTATTATCTCTCATATTCTTATCTTTATCTGATAACAATATAGGATGTTGTATAGCAATTGAAGTGGAATAGCTTCCTTCTGTAAAAGTTGAAGTACTAAAACCAAGAGTTTCAGAACTATGAGGCAACTCTACTTTTTGAGTCGATTCACATGTAAAACTTTTAGATGAATCTAAAGAACATTTTTTTCTAGAATAAAAAGCACTAGGAGAAAACTCATTATATGCTTCAACATCCCGATGTCCGAAATATTTATCAATTGGAAATCCAGAATTCTCCGATTCCAATTTTGTAAGAGACATAGACGTACTATTCTTCGGAAAAGCAAATAAAGGATCTTTTTGTGAATTTTTATTACGATAAGGATTACAGGCATCAAACGGTCCATCATGATGAAATACTAAAAAAACATAAACCTAAAACAAACAAGTGATTGAAAATACTTCCCGATCCATACATTGCAGTAACATCAAGTAAATCTATACAATCTACATGCATACGAGATCGCCTTTCCCTATTGTGAACACCATCCCTTGATTTTCCCTTAAAATTATCTTTTAACATGACCTTTTTATACTCTTTACTAAACGAAGAGTGTTTATGATTTTGATAAGCACTTTTAGATACATTAGCATCATTACTTTCCATACTATTCTGCACAGATTCATTTAAAAACCCCATTGTCCTTGCATCCTGTTTTGAGCACTGAACTGGTCTGCCTTCCAATGAAGTCGCAGGCAATTTTCTGTGCAGTGATATAGATTTCTATTTCCACTTAATTCTCATAAACTCTTTTCATAAAAAAATACCAGAGGATCCGCATCAACTGCACAAGAAGTGCTCCTCTTAGATTCCGTTCTATCCAAAAATGGGTTGCGTGTCTCAAGAGAACTTGTAGCTGAAGATATAGAAATTGACCGAAAAGGATTGTTTAATGCAAACCCTAAATAACATATCAACAAACACATATTTAAAAAAAAAAATCGTGCCCTGAGTGTTCATACTCAATAGTAAAACTATTTCATATCATATTAATCCATTATAATAATTTGAGAAAACACGTATCAATGTCCTGAATCACCAAAACTCACCATAGCAACATACCTTAACCCTAACCAAAAATATTTTATCTATAATCCAAACATGTCTTTTAATACTATTACTAAATTATTTAAACACTAAGTGAAATTATTTCAAAATTATTAGTATAAATTTAATATTGAAATATAATCAATACAAAAACTTTCAGAAAATTCAAAGATTGAATCATATGTCTTAAATAAAAAAGACATTAGATCTACAATAAGAAATTATCTCTAAATTTTTAAATAGTAAATTTCACGAAATAAAATTACTTTTGTATCTTTATATAACATTGATATTAATTTTTATCAGAAAACACTATAATCTGAATAAAAATATCATAAAAAATATATCTTATCCAAAATATACAGACAAAAACAATAAAGCAAAAAAAACTAAAAAATAACATAAACCCTCATTTTCACCGAAGCATAATTTATTGTATTAACATACAAAAAACAATTAAACAAATCTAAAAAAAATTATATTTCCGAAGAAAATGAAAATTGAGTTTCAAGTAAAAATTATAACAAAATAAATATAACTCTTAATAAAACCTTTTCTTCAATTCTCTAACAAAGAACAAATATAAACAAAACATTTAAAGAATATTTTCTAAAGCATCCAAAAAAATCACTTAATATATCTCTTACAGCTATTCAATAACCCATAAACATTAATAATCCTAATTATAAAGGAGTTTTCAAAATAAATCTAGACCTATTATTCAAATACCATGAAAACTTCTAAAAGCTTCTAAAAAGATATTAAATTTAAGGAAAAAATTAATTTCAACAAGGCAATACTAACCTAACCATAACAATAAATACCATAATAAACAGAATACTGATAAATCCCTTTAATACATAACTCATAATGCATTTAAAACAAAAACGAATTCAACTACAATCTACATAAGCTCCGAACAAATTTACAATTTAATAGAGAATTATATATTTATTATTATAGCTTTTATCTTCTTAATAGAAACTACATATAAATAGGGAAAGTATCAAATGTTTATTTACATATGAATATAATAATTTGTTTTAAGAAATATCTTTTTATATTTTCTACTACCTATTGTATTTTTATTAATTTTTAAAGCATGTTAGACATAATATTTTCAAATTTTATTTAATTTACCTGATTTTTAATAAATGTTATATTTTTTTAACCAAATTTGCAAATATTTTTCAAATATCATAAAATATCCATACTTCGAAATCCGCTCAAACCTTAAAAAAATCTAATAAAAAATTATCTTCTGTTCAATAAATTTTACTATGAAACATTTACAGAATAAAGCATAATTATTTAAAAAATATTTCTGTTCTGAGAAATCCTCTATATTTCACTTTATGTAAAATATTTCATAAAAAATAAAGAATCAAATTAATGAGGTAAAATATACTAATCATCACAATATTATATACTAATATCCAATTAGAATTTATACATGTTATGTAAATATTGCCCGTTTCTCATTAATAATAAAAACTCATACTAATTTATCAGTTTTGTTCAGGACCAATTTATCCAGGTCATGGTGTAAGTAATAATAAAAAAACATATACAAAAAAAAATAATTTTTTAGATTATGTTTGTAAGAAATGATGCCAAGGAATTTCGGTTCTGTAGATCAAAATGCCATAAAAATTTTAAAATGAAACGTAATCCAAGAAAAGTATTATTTAAATTTATTAAGATAAAAAACTAACTTTTTTAGGTGGCATGGACAAAAGGTTTTCTCCCACCTAATATCCTTATTTTATTTCTAATATATATAAAAAGCTTTTAGAAAAGCTAGAGGCAAAGAGATGAGTATCGTAAGTTCTCTTAAAAATATAATATTAATTATATTTACTGAAATTAGGATACTACACTTGCATTTGCTGCTCGTAGAAATGTTCCTATTCGCTATAATAGGGACATTGTTGCAAACACTCTTAAAGCTATTAATCGAATTTCAGAAATTCGTACACGACGAGAACATGTATTTCATAAACACCGTATGGCAGGCAATAAAGAAAAATTATTAAAAAGTGCTAAAAAACTTATAAAAATGAATTTCGAGCAATTCTCTAACAAAGAATTAACAGAAGAACTTCAAAAAGAATCAGAGAAAACATCTCAAAAAGAACAAGCTATAAAAATTCCTTTACTATCTAAAAAAAAAAAGTCCGTTAGATTCCATATTAATAACATGAACATTAATTAGAATTACTGATTTATTTTCCAAAATTATTTCATTTCATATATTATAACCATATTATGTATTAACATTATAATTTTAATAAATTCCTGACGACTAATATGAGATCCCCCATTTAAATATTAATTCCTATATTGTATATTTTTAAACTTATTATTCAATATATTTGTTTAAAATCAAAAATTTCAATTAACATTTATCAAATTAAAAAATGACTCGAGGGAGGCTCGAACTCCCGACTTCCAGCGTGTTAGGCTGGCGCCATAACCAACTAGACCATCGAATCTTCCTAACTAACATAAAAAAATTAATATTTAAAAAATACTTTTGAATTTATACAAAATTATCATTTATAATGAATCTTATTTGAAATTTGTTTATATTTTAAATCATATCACTACAACAAATAGAAACAGGTAATAAAACAATTTTATCATACAATTTAAATCTACCCAGTTTTAAATGACTTTAAATTATAAATTAATATAAAAAAAATCCAACATAACCTTACATAACAAAACTTATAACAAATAAGACCCTAAAAAATATTTTTTAAACCTAAAATATATTTACAATCTAAATTATATATAATAATACAAATTGTGTTTTTTTAGCCTTTTTCTTCAATTATAATCTAACTTCGAAACTGATAATATTTTTTTACCAAACTTATTTTCCCTTTAGTTCAATACTAATGTTACTTTTATCATTCCTATCACTATTTTTAATCAACAGTTTCTACTTTTTTTTCTAAATTCTCAACAAAAGAATCAGCAATACTCATACACGTAATTCTACTTTCCCCACAATTATATTCCCCTATTTGAAAAAAAAAGAATTCTTCAAGTTCTACCCACAATTTTATTGAGCCATTTGACGATGCGGTTATAAGAATTAAAAAAGAAGAAGAAGCATTAACAGGTTGACATATACAAGATGTAATAGCCTTAATCCTATTTAAATAATGAATTCATTCCAACAATTCAAAAAACACTTACCTATTTTCATGTGCAACAAAACTTTCAAGTAATTTTCCATTACTAGAATCACGTATCTGTATATGTCCATCTTGAAAACCCAAAATCAGCATTTCATGTTGCTTTTTTTTTGATACAGCATAATGTATTGAATTAAGTTGAATTGGTGAAGAAAAACAATAAACAAGTGTTGCAGACTAAATAATTCATAAAAACAAAAAATTTAAATCAAATATTTTACCATATCATAAATCATTACTCCCTTATTTAATAATACAGCATAATGATCACCTGTTGTATTCCATTGAATACAAAATGCCTCGTTTTTATTTAAATTAAATTTTCCCGCTTTTTTCCCAGTCATCATATTCCATAATCGAATATTCCTATCTGATCCAACAGTAAAAGCAGCCTTCCCGCTCGGATGAATAGAGATAGAATTCACTCGGCCATGATGCGTTTTTATTGTAGTAAGATGTGACCAATCTTTTGTACGAAAAATTGCCATTGTGCCATCCTCAGAAACAGATATAAGAAATTTAGGGGAAATTTTCGAAGAAAACACAAGTCCTGTAATTGTTCCTGAGTGATAATGAAGTGATCCTAGATCTTTCTTTTTTCTTAAATCATATAATCTTTTTGGATCAGGAAAATATTTTAAACAAAAGAAATATACTTAATTACTTCATCTACACCACCGCATACAAGATACCGTCCTCCAACTGCAATTGAATGAATACAACCTATATTTGACTCAAACATCCAAATCAAATTAAAATGCGTACTTATCTTAGCATCCTCTTTCAAAAATAATATTACATCAATTCCATAGAGGAGACCTTGATAAGTACAGGCTATAATTCGAAAAAAGGATGTTGAATGCTCGTATTCCTTGAAATCTTCAATTTTACTCATTTTTCTTTAAAAAGACTTCGAATCAAATAAAAAAGCATTATAATTACTCAAAACAAATACATTTAAACTATATAAAAACGATAACTACAACAAAACATAAAATTAAACAATTCAAAAAGATTATTTTCTTTTAACAAAATCTTAAATATAATTTATATTATTTTTATTACTAAAAATAAATGAAAACAAAACAATATATAAAACAAAAGGTAATGTACATATTTTTTCATAAATATTAAAATAAATAAATAGGAAAGTAAAAAAAACATGGATGTTATAGAAAAAACACCCAATTGTATGCCCGAATCATCTCAAAATCAGGAACTAAATCTATCGACTGAAGCATCTACACAAGCAGAAGATTATTTACTGGTAAAACATACTATAAAGGATGTATTACATATTTATCTATCTTTTTATTAATTAAATTTATTCTAAATTAGGAAGATTTGAATCTTATGGTTAAAAATTTTATCCGACTTATTCTTGCTCTTGAACATACCAGAACGCCTATAAAAAAAGAGGATATTGCAAAAAAAGGTGTACAAAAAAAAATTTCTTATATCATTTCTTATTTATAGTCCTTCTTCCCTCTCATTCACGCTCTTTTGCTATTGTTTTTAAAAAAACACAAGAAAAACTTAGAAATATCTTTGGTATGGAGCTTGTAGAATTACCATGTAAAAATCGATATAAACATATGTCTACATTTCAATTGCGCAGAAATAATAATTCTCAAACACAAACTTCATCTTCTGCAACGCAATCAAACAAAAGCTGGATATTATGTAGTATTTTGGATCCCAAGTATTCAAACTTGATTTTTGAAACTCCAACAATTAAAGAAAGTGTCTTTTCTGGAATAGTCATGATAATATTAAGCTTTATTGTCATGAATAACGGTATAATTTCTGAAGGTAAATAAATATTTTAATAAAAAAATCTCAAATAATATAGAACTTCTTAAAAAACATCTGTCACATTTACAAATAGATAATAATATACCTAATGGAGACCTCGATAAAACTTTGAAAGAAATGGTAAAAAAAGGATACATAGAAAGGATAGAAGAGGATACTACATCTATGAGTGAGAAAGAAAAAAGTTATGCATATTTTTTGGGACAACGAGGAAAAACTGAAATTGATTCACAAAGATTAGCCACTTTTATTGAAAAAGTTTGTATATTTTTCTTAAAAATGATATTAATTAAAATTACAGATACACGGTGATACTTCTCCTCAACATTTAAAGCAAATAGTAGAAGAATTATTTGAAAAAAGTATATCCAATGAATTTTAAACACCTGCATACACAAAATGTATCAAAAGAAATACAACAAAGAATAATATTTTGTATTTCGAAGACAGAGCATTTATAAACTAAGATAACAATACACAGTAATAAAACAAAACATTAAATCATTTGTGTATAAAAAAATAATATTTAAAAAAATATTAAAAATATATACATAACAACTAAATAATTTTTTCATAAAGATTGATTTAAAAAGTCTCATCGTCTTCTACCTGAAGGCCCTCCATTTGTTTATTAATTTCATCTTCCCCATCTATGTCAGGAACTTCAAATCCCTCCTAATCAAGATTTAAACTTAAAAAGAAAAATCGCATATTAGGATTACCTCTGTAGAATATAATATATTTTGTATTTGTTTTAAGAGACTTTCTTCACTCTGAACAACCATAGGGTCTGCATCAATAGTAGCCTGAACAAGAATTTCTATATCTCGTAGCTTGTTAAAGTAAAAATTCCTCTCCTTCTCCAATCCTGCCACATTTTCCTGTAAAGTTTGTATTTGAGAATTCAAAAAAGCAATAGTAGGATTTGACGAAGTACGCATAGTTGTACTAACTGTAGATGTTTTTCGACTTGAAATATCATGCGAAGAAATAGATCCTGAAGAACGCACTGTCGAATTATTGGTTTTTCCTTCTCTTCTTCCTACAGCATTATATTCTACACCAGTATAATGCTGATCCCAAAACTTTTTAACCCATTGGAGAAATTCCAAATTATCTTGAAATTTACATTTTACAAGCCGATCAACATAAATAACCTTATCAATTCCATGCTGTGTAAAAATACTTTGAATTACTCTCCAATTCTGAATAAATTGATACTCGTTATTACAATTAAACTATAACCATTAACATTTCTTCCATCAATCCTAAAAAAAAAACATTAATTTTTCTAAAAGGCACATCACCTTCATACATGTTAGCATATTAACAACGATCCAGTTTTCTTTATCACCATATATCGAATCGAATACATGTGCATAAACATATCCTTCTCCTCATCAGTCACAGTCAAAAAAATATATATACATTTCACCTTTCCCACACTGCTCAATATTTGTAATGTTCAGACTTGTCAACTGTTTAAACTATCAAAATATCCCCAATTTTCCCTGATTTGTATATTTACCTGATTCAACCATGCAAGCAATTCATGTCGGGACTCAGACATTGTTCCCAACAATCCAAACACTCAACTGATCCACAATAACGATCAACGTTTCCTAATTCTAGATCAAATCTATTCCATCATTTATTATTTCACTTACTGTGTACGGCTAAGATGTTTATATAAATATCGACAATCACTCCAATTAACCTACACGTAGATAATATTCTAAAAGAAAACACAACAATACACATATAAAACAAATATATAGTGCAGAAGGTGCATATAAAAATAAATCCATAATCTATAAAAAGCATCTATGAACAACAAATGGTTTTATCAATATTAACATTCCAACACTAGAAACATATCAATACTAAAAAACAGTATAAGAATAACTTATTAACAACAATAAAACAATACATAACAATACAACAATACGGATGCATAATAGAAGTATTAAAGATTTACACACTATTTGTAAACAAAATAATATACCATATATGCACTAATAATATTTTCATCAAATTCTTACATCATTCTTCTAATATATACACCGGATCTATTAATAAAACGGAACCAAAATACCAATAATATATATACAATCAAGCATTTCTGATATATATATTTACTAATCAACAATTATACAAAAATACATACATAACACGTGCATGATTTCCATAGCCAGAAAAACTCACCTATACATTCCATTAACTCCTTCTTAGATATTATATCTTCTAGTGACATTATCAACTCGCATATAAAATATCACTTATTAACCGAATACCTATTTTCAAACTTTATTATCGATCGATGACTTCAAAGATAAAAGCACCAATAAACTCAGATAAACAGAAAAATGCAAACACTACAGTCAAGCCTATCGTGTATTCACCCGAAAAAAGAATGCAATCTAATCTTGAGAAAGCCAACATTTCCTTCAAAAACTGTGGTCTTCATAAATGGCTCATTGAAATACTTGAAAAAATTGCCATCAAAAAACCAACAGCTATCCAGGCTGCATGCATTGGGCCAATTTTACAAGGTTTAATTATTAATTTTCCATTTTAATCGAACATATTAATAAAAATGCAGGTCAAAACTGTATAGGAAGTGCCAAAACGGGCTCAGGAAAAACTATGGCCTTTTCATTACCAATTATCCAAATCTTATCCCAAGATCCGTATGGCGTATTTGCTCTAATATTAACACCTACAAGGTTTTACTACTTTATAAAAAAAGCAAAATTAATTATAAATCTAGGGAATTAGCCTTACAAATTTCAGATCAATTAGAAATTTTAGGAACATCTATAGACTTAAAACAAGCCACTATTATTGGTGGTATAGATATGACAAGACAAGCATTGACACTAATAAAACGACCACATATTGTGATTGCAACACCAGGACGTCTTGCAGATCATATAAAAAGTAATGGGCAAGAAATTATTGATATTTTTAAACGAGTTCGGTTTTTAGTACTAGATGAAGCAGATCGACTTTTAAGTCCTAGTTTTTCTAGAGATATGCAAGAATGCATGCGTATTTTGCCAGAGGCAGATAATCGACAAACATTATTATTTACAGCAACCATTACTGATGCAATCAAACAATTACAAAGACAATCCTCGACACTAGAAAAAAAGCCGTTATTCTTTTATGATGTTATAAAATCTAAGTATTTTTTCCTTATCATAGAAAACCCTAATCAATATAGTCTTTCAGTTCCTTCCTCTTTAATTCAAACATATATATTTATTCCCTCCTATGTAAAAGAAGCGTATCTTTATCGCATTTTCAACACACAAGAATATAAAGAAAAATCAATAATTGTTTTTACAAATCGAACCAAGACAACCGAATTACTTTGCAGAATGTTCCATATATTAGATTTTAAGGTTGTAGCATTACACTCTCAAATGCCGCAAAAAGAACGAATACTATCCCTTAAAAAATTTAGATCTGAAACAAGCAAAATTTTAATTGCCACAGATATTATCAGTCGTGGTTTAGATATTCCATTTGTTGAACTTGTTGTGAATTATGATGTTCCTAAGGATCCTAGCGACTATATTCACAGAGCAGGAAGAACAGCCCGCGCTAAAAGGCAAGGAGAAAGTATTACACTTGTTTCTCAGAGAGATATTTTACTCATTCAAGCTATCGAAAAACGAATTAATACCAAAATGAAGAAAAACACATATGTTAGCGATTTCAAAGTAACACAGGAATTAAACATAGTTTCAGCCGCTAAGATAGAAGCTGAAATAAAAATGACTGACTTCAATAAATCAAATAATAATAATAAGCGCAAACATACTTATCTTTCAACATAATTTTTCAAAAATTCTTTAATTTTTTTCTTCTACATTTCACTCAATTAACTTAAACTTTTATAAGTAAAATTAATTTTTGTTTATTTTCACCTTTATAAGATCTTTAATAAGCTTCTTCGATGTTCATCTATACTGCTTAATGGAACATAACAAAAACTTTCTAATTTATATAAAAATTGCTTAAATATTAATTAATACAGAAAATATGCTCTATAAAAAAGTGACTTAGAATCCATAAAAACAAGAAAAAATAGAAAAGCCACTAGTCTTATAAATATTGAGAATAATAAAAATACCAAAAATTTCGAAGTTTTGGAGGAATTTTCCAATATATATAAATGTACTTTTTTTTTAATAAAATATACATAGATTCAAATACAAATCCTTAAGTCGAAATCAAAATTAAAATACTTATGTTTTTTATATATAGATATATTATTTATGAATAAATAATTAATCCTTTTATAAAATTAAGGAATCTATTTAATAATTTATCTATAAAATCTTTAAAAAATATTAATCACAGAATAACATATTTTAGATTATTAAAAATAATAAAGACTATTAGGTTATCAAACTACTCATATTTTTTACATTTAAATAACTTCTCGAAATAATAAATACATCAATGTTAAAACTTAAAAGTTGAACATGTTTACAAATAAATAATCATTGAATATTTCCTTAAATTTATCTAAATGATAAATTTAAATTACTCTAAAATATTATATTATTTATTAAATTATTTTAATACATACTTTAAAAATTCAAGATCTTTTTAAATTCAAAATATAATTATAAATCATTTAATTTCAAAATTCTTAGTATAACAGCTCAATACCATTAATACAAACAAAAATCTAGATTCTAAAACTCGGAAATAAAATTAATTGTTAATATTTAAAATTTTAATCATTGCATAACAAATACTTTCCTAACATCATATTTTTCGTATGTAATAATAAACTATATTATCATAAAACAACATACCCATCCTCATACACTACGATAATAACATTTATTTTTTTTAAAACACATTTTTAAAATTTATCTTTTTCCTACTTTTTTTAAATTAATGAAAATTAATTAATAGGTTTCCATGCAATCTTTCCAACCATTAGACTACTAGAGTTAATAAAAACAAATTTACCATATAAATTATACAGAAGGTACAAGGGAGTGTTCCATTGCTATTTCCATAAAATTCTCTATATATTGCTTCTGCAGCAAACAAGACATCCCGAGAAATAATATGAGGACGGGTTATTATAGCATTATTTTCACCCATTTTTTGCAAATCTTTCATAAGAGAAATTATATCTGGATAATCAACGATAATATTTTCAACATCAATTGTAATTAATTTAAATTTAGCTTTACTTAATAAGTTACCAACATCCTGAACATCTTAAAAAATTAACAAAATATAATTACTTATTGTATAATACAACCAGTCATTGGAGATACCCTTGCACCAACACCACCTTTTCTTTCTTGCTCTGCAAGTTGAAACGATGTCCTCAATTCAAATAAAGTATCACCGCCAAACATTGAACCCAAAAAAACTCCATCCGGTACCAATATATGTTGTATTTGTTTAAACAAACCAGGTAGATTATTGACCCAGTGCATATACAAATTACTTACAACAACATCCATGCTGTTTTCAGGAAATGAAGGAATTTCTTTATCTATGCATATTTTTTCTAACAAGATATCAGAAACATCTGACAAATTATCTCTATTAAAAATATTTTCTGAAACATCTGCCATAATTAAACGTCGTATCTTCTCTGAGAGTTGATATCCATGTTTATTTTTTGCTTGACAAAGACATGAAACAATATGTCCTGCACCAGACCATAAATCAAGAACGGTTTTAAAATTTCCTTTAATAAACTAATATATTTTAGAATTTTTTCATAATACAAATAGAACGTTCTTACCATGAATCTTTCTACTAAACGTCTTGCAATTTCCTCTCTTAAATAATCTGCCTCTCTACTTTCATTTTTATCTAACACTGCCCGCAATCTTTGTTTCCTCTTGACATCTTTATCAAAAACACGAAAACTCTCTATATTTTTTTCAGTTAAAGATGTGTAATTTTTCAAGAAACAATTTTTAAGAGTATAAATTTGATTCAACCACAATCCAAAATAATAATTTCTTTTGAAGGAAAAAAAATAAATTTCAATAGGAAACACATATATCCCCTTACTAGAAGTAATTTTAAACATCTCTTATCTCTTTTAAGTTATATATTCAATATTTCAAACTTTTTTATAGTAATATCATCCATTAATCTAATAAAAAAAGGTGAAAAATAAACATAGATAATCATTCCTCAGAAATAAAAAGCATATCATATAATAAGTATATTCCCTGATGCTTTTTCCCATGAATATCAATTATTTTTTTTAAACGTTAACGTAATTACAAACGTCAATTTATTCATGTCATAAACTAAAACTAAAAACTATTTTTCCTAAAGGATTCGCAAATTATCATAACTATTATTATTAGATGGCTCCTTTTCCATACGTTCATATTTATTGTCCGTGTGCAGATTCAATTAATTTACAAGAAGAAAATGAACCATTTTCAAAATTTTTACATCCGGACTGTAAAATTAATACAGAGGATCTGAGGACGTCATTTTCACTCCATCCTTTGCAGAATCTTTATTTTTGTGAAGAATGTTATGCAATAAGATGCCCTCGGTGTATTCAGGAGGAAACAGTTAGTTATTTTTGTCCAAACTGTCTTTTCGAAGTACCACGTTCAAATATGAGTAACTATGGAAATAGGAGGGTTTATTTATACTTCTAAACTTTATAGTAATATATATAGATGTATGAGAAATTGCTTTCAATGTCCTATTTGTTTTGCATCGCTATCTGTTATAGAACTTGAAGAAAACATGAATAAAGGAAACTTAAATTCAGATGAAAAATCCCATTCATATATCTTAGAATGTTCATATTGTCATTGGACATCCGTTGAAGTTAACATGATCTTTGAAAAACCTACAGGACTTAATAGTAAATAATCTTGAATCAAAATTTTATTTATATATTAATCACATATAAACAGCTCAACTAAAAAATTATTCACCTGAATCTTCAAGAAAAAAGTCTTTTTACGATAAATTAAAAGCACATTATCAAGAAATGTATGGAGCTTTAAAATTACATACAAACGATCGTTCTAAGATTTCAAATTTGATGGATATATATGAAAGAATCAGTAAAAAAAGAATTTTTCAAAGTAAAAAAAAAATAAATATTCTTAATTTTAACGAAGATTCTCGAAATTTACAGGATGATCAAGAAATTATTAAGAAAATGGCTAAAATGAAAAATTTAAATGAAAGTAAATTCAAGAACATCATTTTTAAACAAATCTAAAGGCCAATAGTTGCAACTATTAAGCAAAGATCAAATCAATTGCATCATGTTATATTTAAAAAGTAAAATTATCTTATATCTTTCATTATCAATTAAAAATAACAGTGATCTTAAACCTATTCCATACTTATTAAGAACAAAAAGATCAAAACACTGCCGTTTATGCAAAAGTACTCTCATTAGTCCAGAAAACAAGCCTACATCTGCGAAATTCCGGATTAAGTTAGTAGCTATGTAAGTATTATATAATAATCGAAATTATTAATTATCTCAGAAATTTTCTACCCTCCATTTCACTAAAGTGTTTCCCTGGCCCGCTTTCTAATTGTTCTCCCGGGAAACTTTCTCCAAACGTGACAAATATATTTCTTTTAACTGTAACAAATCCTCTTTATGAAAAAATAAAAGTTTTTTTAGCAACACCTCAACAAACTTCTGGAAAATACAATCATAGTGTTACCATTTTATGTCCTGAATTTGAAGTTGGTGCTAATAAAGATACATTCGATGATATTTCTACTACCAAGTTCATTGAAAAAGATACAACAAAAATGCCATTATCAGGAACTTTATGGGATTGTGGAAAAAATTGGACAACTGTTGTTCTTGAAATTATTCCTTCAGAAGTTTTCTCAGATAGTATAAATTTCAATGATAATTTAATTGAAATCTCAATCTTTGTTAAAGTAATTTATGATATCAGTCTAGATAAAAATGAATTCAAACATATGGACCCAAATATAAAACGAGAAATAATTTCCAAGGAAATAGGGTTTTGGGGGGTAATTGGGCTAGGTAGAGTTTTACAGTCAACTAAAACTCCTCGGGAATAAAATAAAAACTATAGAATTCTTAATGCACATTTTTAAATAAAAATTTTATAACAAAAAAACGATAAAGAAATTCTCATATTTAAATAAATCACGAATACAACCATTTTATTATAATATTTCACAATCTAAACTAATAATGATTAATAGATTCTAACCATATATATTATTCAAATAAAAAACATTTCAATACTTTTAAAAAATTAAAATTAAAAAAATATATATTTAAATTTAGAAAAAAACAAAATTTTTTTATCAAAAAATATCTATAATTGATATTTTATTTAAAATTCTATATCTACTAAAATAAATATTTTTATTCAATATAAACATATTTTTACATATCAATCGATACCTCAACGTAAATTAATGATTCATGAAAATTCTTTGTGTTGCAGAAAAACCATCAATTGCAAAAGCACTTTCGGACATTCTCGGCGGGGGAAACGTTCATAAAGTATTTTTATTATAATTTTATCATTTAAATTAAAATTTATAGAGAAAGACAAAAGATATTTATAACAATAATTATGACATTCGATTTAAATTTAATTTCAGCTGGGGTGATAGTTTTGTTACAATTACGTCTGTTCGAGGACATTTATTGGAATGGGACTTTGAAGAAGCATTTAAAAAATGGAACGCGTGCAATCCTTTGAACTTATTTGAAGCAAAAATCATTCCAACAATCAACAAAGTATATAATTTTAAATAACAGGAAATATACATTAAACATTCTAGGATATGAGGAATATTCGCGATAATATTTTAAAAGAAAGTCAGTATGCACATGGCCTTTATATTTGGACAGATTGTGATCGAGAAGGTGAATATATTGCAACAGAAATTGTAAGTGTAGCACGAGAAGCAAATCCAAAAATTGAAGTAAAGCGTGCTCATTTCAATAATCTTGAAAAAACGTATGTCCTTAAATACTCGGTATTCACTATTTTACTTTTTTTAGACATATCTTAAAAGCAGTCCATCAACCTTTTGATATTGATCAAAAACAAGTCAACGCAGTTGCCGCACGCATAGAATTTGATTTAAGAACAGGGTCTGCGTTTACACGGTTTCAAACTTTATCTCTAAGAAATTTTGAACCTTTAGCAAAAGAAATAGTTAGTTATGGTTTATTATTTTAAAATAATCATAATTTCATATTAATGTTTATAAGGATCATGTCAATTTCCAACACTTGGTTTTGTCGTTGATAGATGGAAACAAATTCAAAATTTTGTTTCTGAAAAATTTTGGTCTATTAAAATTTATTATCGTAATGATTGTGAATTATCATTTAATTGGAAACGACTCAGACTTTTTGATAGGCTTTCTGTATTTTTAATATATGAGAATTGTCTTTTATCTAATAAAGCAAAAATTAAAAGTATACTACGAAAGCCAAAGAGTAAATTGTACTCTAATCATTTATAAAACATTTTTCTCATATAAAAAGGAAACCATATCCACTTACAACAGTCGTTCTTCAGAAGGAAGGAGTAAAATACTTAGGATTGTCTTCAAAAGATATAATGAAAGTATTATTTTACTTTTTTACATTAATTTTTTCTAATAGCGAAAATAGTTAGCAGAAACCCTTTATACAAAAGGATTCATAAGTTATCCAAGGACAGAAACAGATCAATTTGGTGATAATATTAATCTGCATGCCCTAATTGAAAAACAAATAAGTGATGAACAATGGGGAAATTATGCTCAGAGGTATTTTTACAAAATATATAAATTTAACTAATTGGTAAAGTTTATTAAATGGAAAATTTTGCCATCCTAGGAAAGGAAAAAACAATGACAAAGCACATGCTCCAATTCATCCTATAGCATATGTAAAAAAACATGCATTAAAATCAGCCGATGAATATAAAGTTTATTCTTTTATTGTTAGGCATTTTCTTGCTTCCTGTTCTGAAAATGCAAAGGCAGAACAAACAACAGTTGTTATACAATGGGGAGAGGAATTTTTTTCTACATCAAGTCTTTTTATTTTAGAAAAAAATTACTTAAATATTTATATATACGAAAAATGGAATTCATCGGCTTCTTTACCTGTTTTTAACGAAGAAGAAATGATTTCTCTTGATTATACTGAAATGACAGAAGGGAAAACAGAACCTCCAGGATATTTAACAGAATCAGAATTAATCAACTTGATGAATATTAATGGAATTGGAACAGATTCTACTATAGCGGAACATATCCAGAAGATTGTTGATAGGAAATACGTATTTAGGCAAGTTAAAGATAAAGGAAATAAAAGTAAAAAAAATCAAAACAATACAATATATGAATTTATACCTAGTACATTAGGTATAGCACTAGTAGATGGATACGACAAAATTGGTTTTAATCAAAGCTTGGGTAAACCTTTTCTGCGAAGAGAGGTATGCTTATTTGAGAAATCTTTTTATTTTAAATATTTAAAAATATAGATGGAATTAAAATTAAAAGATATATGTAATGGGAAGTCTTCAAAAGAAGAATTTCTAAAAGATATTATTAGCCAGTATAAAGACTTATTTATTAAAGCTAATGAACAAGTGAATATTTTGAAAGAGGTAATTTATAAATATATCCAGTTCGTTTGCTGATAAACAGTCTGTACGCCAATATCTAAATATTTAATCGTTTTTAGTCATCCTAAACATCCAATTTATATCATTTCTAAACAAAAAACATACCATCTACAAATAAAAAATAAAATATATACTTTAAATCATTTTTATTTAATATAAGACATTTTTCTAACATCAAACTAGTATAAAATAGCATCTTTATATAAACATCTATAATTTCATCTCTAAAGAATTATTCGCTCAAAAAAATCATATAAAACCTGAATATAGATCATATAATTAAATATGCTAAGCTTCAACTAATTTCAAAATGGTCAAAAGTTCGATCGCGTTACTATGACAACTCAATATTTACAATACCCATACTTTAATCATAAAATAATCAGTTATCAAAATTATAAAAATAAACAATAATAAAAAAATTATATATTATAATATTATTATAATAAAAATAAAAAACGAAAAAATATTAAAAAAGTTTATAAAGAAATAAGCGCTAGATCCATGGGTAATTATAATTCTTTATATCAAAAAAATCACAAAAAACATACTAATATTTCATTAAATATAGAGTTTGATACAAAAGATAAAGAAAATAATATTTTATCTCCAGAAAAATGGTACTATTTCTTATTTAGATAGTTTGAAAATTCACATTTATAGTACTTTCACAACCAACGACTCTTTATTAAATTATCTAAATTCATCATACAAATCTCCGGAAAAAAACATACCCTGGCTATGTTCTTCATGCTGCGAAACATTTTCATCTGTATTCTTGTATATCTAGTTCTAGTTATCTAAAATTTAATAGGATAAATTAATGTACAATACAATCGATAAACACGAGACTTATTACTGTAAAAACTGTCATCTTCAACTGTCATCTAAGAATAACAAGTAGGAATAATAGGCTTTCCACTCTTTATTGTAATAATTTAATAGTATATCTCTAACTAACATGAATAATGTTACTTATCAAACATATCAAAATAAAAATTCTCAAGTAAGACTATAAAATTCTTACTGAAAAACATTAATTAAATCTTCTAGAAATATTCAGAAGACACATATAAGAATACGAATTTCAAAAATGATTTAGACATTAGCTTAAATAAAGAATCTTTCTTTGAAAATAAATTTGCCATTAACATAAAAAATTCAGATAAAATCCTGCCAAAAAACGACGTTTCTATAATATCATTAGAAGAAAACACAAACGAAACATTAAAATCATCTATTAAAAATGATTTATTAACTATTAATAATTTAACATCAAAAGTTAATATTTCACAAGCTTCTAATCCTATTCATCAAAATTGCATGAAAAATTCAGAAATATGGGAATTACTCAGAAAAAAAAAAAGAAACTCTTTAAATGTTCGTAAACATATAGAAAATTTTACTGAAGTAAAACGTTTATATAATTCATCTACTACACCTGACGTAATCAACATTTCTTCTAAATTTCCTAATTCTCCAAATAAAATAAAGAAAACTGAAAACATAGAATCTAAGATTTCATCTATAACACATTCAAAAACTCAAATAGGTATTTCTCAAGAGAATATTTTACCTACTTTAACATCAACTCAAAACTGCAAACATAAATTATTTTCAACAAATTCCACTAGACTCAAAAACAATGCTTTGTCAACTATTGATTGCAATTCTTTTGTAGAAAAAGACATATTTTCTAAACATTTAAAAATTTTATCAAATAATAAGCAAGAATTATTTTTTTGTGATTCTTGTAAAAAAGATCTAATGGGCAATATGATTCAAATCTCAGAAGCAAAAAGATATCATGAAGATTGTTTTAAGTGTGGTTTTTGCGACACACCATTTAAGGAAAACGAGTATATTTCTTATAAAAATAATATTTATCATGAAAAAGTAACTTTTTATATTAAATGAATGTTTATTAATATTTTAGTGTATTTCAGAGCTAAAGAGCGATCTTTCATCAAAATCCATATCACCTGAAAAAGCATTAATGCCGGAAACCATATTAAATACAGAATCATTAAAAAATAATTCACCAAAAATATCAACAAAAAAAAAATACCCTCCTAAATTCGGAGGGTTTGATAGTATTTTTCCTCTTATATTATTGTTTTTTAATTTTGTTTTAGAATGTGCAGGTTGCAATCAATCTATAACTTTTCTTGAATCATATCCTGGACCAAATTCTACTAAATGGCATAAAAAATGTCTAAAATGTAGCAAAGGATGCGGAAAAAATATGGATTCAGGAGCTTTGAATGAGACTGATGAGGATGGGAAAATGAAAGTTTATTGTAGATCCTGTTGGGATGCTACTAAAAGAGGAAAAAAAAAAATAACTATACCTTTAGTAATGAGTAATATTTTACAGGATTTTAGCACATTAGAAAGCCATGATGCATAGAAAGTATGATTCCCGTTTTATTTCTGTAATGTCTTAAAAGAATTTATTTCTGTTCTAGTAATTTTAAAGCAGCTGTTGCTACATTTTAAGATTTTAGATAGGTACTCTAATAATACAATACATTACATAATTCATCTACTGTTTATTCCTGTGCCTGCACAATAGATATGCTTCTGCTTTCTTTATCCAAAGCTTTCAATCTCCTTTGTCTTTTATATATTTTCTTTTCTTGTTTTTTGAACTTTTTAAGCATTTCACGACATATTATTTCCTCTAATTCCATTTCCTCTATCTTTATTGTCACCCAATTATTATGTTTAAAACATTTTCTTTTTTCTGTAATACACATCAAATTATGATCTTCTAATTTACCATGATCAAATATTTTTTTCGCATCATCAGTAATAATCCAGGCATTCCAATCATCATCATCCCAAGATAAACGATAATCAAGAGCACATATTTCCTTTTTTGATCCATCTGCACGTATTTCTTCATTTATTTTTTTTGCTCTATCCTTTGCATAATTAATATAAACTGTTCGTATTTCAATCTGTTTTAAACGCTCATATATTTCTTCCCTCTGGAAATTTATCAGCCTTAACAATGATAGACTTTCACTATCCACAATGGAATCATCTACAAATGGAAAGGAATCACCTAAACATTTGAAAGCTTCAACTGAATCAACACTTCTAGCTAAAGCAGCAATCTCTGATTTTTCTAGTACGGAATGAGATAAAATTTCTTTAAAGTATTCTACTCCATGCTCCTTTGAACAATATTTTGAAGGAGGATACACTGAAACAAAAGCAGGTTTTCGACACGAAGAAAGACGACACTTTCTTTTCCACATAGTACAACCTTTTCCTTTTTTCATACAAGACTCACCTAAAAATCATTTAAAACATAAAAAACTCAAAAAACAAATTACAAAAATATTTATCTAAAAGTTCCTCATCTATTTTAGAGATTTTAACACATTCTCCATGATACCAATTATCACATCCATCACAAGCAATCATCCAACACCCTGTATCAGGCTTCTGACAAATACAATAAAGTTCTGTATTTTCATTCCTGAAATTATTGGAATTATTTGTTTGTAACTTTTTAATTATATTATTTTGCAAACCATCCAACTTATCAGTTTCTAAATCACCTATCTAAAAATAAGAAAATCAGAAAATACTAAAAAATTCAAAGAATTAGTTGCTACATGATTCCCTTCTATATTTAACCCAATGATTTTTTTCTTTTTTAATTTTTCCTTTATAATATATATTAAAAAAATATTAATTATTGAGAAAAATAAAAACCCTCTTAACATATTCCTTATGAACAAACGTTGTTTTAGAACCATTCATATCTAAAGATTCAACCTGTATTTCATCGTATTTTTTCTCATCCAACGTATTCATCGTATTTGTCAATTGAACGTTTTCTGAAACATTCTTTTCACAATTCTGAACTGTAAGACCATTTTTATCATGTTCAAGGAATGCTTCTTCATTTATTTTCTCAAAAAAATCCATTTTGATCTCATTTCTAGTAGATTCTGCATCTTCACATATTACATTCATTGATAATTCATAAAGTACATAGAGTATCCCGTTCTTCAGCCCGTCAAAGTCTAAAAGATATTAAAAGAAATAAATTCTTTTATAAAGTGGATGTTACCTATAAAATAAAATTTCTTAAATATCTAATTTATTATCTTTTTTTTAACATTAAGTCATAAATTCTATCAAAGTACTAAAAACCATCGAGAAAAAATAAGTACTAGAAATCAATATTATTTAAAAACGTAACCTAGAATAATCTAAATATCAAAATTTTTTAAAATAAAGTAATAAAAAGAAGCGTCATATCGTATTTTTCCTAATTAATTTTGACAGCAGTTATATATATTCATCAATCAATCTTTAAAATAAAGAAACTGAAAATGTTACATTTTCAGCGAAAAAACCAATTTTTGAATACTTTCTATGCATTATTAAACAAAAAAACAGCTATATGGAAGCCTAATAACTCATTGCAAGGGAAATGGACACGAATAATGTGTCAAACATATGCTTATGAAGTCAATAATCTATCAGAAAAAAGCGAGAAAAAGGAATACTTTAATACAGAAAATACTAATGAAAACAAAGCGGGAGATGGAACATCTGAGGATAATATAATTCCTCGTGGATTTGAAAATTTTTTTGGAAAACCTAAAAGATCAGTAACAAAAAAATCGTACTCAAAAGAAACAAATAATTACGAGAAAAGATCTACAAAAGGAAATCAAAATTTTAATGAATTAAAAATCAACACAAATTCCATTTTGTCTTTATGTATTATTAGTTATATTATTTATCGTCTTACTATACTAAATAAAAGTAAAGAAATTACGTGGCAGGAATTTCGTACAGCTTTTTTGGATAAAGGAATGGTTGATAAATTAACCGTTATTAATAGGAATAAAGTACGTGTTCATTTACATTCGAATCAGACCGGTCAAATGTATCCTGAAACTCGTATAAATACTTCTCAAAGTCATTATTATTTTAGTATTGGATCAGTAGAAGCTTTTGAAAGAAAACTTGATGCAGCTCAAGATGAATTAAAAATCTCACATGATGAAAGAATTCCTGTTGCATTTCATGACGAAATATCAATTGTTAGTACTGTTCTCTCGTTTGCCCCCACTTTATTATTAATTGGGAGTATTTTTTGGCTTTCAAAAAGAGCAAGTGGTGCTGGAGGAGGTCATACTGGGATCTTTGGCATAGGGAAAAGTCGAGCAAAAATGTTTAATCATGAAACAGATGTTAAAATCAAGTTTAAAGATGTTGCAGGAACAGATGAAGCCAAAGAAGAAATCATGGAATTTGTTAAATTTTTAAAAAATCCATCGCATTATGAAAAATTAGGTGCTAAAATTCCAAGAGGTGCTATTCTATCAGGTCCCCCAGGAACAGGAAAAACACTTCTTGCAAAAGCTACTGCAGGGGAGGCAAATGTTCCATTTCTTAGTGTAAGTGGATCAGAATTTGTTGAAATGTTTGTTGGGGTAGGTCCTTCTCGAGTAAGGGATCTCTTTTCAACTGCTCGAAAAAATGCACCATGTATTATTTTTATGGATGAAATTGATGCTATTGGAAAAGCAAGAGGCAGAGGAAGTCAGTTTGGATCAAACGATGAAAGAGAAAGTACTTTAAACCAGCTTTTGATAGAAATGGATGGATTTAGCACATCTGAACATGTTGTTGTTCTTGCTGGAACAAATAGACCTGATGTACTTGATAATGCACTTCTTAGACCAGGAAGATTTGATAGACATATTACAATTGATCGACCAGATGTGTCTGGTCGAGAAGCTATTTTCATGGTTCATTTAAAAAAAATTAAAACAGATGAAAAATTGGAAAACATAGCAAAAAGACTATCCGTTTTAACACCCGGATTTACAGGAGCAGGTAAATATATATTTTTAATATGTATATCAGTTTTATTTAATAACATATAGATATTGCAAGTACAGTGAATGAAGGCGCACTAATCGCTGCACGTTATCGAGCAGATAAAGTTGAAATGATTCACTTTGAACAAGCAATTGAACGTGTAGTAGCAGGTCTTGAAAAGAAAAGTAGAGTATTGAGCCCTCAAGAAAGAAATACTGTTGCTCATCATGAGGTACATCTTTTTATTTCTTTAAAAAAAAAAGAATTTATATTGTTAGGCAGGGCATGCTGTAGCAGGCTATTTTCTTGAGCATGTTGATCAATTACTTAAAGTTTCTATTATACCCCGTTCTAATGGTGCATTGGGCTATGCAAGCTATTTACAAAAAGTAATTATATTTATACTACAAAGATACAGTAATTAATCATAATAAGGAAAAATACTTATTATCTAGAGGACATATTTTAGATAATATGGTAATGGCACTTGCTGGACGGGTTTCAGAAGAAATGTTTTTTCCTAATGTAGAAATTACGTCAGGAGCAAGCGATGATTTTTCTAAAGTAACAAAAATGGCTACGCAATATGTTACAACATGGGGGCTATCCGATCTCGGAACAGTTTCTTATCAAACAAATAATGATCAATTTCAAAAGCCGTTTTCTGAGGAAACTGCACGAATGATTGTATATACTTTTCTAAAATAATAAGTTTAGATTAATCTAAATAATTTTTAGGATTCCGAAGTGCGAAAATTGATCAAAGAGGCTCATTCTAGATGTCATAGACTCCTTGCAGAACATAAAGAAGATGTTTTGAAAATAGCAAAACTTTTACTAGAAAAAGAAGTAATTGGTTTTCAGGATGTACAAGACCTTTTAGGTCCTCGACCATACCCTTCTAAAGATATAGATTCACGGCAAGAAACAGGCTATCAACCTTCTCTTGATACTATAAATAATCCTCCATCTCATGTTCCAGATGTTGCATAATTATAATCGGAATTTATTTAAACATATGCTTATTTATACTATTATAAATATCAATACTTTCAAAAAAGATACGATGAAGTTCAAAAAAATATTTAACATATTTCCCCCGTATTATTAATCTTTTATTTAGCATATAAACAAGCTATCCTACTTAAAATAGCTTGAATATACATGTAAATACAATTTACTAATTTAGGAATAAAATATATAAAAGAGTAAGTAGTGAAGATAGGCAGTCCTAGCGCCTAATATATCAACAGATGTATACAAATAAAGATAAATTATATATATTTTTGTCAATTCATTAAAAATACACTTTTAAGAAAAGACTCTAACAAAATATCCCTCACATTACATTCCCGTCTCTTGAACAGTAAACACAACATGCCGGGAGGTTAATTTACTATAAATATTCTGAAGCGAATCTAATTTATAATCAATTGAAGCAGCATCTTTATTATCCAAAAAACTAAAAATTAAATCAAATCATTATAAAACTATTAGAAACTTACACTTTAAGAATTTTTTTCCCATCCAGACATACCCGAGTTCTTTTCCCAGTAATTTCTGCAGGAAACACTAAATCTTCTAAAATCTTTTCATGAACACATGTTAATGTTCGAGATCGCAAACGTCGTTGTTTTTGACGACTTCTTCGGCCAGATTTTGGAACAATACGTCTTTGAGCAACAAAAACAACATGCCTGTCTGAAAATTTTTTCTCTAATTCACGAATCAATCGTTGTTGAATTTTATGAAATGCTTTAAGCAATATTGGAGAAACAAAAATAATAATTGCTTTTCTTCCACGTCCCACCTCAATCTTTAATATAAAATACATAAGATAGCTAAAAAATGCTTAATTCACTACCTCACGTGCAGCAACAATTTGTAATGGACGAAGTTCTCGTTTTAAATCAGGAACCGTTTCTAAATCAAAAAGAGCTTGAGCAACTAAAAAAAGAAAATCAATTTCATCATATATTATTTAATAAATTAGACCTGTTCTCTCAAGATCAGTTACAGGAACGCCTTCCGGTTTTACAATCTTTCTTGCTGCTGACATTTTTTTTTTCAAATAACGATTTCGATCTTAACTATTATAACTATACCTATCTTTCAGGGTTTAACCCTTATAAAGCAGAAGAGATATTTCTCATATAATATCAAAAAAAAACTTAAATCAAGCATTATCGCCTTTATAGTACAATACATTTTAATTATTTTTTTTTTCAAAAACAAGTGAATTATTATATAATTGAATAATATTTTTTTTTAAAAATCAACAACTCAGAAAAAAATCAATTTTAATTCATTTCTAATAAAAAAATATTATTCAAATATGAAATTACATCTTTAAAACCATCAAATATATAAAATTTTCAACTTATTTTTATATTATACTTAGTTCAACCGGATCAAACGTCATCAAATGATTTTTAATTAAAAAATCTAAAAAAAAGTTTTATCATAAGAAAATGTCATTTAGAAATGCAAATTTAGATAATTTACGTATTTTTATACTGATATTCCTTTTTTAAGCATTAAAAACAAGTAGAGGATGATATATTAAAGAAAGAAGATTTATATAAACAGGAAGAACGATCTCCTGAAGAAATACGAGAAGATATATCTAAAAAAGAATCAGAATTACTTAGTATGATGAGAAAGTATATTAAGACGTTTTAAAAGACATAATTATGCTTATTTTTATAGAGGAAAAGCAGCAGAGGCATTAAGCAAAGCATTAATCAATCCACCGTATGGAAAAGATATAAACGATGTTAAAGTAAGAAAAAAATGAAAATGGATATATATATATATATAACACCATTCCTCGTAATAGAAACAACATATGAATACAGTGTTTGAACTTCTTTCCTCAATAAAACCTAATGAAATTCGCAATACAACACAAACTCTTAATATAGAGCAACAGGATGTATTGATGAAATACCTATACAAAGGTCTTTCGGATCCAAAAACATATAACCCAGCAATTCTTTTAACTTGGCATGAAAAAGTGTATTTCCTATTTGTATTGTTTAAAAAGACTAATTATCATGACATAGCTCGTAGAAGTAGCGGGGCATGGATGTATTGTACGCAGTGTGCTTACTGATTTACGTACTGTTTGAACTTATACGGATTTTTACAAACGACACCTAATTCAAAAAAATATAACTAGATACGGCCAAAAAACTTAACACCTAATTCATCCTGATTAGTACCCCGAAGTACTTGAGCCATATCCTTCTTGACTAGAATTCGAATGACTTTCTTAAATATTACCGGATCTATTTTATAAAGTTCTAATTATACTTTACACAATCAACTAAGTTTACAAAAAACTTATTACCTGTATTAATCAGCGCTTTACCTTCCATAAGTTCATAATAAGTCAGAATACTATTTCGCTGCCCTGTTTCCTCAATCTATGTATGATATAAGAAGGCAAAACCACTCAGCAACATAGATTTACCCAATGCATCATCATATCAGCCCATTCATCAAGCGTTCTCCAATAAATAAGAAATACTTCCTTTTTATTACTATCTAACCATTCACCATTATGTTTATTTTCCATGAAATCAAGAATTTCTCTAAGCATATCTATTTTAACACATCCTGAAAAAGATTAACTAATTTTCTTAACAAAAAAAAAGCTACGTTTGATTTTCTTATTATAAAACAATTCAGTTTCAAGCAATTCTTGTGAAATATAAAATCGAAAAATACGTTTATGACGACAATATGACAAAATTAATGATACCCAATGCATTTGTTGAAATTTCCATGTTTCTGCATTTGGCTGCCGTGTAAAAAATGGAGGAAAATGATATAATGAAGAAAAAACAAATGGTTCATCCTTTTCATTATCAACATTATTATATTTTAACATATTTTTTTATAAATCAAATAAACATTCTAAAAAATCAATATCCTTTTTTTTAAAAAAAAGCAAAATATTATCAATTTTATATATCTTATCTAATATTCAAAATGATTTTAAAAATTTAAATAAACAAACATATAAATAAATTCTATTTTTATATCTAAAAATCTACAATTATTAATAACTGATTGTTATTATGATGTTCTTTACGTGGACCAACGTCAACATTAGATGATCAAAATTTTATAAGAATCAAAACATCAAACAAATAAAAACTCATTTAGAATGCACTGCATTATAAAAAACAACTTTTAATGGGCATTTCATTATAAAACAAACAGATATAAACCCAATAATATCAGTGCAATTTAAAGTCCTATTCGGTCTAGAAATACATGAAGCGATAAAATGCACAAAATGATATATCGAAAAGCGTATATATTTGAAAATATGGTATTATATTGACACGAAAAACCTGTTTTATTTGAGATTTTCTTGACCACGTCGATTTTTTTCAGTTTCTAATGTCTGAAAAAGCAAATAAAGAGCTTTTTCATTTGAAGTAGCGGTCCCTTGAATAGTAAACATCCTCTCACCTGTTTCATCATGTGGAGCTTTTGCAATACTGATTTTACTCCCACTCATTCTTCGTATTTCACTAATTTTACTACCACCACGACCAATAATACAACCAACCATATCGGAGGGAATAGAAATATTCTGTACACGAATATCTTGATTTGATGCATCTAAAGAGTCCTGAAAATGAGAGGACAACCCCGTTATACGGGAATAATTCATTTGAGAACCCTGTCGTTGATATTGAAGATAATGGCCTGGTTGTGCTCCTGAAAGAATACTATTTCCTTGATGTCCAGGAACCAATGTAGATGAAAATCTAACAGATGGATTATAAAAAACAGTGCCAATTCCTCTTTCCCAATCATCAATTAAACATTTTCCAATTTCCCATATAGCACTTTGAATAGAAGAAACAATACCTTGCACTTCAACAATCCGTTCTGTTGATTGAGGAAGAATTTCTTTAAAGGCAATCATTCGTGCGCCTGAAACATCCTGAATATGTTTAATTTTAAGTCCTTGACGTCCAATAATGGTTCCCATTAAATTATGTGAAATTAATAATCGAATTGATGATTGGGGCTCCGATGAAGTATGACTTGTATTATTATGACCAATTGGATTATCAATAAATGCTTGTGCAATAGCACCATATGCCTATTTATTTAAATGTTTAGAATATTTCTTTTTTATTCAATTTTTTTTTTCTAACTTTACTAACTCCTTCTAACGTTCCAGATATTGTTAATACTCGGTCATGAATATTCGGCACCACTTTACTTACGCCCGCTTTAATTCCATTCGTTCCTCTGAGCTCAGCTACATTTTTTCCCTGTCTTCCAATAATAATTCCTGCTTCTTTTGTTGAAACTAGTGCTCTTAATGTAACCTGGCTACTTCCATAACTTTCATTTTTTATTCCACTATTGCATCCTCCCCCCCCTCCTCCTCCTCCTCCTCCATATTCATTTCCACGAGTTTCTCCATCAAATAATCGGTCTACTCCTAATCCATCCGTCCCTTTATTATGTGAATTCCCTAATGATCTTGCAGTAGTAAATCGTCCCATTTTATCAACATTAAAATTCGTTGTCAATTCTGTCATAATTTTCTCTCTCCCAACGAGGAGAGAAAAAAAGGTTTCTTTTCGGGAGATTTTTATTTTTAAAAAAATCTTATTGTTTTTTTTAATTAAAAAAAAGAGGACACCCGAGTGAACGAAAGATAGCCAAAGCAGCACTTACTAGAGGAAGGAAAGAAGGGATAGGGATAGGGATAGGAGTTAGGGGAAGGGGAAGGGGTGTATTAGGGTTGTAGATAGGGTTGGGGCTGGGGATAGGGTTAAGGCCGGGGATAGGGTTGGGGGTTTGGTGATTAGGGTTTGATGATTAGGGTATAGGCTATAGGGTATAGGGTATAGGGTTTAGAAGGGAGGGTTAAATGAAGGAGAGGGAAATAAATAATAAAAAAATGTCACAACTTCAAGATCTTCAAACACAAATAGCAAAATATGAACAAGCAGCTCAACAAGCGGGATTACAAACACCACAAGGACAAGCATTGTATCAAAATATTTGTCGTATGAAACAGAAACTTATTGCAATTCAAAATGGATCATCATCATCAAATGGAAATTTAGAACTATTACAGACTCAAAATTTAAGACAGACGAATCCATCTATTAATCATGTACAACAAACAACTCAACATTTAGTAAAAGCAATAACAGAATTAAAAGAACAGCTTTCAAAAATCAAAACGGAATTATCTAGACCAAATTTAACTCTTAGAGAAAAAGAAGAACTTGAAAAAGAACATAATGATAAAATTACAACATTGAATGCTTATCATATACATATTCAAAAAGCAAGTCAACAACTTCATCAAATGCAACAAATTCAAAATCTACAGGGACAAGAAAGTTCAATACAAATGGGAAATATGTTTCAAGGAACACCTATAATACAAAAAGTTCAGCCAAATCAAGCTACAATGAATATGACAATGCAACAACGTGCCTTAATGCAATCAATGAATCAAATACCAATTCAAGCTCAACAAATACAACAAACGAATAAAAATCAATCTATTATAGGTCCTACAATACAACCATTTCGACAAAATCCAATAACTATTCCGAAAACATCCTCTATTCAATCAAATGCTAATTTACCCTTTCAACCTTCTTCAGGAAAAACAACATCAAATACACATCCTTCTTCTTTTGAAAAAATGCCACCTATTCCAGAAGTTTTGAATGTTAAACCACCTATTCCTGTTTCAATTCCTCCACCAAGACCCACCTTAACTTCAGGTTATACAACTACACCTTTCATGAGTACACCCGGCATTTCTAAACCACCACAATACGATATTGATAATAATAATCGAATTCTAAGTAAACGAAAGCTTCAAGAACTTGTTAAACAAATTAATCCTGACGAACGTCTCGATCCTGATGTTGAAGAGGCAAGATTATAATTAATAATAATAATAATAATAAACTTACTCATTAAAGCTCCTTTTAGAAGTTGCAGATGAATTTGTAGAATCTGTTGTTTCTTTTGCATGTCGATTAGCAAAATATAGAAAATCTGATACTCTTGATGTTAAAGATGTTCAATTACATCTTGAACGTAATTGGAATATTCGTATTCCTGGATATACAAGTGGTGAAATACGAATTGTACGAAAGAATATTCCATGTCAAACGTATCAACAAAAGCAAAACGCTATTGCTACTGCTAAATCTATGAATAAAGAATAAATAAAATATTTATATAAATATATATTTATATTTATATTTCATCATACAACTCATCTATCTATATATTTATTATTACATTTTCTTTTTTTTTATATATTTCATTCATCTTTTTATATCTTCAAATAATTAACTTCTAAACGTCGAAATATTGAGATCATAACAAACAAGAAAAAAAAATAAATAAATTTTGAATAAAAATAGTAAAAAAAGGAAAATTCATTATTATATACTAGTTGAATATTAGTTAAGATAAAATAAAAAGCTTTATGGTAACCCTTTTTTTCCAGAGAAAAATTGATAAATAACAAGAAATTTTAGGAAGATGAAGATGGGATTGATAAAACATCTTTAAAAGAAATTTGGAAAGGACAAAAAGGATTTAAATACCCTGAATGGAGTCGTTGGATATCTGGATTACGTTCTCCTGTAACAAATAATGAATTATATACACTTGCATCATCACTTAAATCAAAATCATCATCATTAAAATATGAAAAAAAAACGAATTTTGAGGAAAATTATCATGAAAGACACAAAAATATAATATTAGATCAAGAAGATTTACTTTTTCCCCTTCTTAAACAACATTATAATCATTTATCACCGGAAAAAACAAATGATAATAAACGATCTTTTTTTAAATTTCCCGAAATTAAACCATCTAAAAAAGAACATATTCCAACGCTTGAACATGATTTAAAAACATCAAATCCTCCTACATTTATTGATATGTATGGAAGAATTTCTGAAAATAGTATAAAAACACATTCAACTCCTATTGAATTATTTAACAAAAATATGTATCAAAAAAATCAATCTTCTTTAACACAAGAATTTACTAAACATATTTATTCTGAATCCAAAACAGATCTCTTATTATCAAAATTACTCGATTGTTTTTCAAAATTATCAAAAATTCTTGAAACAAAAGGAATAGAGTCATCAAAATATTCAACACCGATAACAAAAACACATCATCTTTACCCAAATTATGCATATGCAACATCACCTGTTAGCTCAAATGTTTCACCGGAAATATTTATCGATGCAAAAGAAAACTTTTCATCTAATTCTATAGAAAAACATGATACCTGTAAACTTCAAAAAGGGAACATAAAATTATGCAATAAACATAGTTATTCGAATTATTCTGGAATGCATTGTCTTTGTCAAAAAATCTCATTAAAACAATCATTATTTCCTCCGAATACATCTCCATGTAATTTGTATACTATTAAAAATGCGAAAAACTACAATCCTCAAAGATGCCATTATGAACCAAAATATATAAATCATTCTTTCGAAAAGAAGATACAGATATCTCCACCGAAAGATATTATATCTCAGATCAATATATATCCGTTCACTCCCTTTATAAACACAAAAACAAAACCTAAATCCTCAAAAGTTTCTCAGGATGATTCATCACCTGATTTTATTGTAAAAAAGGAATTTGTTTCCCCATTTTTATATCAAACAAAAACCAATTACTCTGCTTTACCATATTGTAAACCAATGATTAATGAAAAGGATTATACTGATAAGCAATATAACAGAGAAAAACCAATACAGAATGAGTCCTTAAAAATAGGGTGTAATAACAGAATTGACCAGAAAGGGAAAATACCATCATTCAAAGAAAAAAAAAAAGATGACATATTATCAATTAATAATAATACAATCAATCAAAATATATTAATAAATGATCTTTTCGATACCCTTAAGCAAGAGAATAAAACCCATTCTACTACTTCGGCATCTTCAGTAACAAATTTGAATAAAACAGATATTTCAGGAATGTTTCAAACAAAAACGGTTTCAAAGAATAAATTAGAAACTATTCTAAACAGTGATACAACTTCAGAAAGAGTGACATTAGTAAAGAAAAATGCAACATCTATACATGTACCTATTAATAAGTCAGGAAATACTTATTTTACAGAAAAAAAATCCGAAAAAAAAGGGAAAATTAGGATTCCCTCAATATTCCTTAATAGTCATAATAAAACTCCTTTGCCACAATGTACACCTAAAACTTTAGAGCTTGTTATCTCTCCTCAAAACATTAAAACCAATAAAGAAAATATTTATCCAGAATTCATCAAATCTAAGAATATTAACAAAAAAGAGAATTCGAAACCTTTAAATTCGGCTAATATTAATGCAAATAATAACAGCAATGACGCATCCGTATCAGAAGTAAAAGAAACAAGTACACATTTATATCAGACACATATAAAGAAAGAACGAAAAGTTTCAAAACATCATACGACTAACTTAAATACACAGAATCTAAATACTATTCAAAATATAGAGAATTCCCAAAAAAATAAGTCTTTTCCTCAAATCCAAAAAAAGAAATCAGAACAATTTAAAAAATCAGTAAATAATTGTTTACCAACAATGCACAATATATCAACCGTTGATCTTAAAAGTTCAAAAAATAATGAAAAAATTCAAAAAAGAGCTACTGAATCCTCTTTTAATACAAGATGCAAGATTATTATTCCACCTATATTTTTATTGCAAAAAAACAATGACTATACTAACAATAATATTGATACATTCAAAAAATCATCTCTACATACTGTATCATCTAACTCAACCTTAAGCACAACCCTTATAAATGAGAAAAAAGAATTGTATAACAAAAAACCCAATAAATCCATCGAAAAATCCGGATCACTCAGTTCTCATAATTCTAAAAAAGTAGATTCCTTAATTAATACAGAAAAAACATGTGCAAGAAGTATATCATTTTCACGAACAAAACTAAAACCTGAAAACGATCAAAATAAATCCGATTCAATAGATTCTAATTTATCAAATGATAAGCACGAATGTAAAAATAACTTAAAAATCAATGTTATTGAACCCTCCAATTTAATAAAAACAAAAGGAGCATATTCAAAAATAAATATACCTGCCTGTTTTTCAAATGAAGACACAAACAAAAGTATCACTGAAAATGTGTTACCTTGTCATAAATATTTAGTTTCTGCATACCAAGAAGCAATTCATATGTCAGAGGCATCATATAAAGCAGCTAAAATAGATGCATTAAACAAAACACAGCCCAATAAAATTATTATTCCAAGTATTTTTACAATGTCATAGAAATTAAAAACACTCATATTACTAAAAACTTTAAATTTCAGCATCACAAAGATATATTATCGGATTTATTCAAAAATATCCTGTTAATGCCACTAACAAAAAACAATGTACTATATCTACACCATTTCTCTTAACTATCGATAAAAATAACCAGGATACATTAGCAGGCCTAATTGCTATAATCATACCATTTAATTTTGATATTTCTTTAATACATACAAAACACTGTATATTAATTTTGAATATTTAAATAAATTTCCCGATTTATTTAAATAAACAAATTTTTCTTTTAAATGATCATTGTCCATAATGCACATTATCTATTAAATTGGGTCTATTTCCAATCCCAATTTATATTTTCAAAATATTTTGATGTTAAAGATGATTTTTTTTACTTTTTTTTACACCTTTTTTATATCTTGTATTTGAAGTTATCAACTCCAATTTTTTTTATTAAATTCCTCATTTTGATCCTTTTTCCATTCTACAGAAGATAAAACTTGGTTTCCAGTAAAGTCAAGCATATTTTCGATTTTTTCTGCATACCGAGGCTTTAAAAAATTAAAAAAAAAGAATCACAAAAAAAATCATATTACATTTCTATCCAACATAATTTTCCAGCCTTCAATTTGCTCATCAGATAAGCCAGTTTTTGAACGAAGTTCCATTCTGCCAGAAGATTTCCTAGTTTGTGAACTGCGATCAAAAACTTCAGGTGATACTATATATGTTGCATATAATATTTCATCCATATTATTCTATATTAATTAGCTTGTAAAATAAAAAAGATTAATTGAAATTACTGATTTTAAAAAATCGTCTCGATCCTGAATTTCTATATCACTTAATTCACCAACATCATCATACATATCATCTTTTTCATCATCATCAGCGAGTGCTAAATTCAATATGGTCTGTTTATGTTCACGAATAAACGACTTATCTTGCAATATATCAACAGTCTGATACCTTGAACTGTTAAAATAAATTTAGTAAACATTATCGTACCCTTTTTTCTTTTTATATATCCTAGAAAAATCCCCAAATGCATTCAAATTATTTTCTCGAGTGACTAGCGCCTTAGAAATATTCCTAGATAATTCAATATCTAATCTAAAACAAAAATATTCAGTATATTAATATAATTTTATTTTTTTTCAATTACCTTGAAGCCTTTTTATCTATCATAGAAATATGTGGTGGAAAAGAATTTTCTAAAATATGAGAAATTACTGTTTCAACATTATCATGATATTCGATAAGACACATATCAATAAATCCTTCGCCATATTCAGGAAACATATCTTTAATATGTGATATTAAATACAATCTCTGAGCCGATGTATCCAAATCAGACTAAAGATATCAAATTCAAAAATAATACTGTATCAACTATTTACTAACATTGGATGTATTTCCCATATTTCTAGACTTGCTATTTTGTTTTAAATTTTTAAGTTGTGTCACAATCTCCTCAGAAAATAACTCAACCTCATAAAAACATTCTACAATTGACGTATCAAGTACAAGATCTCTCAAAAGCTCTTTTTCTAATGACAACTGTTCATATAACCAAGTAAATCTTTTAACAATTAACAGACACGCCCAATCTTCACAAAGAAAAGAAGTAAAAAGTGTAAACACAAGATATAAAAGGTCCGGTTTTATTGAATTCACAATTGTACCACGATGATATAGACATGCAATTGATCGTAAAAAATCCTCATCTTCTAAAAATACACAAGTTGCAGAAAAACATAATCGAATAAAAAGTGTTAATGCTTGAAGAGATATTCGATACGTCAAAGCTTCTCGCATCAATGCTTCATCACTTAAAGAAACCAATGTATTCATTAATCCCTGAAATTCATCGCGAATAAAATATGTTTGTATAAAAACATCTTTTTCAGCACATTGATAAACATTTTTAAGTGCATAAAAAACATTTTCTGTACTATCAAAAGCAAATAATGCACAAAAATCAAAAAGTACAAACGGAATCTTAAGAATATATGTACAAAGTCGCTCTGAAGTTAATATTCGATGTAATAAAAGAAAAATTTCCCCTAAAAGTATATCTTCAATCGGATCACTAATAAAATTCTGTAAATTTTCATATTTACGGGGTGTATGTGCATTTAAATAATCTTGAATAAATATACCAAGTGATGAATTTGTAGGTTTATCAAAGATCCGTTCTAATTCATATTCTGAAATAGTTAAACAATATCTCATACAACGTATCCATGCATAAACTGCATTTTTCCAATCATATGGTGTGATATTTGCACGAAGTGATCGTGCAGGATAACGTGTTACATGCATATATTCCAATAAAAAATCTAAATACAATATATATGCATTCAAATTTCATACTAAATATTATTTTAGAGTTTTTATTACCATATAAGCCGCATTTACCTAGTTTTTTATTCCTTTATTTTACATAAATCGTCTTTATATATGTTAACATAAATCCTATTCAAAATTAATATCATATTCTCTATTTCATTTTCTTACATAAAATACATTATTCTATTCAGTTTACATTATTTCTAACTATATCAACTGAAATAATCTGATTTTATCAAGAAGCAGAGCATAGACAAATTTTAAATGTAAGTTCGATATCAGTCGTATAATATATTATAATATATAAAATTATAAAAAGCATATATAAATATAAGAAAAAGATGTTATGATGATAATAATAAAATGAATATGAAGGAATACTATTAATGTAATTTATTATATATAATATTTTGAATTATATTCATATTTATTCTAAATATTAATATGAAACGAAATTTTACATGATTCAAAAATTTAAGTTTTTAATACTTTAAATATGAACCAATAAACTAAAGACATAATTTTCTTAAATATTTATAGAAAACGAAATACTAATTAAATACTTTTTTATAGTTCATTTAAAAGTAATTAAAAAATTTTATAACTTATTTGTATTTATTTAAATATTTATTTAAAAATTCTGTCGCATATAAAAACCTATATAAAATAAGGTTTAAATACATTACATTCAATATAAATATATATAAAACTTAATACAGAAACATACTTTGTTTAAAAACTTTTTTCAAAACTCAATCACATAAATTTTAAACATTTCAAAACTTCTTAATAAAAAGTTATTTTTATTTTTTATCTCTCATTAAAATATAGCAAAATCTAAAAAATAATAAACATTTCAATATTTTAGTTTTAGAAATTGTATATACAATTTTGACATACTAAATATTTTACTTAATATATTACATAAATTTAAAAAAGTAATAGTTATATACAATTACTTTTTAATTCATAAAAATATCTCCCTTTTTATTTTTAACCAATCATAGGATGAATTTATCTCCAAAATTTTTTATATCAGATTTAAATTTTAACTCAATTTGTTTCATTTCAAAATATATCCTTTTCCTTATAAAATTTTATAATCATATTAATATTTTATTCAATATTCTCAAATATTTTAGATCTATTTAGAATAAATAACTTAAATTTTTACAGAAAAGGTTTTTATTTATTGTAATTTTAATAAATTATCATTTATAACATTTTAATCATTATTCTTAATATTGATAAACATCTATATCGATCTTATGAATATTACTTAACAAACATTTAATTTTTACACAATTAAAATATTAATATGAATTGTATTAGTATATTGAAAATAATAACAAAAATATGAAAAAAACTAATAATTATTATTACTTAAAACAATTTTTTTACTAAATAATCTTCTATTTATAAATATCATAAACTTTCAGAAATATGTTTAAAATCCTTTTTTCCCTCTTCTAATAAACTCTTTTTAATCTCCTAATATTTACCAAAGATTTACTTATCATCTAGATAAGTAAATCTTATATACTTTTATAATGTGTCCCTTATATTTATCATAAAACTTCAAAAAAAAAAACGATATCGACATAAAATTCAATTTTTATGACATTTTAATAAATATCTCTAGAATTGTTGAATAAATATTGTTTTTTTGGTAAAATTCTTAAAAAAGAACCTATTTTATAGGGAGTCACCGTTTTTTTTTGATTCAAAAAGCCTCATATTTGCGTGAAAAATTAACATTTAAAAAAATGAATATAAATAATACACCATCTAAGTCTACTCATATAGAATCATGTAAAACAACAAATGGAGACCTAAAAAATAATGATAAGAGTGAAGGTTTTCTGGGAAAACATCCTTTATTAGATAACTCTATCAACAATACCATAAAAAATGAAGATGATTATAATTACAAAACATGTTCACCAAAAGATGTAATCTGGCCATTAAAATGTTCCGAAAGGGTAATATATGTATATACATCTATTCCATACAGATGTTTTTTCAACCCGAAAAATAGAGACTGGGTAATTTCAATAATTTTATAATATCCGGAATAAACAACATTAATTTTTAATCTATAGAGATTTCGTCCTAGAAGAGGAGAATCATCTTTATTTGCATCAATTTCATGGCTTTCCAAAGAAACAGACTGGCAGACAAAATTAGTTGCATGGACGGGTGAAATAACACCCGATTTTCCCCAAGAAACATTTACAACGTCTAATGATACAGACACATTGAATAATACAAATACAGTGTCGTTAACTTCAAAAGATAAAGAAGTTTTTTTAGAATGTTTCTCAAAAGTATACAAACAGGAAATAATACCTATATGGATGCTTTCTGATTCAGATGATACTCGCTCTGGAGAAACTGTTGAACAACAGTCTCGTTGGAGAAAATATCCGAATACAGGTATATTCGTTTCTTCTTAAAAGTAATTTACAAAATATACAGTATTATGGCCATTATTTCACTATCGCCTATGGAATAATACTACTGATGAATGGAACGAACAAAATTGTTGGAAAGATTATGTTGAATTTAATGAGGCATACTTAAATGCTATTCTTAAAATTTATGAACCGGGTGATATTAGTATATTTTTCAGTAATGAATTTATACAAAATAACATTATTTTATAGTTATTATTCATGATTATTATCTTTTGTTATTACCCAGACTTCTTCGTCAAAAAATACCTAATGCATATGTGGGCTTTTTCTTACACGGTCCTTTTCCAAGTTCAGAAATTTTTCGTTGTCTTCCAAGTATATATTAAAACAGCTTTCTGACGTTTCTAATTCTTTAGAACGAAAGGAAATATTAATGGGAATGCTTGGTGCCAATATGATTGGATTTCAAAGTTACTCTTTTTCAAGACACTTCATTAGTACATGTACAAGAGTCTTAGGATTTGATTCTGTTGGAAAAGGAATTGATGTAAATGGAGCTTATGTAGCTATAGAGGTGCTTCCAATGGGAATAGATGCAAAGCATGTTGAAAAGGAATCCCAGACTCAAAAAACTGAAGAAAAAATGCAATTTATTAAGGAATTATATTCTAATAAAAAAATACTTATAGGGAGTGCAAAAATATATGAAGTCCAAGGCGTATTACAAGGACTAAAGGCATTTGAAAGCTTTTTAAAACAATTTTCTAAATGGCGGAATCAAGTTATTATTTTTTAATTTCAATATTTTATTAACATATCCAGGTTGTATTTATTCAAGTCACATCTCCTGTAAACGATGATACATCAAAATTTGAAAAACAAGTACAAGATTTAGTTGCTGAAATAAATGGAACATATGGATCATTGGAATTTACACCTATACATCATTATCATCAACATCTAGAAAAAGATGAATATTTCGCGCTTTTAAGATCAGGTGATGTAGGAATAATTACCGCTATTAGAGACAGCATAAACACAACGAGTTTAGAATATGTTATTTGCCAAAAAGGAAATAATGGCCCTTTATTATTATCAGAATTTTCAGGAACAAAAGATGCTCTTCAGGATGCGATTCAGGTTAATCCATGGGATGTTGCAGTAAGATATAGATCAATTAATATGTAAAGCAAATTAATTTTAATTTAGGATACTGCAAAAAAAATTAATGAAGCACTTTGTATACCAGAATCAGAAAAAAAAGCACGCCAACTTAAACTATATAACTACGTTACTAAAAATACCATTCAAACATGGACTTCGTCGTTTATATCAAAATTATTAACAAACTTAGCTACTTTTAATTATAATCAAATCACACCCATTATTGATACAATGTTATTAACAAATGCTTATGATAAAGCAAATAAACGCTTGTTCATGTTTGACTATGATGGAACATTAACACCAATTGTTAAAGATCCACTTATAGCTATTCCATCTCAGCGACTTCTACGAGTTTTAAAGATATTAGCAGAAAATCCTAAAAATCAAATATGGATAATTTCTGGACGCGACCAAAATTTTTTAGCACAATGGTTAGATAATATTCCCCAATTAGGACTGAGGTGATATTAAATACTAAACCATATCGTAGCTAAATCATTAGTGCTGAACATGGCTGCTTTATACGCTTTCCAAATACTTTTGACTGGGTAGATCTTACGGAAAACATAGATTTATCATGGCAAGAAGAGGTTTATAAAATTTTTGAATACTATACAGAACGCACTCAGGGTAAACCCCTTTTTTATATATGATTTTTTATATTCAACATTGATCTAGGTTCATTTATTGAGCAAAAAAAATGCACACTTACATGGCATTATCGTCGCGCAGATCCAGATTATGGCCTTTTTCAGGCACTGGAATGCCAAAATCATCTAGAAAGCCTTATTACCTCAAACTATAATGTTGAAGTATTAAATGGAAAAGCAAATGTAGAAGTTCGGCCTTTTTTTATTAATAAAGGCGAAGTTGCAAACCAGCTATTAAACATGTACAATGATGAAAAACCCGATTTCGTTTTTAGTGCAGGAGATGATAAAACGGACGAAGGTAAATCAATTTATTTAAGCTTAAAAAAAAAGTATGCTAAAAACTAAAAGATATGTTTCGTGTTCTAAAACAAAGACAAGACTTAAAAGATAAAGCATGTTTTACGGTAACAATTGGAGCATCAAATAAAGTATTAATTCCTTCTTTCATTCCATATAAATCTTATATATTTATCATTAGACTACGGCTGCTAACTGGCATCTTCCAGAACCATCTGGAGTCCTTTCTGTACTGGAGCTACTTGCTGATATTAAACCTATGGATAATTCAGCAGACACCGCGTAAACACCAAGTTTTATAATTCATATCATCATAATTTTAACGCAAAAAAACAAAATATCATCAATTATCCACAATGACCATCTTTCCAACCATCTTTCCATCGCTCTTTCCATTTAATACAGTCGAAAATTGGTTTGCCTAATTTTCGATTCACTTCATTATGTGCTTGACACATCCATAATGACAATTCTTCACGACTACCAGCCATAATTTGATTTTCTTTCTGACGCATCCATTCACGAAAATCTTGAGCACAATAAAAGCACGGATAACGTTTTGAAAAAATAGTTAAGAAATTACGCATCTCAATTTGTTCTTCAAGTGTTGCTGATTCAGGATAATTTGCAGCCATCGTATGAAGCAATGTCCATGTTGAGCGACCTAAAATCTCAGCATCAGGAGGACAATCTGCCGATTTAGTTTCATTTAAAGTTGTTAATATCTCTTGTTTTTTAGATAAAGTAACACCCTGTTGTTGCATCCAATCTTTAAATGACATGCAAATACGACACTGTTTTTTCATTAAATTATTAGGCGTTTGTGTGATTTCTTCATTTTCTATTACTGTTTGTACAGTTTCTTCAGATTTCATATTCTTTAGATTATTACGATAAAAATTGTGTTCGAAATGCCGAGTTAAACCTTTTCCCAAGTTATTAATAAATACAAAATACAAGAAATGGTCAAGAAGATAGATCCATAGCTGTTGTCAAAACCTTCCTTGAAAGGATTTGAATAAATTATCTTTAAAATCATACGTATGACGATTTCCCGATAACTAATATTGTTTAAAAAAAAATAAAAATACCATTTTTTAATATACCTCTAACTGAATTTGCCTATGAATATAACATAAAAAGTCCACATAAGACATAGAATTGCTATGTTTATCTTCTACAAGTTGAGCCATAAATTCATTTGCAGATTTATCTAGTCCTTGTCGTGAAACGTATGCCATTAAAGTTTTCCCGGGATAAAATGTATTAAAATAAAGAAAAATGTTCCGAATTTGAATTGAAAGCCGAGTATTCAAATTTGGCAAAAAAACGGACTGAGTATTAATATCTGCTAATTGAAAAACTTCATTTCCATATAAATCTTTCAATAAATTTGGTGAAACACAATTATGAAACCATAAGAAAGAATCACATCCATTAACTTTAGATTATAAGTATTAAAAAATGTTTTTTTAAATAATATACTCATTAAATAAACACCTCCTTCATCCAAATACGAAGAAGATGCTCTAATCTCTTTAGGAAGAACTAAATTGCCTTCTTTATCAGGAAATCCCATCTATATCAACATCAGATATTAATTTATATTGACAAGAGAAAATTTACTTCATCAGTCAAATTATGTAATGGTAAAATTCGAGGATATATAAAAGAAATAAGCTCACGAACTCCTATTGATAATATATATTGAGCATTTTGCATCCGTAAATCACTCTGAATATTTCCACCTATTTTCCTTAACTCACTTATAAATCATATATATAACTCACTCTTCAATGCAGGTAATTTTAATAAACATAATATATATATAGGAAGCAATTTTAAATTCTCGGGAAGAACTAACTGAGAAGTAGGTATAAATGATGATGCGTTTTTTCTATAACATGCTAATATATTAACACAGATTTCTGTTAACTCATCCCTAATTTGTTTAAGAGAACTTTTAGTAATTTTAAGTAACGCTATTTCAATTAAACATAGGATTATAAGATGTATAATAAATTCACCATCTTTAATCAAAACTGTGATGCACGCATCTATATCAGCATGCTTAATAATATCACCCAGATTAGATGATACAGATGCAGCCACATTATAACATCTTAAACGACGATAACCTGTTACTGTAGTATATAGTACCGCACATTGAAAATAAGCGCAAGATCTTCGATCCAATTTACTATCGTGTGTAAAAGTAACAGTGATTGCCTTTTCTGAATCAATAATACTAAGTTCTAATTCTGATGACTTTTTTTGTATGTGACTCCCAATATATCTCTCAACACTTAATCCATTCGAACATCTAACTTTTATTTGAACATGATATGCTTGTTGGCGAGTAACATTTCTCACAAATTCTCCAACAACTTTAGGTGAATCACGCTCTTTTGTAAAATCCTGATAATAATATATTTCACCTCCAGTAACATTTGCCAAAACTCCTAATGAAGTTACAAAATATACCCAGATTATTTAATCTAAATAAATACCTATTGTACTAATATCCATATAAAGTGTTGGAAAAAGAAACAAATCAACACCAATACCCGCGCTCAAACATTTCTTAGCAAGATTATTCCAATAAACATTTTGTGTAGTAAACAATTGTCTTTCATTATCTGTATTATAAAGTTTAGAATCTTCTCTAAATCTAAGATTTCCAGGTCCCCATGTAGGTAATGCACTCAAAAAAACAATTAATTTTCCACCCGTTTTTCGCTAAATTTGTTAATTAAGATACAATATAATTAAAATACCATTGCTGTAAAAGATGATTGAACCAAAGGACCTAATGCAGGTTCTGGAACTCTCAAATTACTAAACATAGAGGGAATAGATTTTAAAACAGTCTCTATAATACGTCTAAATAAATATTAAAGATAAAATAAAATGAAAATAAAAATATATGACCTTGATTCATATGCATCAACAAATAATCCCTCATGCAAAGGAATAAAAGCATCTTCAATATCAGAAACAATCAACATTTGTGGTTCATTCAAGGAAGACTATACAAATCAGATTTATAAAAACAAAATAATTACTTACAGTTAGATTATAAAAATGCAAAGTACGATCAAAAGTAACAATACTGACTTTAGCACCAGAAGGAAAAGATTTATCTGATGATCCATATAAAGCTTCCATTATAGCATCTACTGCCACCTGGGGAATTTCTTTCTGAATCGCTGTTTCACTAACATCAATAGCAAAAATCATTCTTATAGGCTCCACTGGACATGTTTCATATTCTTTAGGAACAACAAATTCCACAGTTCCATACTTAAGTTCAGGCCTATGATCCAGATCTTGCCGTTTCCCAATACCATTTAAAGGAGAAAACCATTCTGCGCCTACATCACTCGGAAATAAACAAATATTACATACAAATTTTGATCCTCCCTGTATAAAATTCATAAATGGATTAATATAAGCTCTACACCTTCGACATCTTGGAGGACCCATCTCACCATAATCTACTAGAGGAATAGGATTTTCATCTGGTTTCTGCTGAGCAAATGGTTGAATAATCATAGAAATAGGCAAAAAAGTAGACAATTCCTTTGTTTCGGGTATACTTCTAGTGGTTAATCGAATGAATTTTGGCGAAGAAGCCCCCTGATCATGAGCAATAAAATCTGTATTTGCACTTGGAAGAATATATGACTCCATAGTAAAAAATGCATTACGTTTATAAATTTCCTGTAGAATTTCATTAACAAGAACAACAGAAGGTATTTTTTCTGGGTCAATTTTAGATCCACTCTGATTTGTTGATATAAATTGAGAATTTTTTAATGTTGATTGATCAAATGAATTTGGAGTCATAGATAATGATTTATTATCCAAAGAATAACAATGAGAATCTTCATTAAAAAAAGAACAAGGTGATTGATTATACGATAAATCATATGTTCTTGTTGCCCTATATTTATATCGTGGAAAAGATGATTTTGAAACATATAAATTATTCCATTGTTGTTGTAAAGCTTCTGTCGGATCTTTTTCCATAGATGAAGTCATCATAGATTTACCATACATCACATTTATTCCCTGAAAAGGTTCATTTTCCTTATCATCAGTAGATGAAACCCTTGCTATTGATATATCTAAAATCTTTATATCTTTCCTAATAATACTTCAAAAAAAAATACCCGTTAAAGAAGTGTTCTCAGAAACTTCAAAACCCTCATTTTGAACATTTTGAACATTATAATTCTCAGAATTCCTATCTGATTGTTGAATATTATGTGACTCTAAATGAAATGATGTTGGGTACATAATTTAGTCTATTTTTAACCTAAAAAAATCAGAAAAAAAACAAATATATAAAACAAAACTCATAAAATACGTTAAAATTGTTTTTTTTTATATTTTAAATTAATTTTACCTTGGAAAAACTTAATTTATTTTTTTTTAATTTCATAGATGTTACGAATATCAAACGATTTTCTAATCTTCATATACTTTAATGAAAACCATATTATTTTTTAAAAAAAAAGCCAATTTTGAAGATCATTACGAAAGAATATTTAAGAATTCAGGATTTTTTACAATATTTTTACCAGTTTTAAAATGTTCCTTTATTAATCAAGAAGAATTAAAAAAAATCTTAAAAAATCAGCTTTATAATACATTTTCAGCACTTATTTTTACTAGTCAAAATGCAGTTTATGCACTTAAAGAAAGTTTTACATATATTGGTTCGTTTTTTTTTAAAAAAAAAGGGTTAAAAATCTCATTTTAATCAGAAAAACATGAATTAAAACAAATTCTTCATATAACTGTTTATACTGTTGGTCCTGCTACATATAATGCAGTGAAATCATTAGGATTTCATAAAATATATGGAAAAGAATCAGGAAATGCAGAGATGCTTCTCAATTTTATTTTATCTTATCATACAGATAAAAAACCTATTTTATTCTTAACAGGAGAAAAAAGAATTAATATTCTTGAAAAACAATTGTTATTATCAGGAATTTTCTTAAAAGAATTAATTGTTTATAAAATGGAAGAATCAACTGAATTTAAACATCTTTTTAATGAAATTATTAATAACAAAACATCACATATCCATTGGATTGTTTTCTTCAGTCCATATGGATCAAATATTGTAATGAAATACACACACGCATCTTACCTATCACGTTTCAAAATTGCTACAATTGGTCCTACTACATTAAACCATTTAAACAATAAATGGAATATAAAAGCTCAAGTTATAACACAACATCCAGATGCCAATTCACTTTTAGAAGCAATTATGAATTATGAAAAAGATCATCCTTAAAACTGATATTACTCGTCAAATATTGGTTAATTTTTAATATTTTTTAATAACATCTTTAAACAAACAATAATAATCAAAATGGCTTTAAAATATATTATTTATTCTGATCTATTTAACGCACTAAAAAGAACTATTTGACTTGTATATGCATTATATAAAGGATTCTGTAGTTTATTTTAATTTATAACGATTTCATATGAATTATACCATATAAAGGTTCGGAAGATTTTATCAAATTAATTTAATCATTGAGCAGTTCAGATTTTAAAGCATTTAAACTTATTTATCTAAATGTTTTAAATAATACAGCGCTCTTTTCATTATAGTAATATTAATTCATACTTTTTAGTAATATTTTAAAATCAAGATTTTAAAGGTATATTTTTAAATTTTTAGGGTATTCTTTTTATTAAATATTATCTAGTTCAATCCTTCATACTTTTTCAGAGTCAAAAAGAAATTAACTTATTTTGGATTATTAAAGAAAAGAAACAAAATTAAAAAATATAAATATTATTTAAACGAACAATAAAAAATCATAAAAAAGATATACATTTTTAATCAGCCATATTTAATAATATAATGATAAACATTTCTATAGAGATACTATCTATCTTAATAAACAAACCAAGTTTTTACATTTTATAAAATTAATGAAGAATAAAAAACAAAAATAAATATTAAAAAAAATATAAAAATAAAACAATAAATCAAATATAAATTATTTTTAAATCTTAATTATAGTTCCAGACTATATAAAGAAAAAATGTATATTCTTTTCAAAATATAAAAACCAAAAATTTATAAAAATATAATCTAAATAATCCTAGCATCATTTAGAAGGATGATTATTCCTACACATAATTTCTTTATAAATAAGAACTAAAAGCAATTGATTAAAGGAATAATAACCATATTATTTATTTACCTTTTAAATCATTTTTAGTAAGTTTATCCTTAATTCTATCAAAATCAAAAAAACTTGGAGAAATCGGTGGAGCAGTTGGTTCATCTAAAATTTATCAACACTATTTCTATTTAATAATATATCATTATTAAACCATCCGGATCATGATAAGGCTCAAGATATCTATGTTGAAGCGCTTCTTCAACCGTTAACCTTTTTGCAGGATTAAACACCAAGAGTTTTTCAAGTAAATCCAAAGCAAGTGGATTAGCTTTAGGAAAAATAGTGGAAAATGAAACCCGTTTTCTAAATGGTAAAGAGCGGATGTATTCACGAGCTCTACGTGATTTAATTCCATAATACTAAAATAAAAATTATAAATTTTAATCACTAATAAAAATAAATCATTACATCATCCATTGTTGGTGTGCCTAATACATCAAGAATAAGCATAAGCTGATGATGATCTATTTCAATAAATTCAAATAATAATAAATAAAACATTTTCTCACAATCTTTGCCTGGAAATAATGGTTTTCCACTTAACATTTCCGCTAAAATACATCCAACACTCCAAATATCAATAGCTTTAGTATATTCTTTAAATGTTAACATAATTTCAGGCGCACGATACCAGCGTGTCGCCACATATTCTGTCATAAAACTGGTACTATCTTCGGTACTAGCTGCTGATCGTGCTAATCCAAAATCACATACTTTAAGATCACAATTTGTATTTAATAATAAATTTGATGGTTTTAAATCTCGATGTAAAATATTTGCACTATGCATTGCTTTAAGTGCTCGTAAAACTTGATAAATGAAATATTGACAATGATCATCTGATAAGTCTTGTGTACGAATTACACGATGCATATCAGTTTCCATTAATTCCTAATGATGAGAATGTTGGAATTAATTATTAATATTAAAAAGAAATAACCTGAATTAAATAAACTTCAGAAAAAGATTCAAAATCTTGAGGTTGTTGAATATCCAAGATAGAAATAATCTTAAAATATTTAATAAATTATATAATTATAATTAATAAAAGAAAAAAAAAATCACATTTTCATGATTAAAATAACGTAAAAGTTTCATTTCACGTAATGTTCTTAAACAAAACATTGAATGATCAAAAGGTGAAATTTTCTTAATAGCTACTTTTTGTCCACTTGGTTTATGAATAGCTGAACTATAATATTATAAAATTAATTATAAATAATTATAAAAAAAATTATAATTCATTCATTCTTACCAAACAACACCATATGCTCCCTCCCCAATAACATCCAAAACTTTATAATCATCCGACACATTGAATTGAACACTGCGAGTTGTTGCAGACATTAATATTTTTATTAAAAATATTATTTAATTATTTTATTTTATTCTTAACTCTTACATAGCAGAACTTAAACGCCCTAAGCCTCAAGATTATTAAAGGTGATCAGGGTTAAACCCTAAAAAAGAAAGATAAAGAGTTATTGATTGAATACTATAATACATACATAAATAAAAATGATTTCATAAAAGTTATAAAATTTTTAATAATAAACTTATTAAAGATTAACAAGTTATCTATTTAAAATAAGATTTTTTTTTAAAAAAATATAAATATTCTTACCCGATTTCTAAGCTCATTAATATATTGATAATATGAAGGAATACCATCTTGACGATCTTCAATCATATTGCTAAAAAACCATTTCATTAATGCGGGATCACCATCTTGTTTAACAAGGTATAAATAAGGCCATGTAATTTTCCCTTTATCATACTCTCTCAATTTATCAATAATATTATTCAAACGAACAGAAAAAGGATTATCTAATAATGGGAGAGTCATCTATTACAACCTTAATTTAACCCTTTAATATAATCATATAACACACCTTTCCTAATTTTAATTGAGAAAGATCGGATAATCCAAATACATCTTGAACAAGTAAAGATACTGCATCCTTACCAATAAAAAGAAATTGAATCTGTCCATCATCAATTAAATATAATCCATGAGATTCAATTTTTTCTGATGTAAGATTCATTTCAGGAGGAAGAACAATTCCATCTATTCCACATAATCCAGCATCATCAGGCATATTATGTAATGAATAAAATCGAGGATGAAGAAATGGTATTAGTGTCGTTATCGGTAACGAAGATAAAAGACACAAAGCAATTGACCTTACATCACTAGGAATCATAGAAGATTTTCGAAAAGCAAGCTTTAATCAATGAATAAAATAAACAATAAACCAATAATACTCACATTCTTAAGAAGGCAAAGACAAAGAAGAGGCAAGAGTCTAAGATTTGAGCAAATAGAAAAAGTAGAAACACCAGTATTAGTAAAAACTAAATTCTTCTTATAAGAATCCAAAATATCAATTAATTTCTCAGTAATCATATTGTTTGCATCCTCCAGTTTGGACATAAAGACCTTTTCACATGCCTTTACAGATAAATATTTAACAATTGCAATTTGATCGGCAGAAGCATATACGTCCGCTAAATTACTCGTAGTCGGAATAGCCACTGTAATAACACGAATTCTCCTTTCACCTAAAATCCTTAAGTTACTCATACACTGATTTAAATGAACCTTCTACCATAACAAGAACTGTATAAAATAGCTACTTGTAAAGTAACAAACGGTCGCTCAATTTGTTCATCTATAGCTATTTCAACAACATATCCTTGATCACGAGGAAATGATGGAAAAGCACAAAGATCAGTAGAACGATAAAAACAATTCCCATGAAAAGCAGAAACACGAAGTCCTAACCATTTTGTAAATAAATAACCAAAAGACATCATTAACAGTACCTGTAGAGCCTCTAACTCTCATAACAGCCTCAAGACCAATTTCTTGACTCAAATGTGCACCAAATTCCCTAGCAAACTTGGTTATATCTTCACTACGACCAGCGTTCCAAGCAGGATAATAAAATGTTTGCCCTGCAGTATAGCGAGGAAGACATGCTAATATATTAAAACCAATAATTAATAATAAAAATATAAATTATTTACCAAGTGAAGCAACATCTTGATAGTGAGATGAAAATAAAAACATATCAACAGTAACCTGACTTTTTGAGCATTCTACAGCAAAAGCTTTATAAAAGGAATTTTGAACATGAAGCAAAGTAGATTCTTTAGAAGTCCCATAAACTTTAATATCTTCTCTTACAGCAAGCTTTCCGTCACCTAATGTAGGTAAACTATTCATCAAACACTCAATTTTTCCTCCTATATTCTGAATGAGTTTACGGGCAGCCTTAAGAGCCGGTCCCATAGCATTTCCTGCATTCTGGGTATTTCTAAACATATCATTAAACTTTTCTAATAAAGTTTCAATATTTTTTCGACATTCAAAAATATTAACCAAAAGATCACTAGGTTGAGGAAGAAAAGGCTCATTTAAATCACTGACAACAAGCATAGATGGCTCTTGATCTTTATTAGAAATATTGAAAAAATGTAATGCACTATCCACTGCGATAAATCCAACTTTTGTTCGCTGATCACGATTTGGAATTCGATCAAGAGATTCAAGAATTGTACGAGTTGCGGTAGCCACCATACCTAATCTTTTTAAAAATCCTGATTAAGAAATAAAATAAACTACCTGATGTTACAGCAGCATAAGAAACATCAATTAAAAAAACATATACAAGAGGCTGAGGAGGCCGAACCTAAAGTGAAAAATTAATAAAATAATGAAAAATATGAATAAATTACCATATATTCACTAGGTGCTATAAAATCAACAACCGCGTGATTAAGTTCCAGACGTTTCCAATGATCCATCTGTTTATTTTGCTGATTCCAAATAAATGCAGAAGGAACTACATAAATTAAAAAATTTAATAAATAAAAATAATCCAACTACCATCATTAGTCATAGAGCAAAGATTACACTTCCATCGATGTCCACTATCAATAAACATAGAAAAGGGATTTATATATGATCTACATCTACGACAACGTGCAATAATTGTATCAGAAACCATAGGCACATTCTCCTCTTCATCATTGAGCATAATAAAAGGACGAATTGCTAATGCAAACGGAAGTTTAGATTTTTTGAGAAGACTATTATTCTTCGGTATCACATTCAGTGTAGATCGTAAATATTCTGAACTGCAATTTATTTTATCCATTTGCATTAAAGAAACCTAATTCAAGTTAATATTTTATTTATATCAATTAATTAGAAGAATACATTTGAAGGAAAAATTAAAGGCGGTGGAGGACGCTTCAAATCCATGACATCAGGTGGACTTCCTATCAAATCCACAGAAATTAAAGGGTTAAAGGAAAATCCAGAAGTAATAGGATTCTAATAGGAAAATTAAATCGTATCCATTATAAAACAAGAAATAACCTGCTGTAACTGATGATCTATACCCATTTGACTGAATTGATTAGAAATCGTATCTACACTTGGATAAGGGCTAGACGGCCAATAATTCTGACTAAAATGAAATCTTTAATAATAATATTTAGAATTATTTATAACATACTTTGAGGATCCAAATTGCACAGGACTATTCATACTCGAAGGAATATTTCCCCTATCCATACTACTATCCGGACCATTAAAATCATATTGTTGTGAAGCATACCGCCTTTTTGATTTTGTTTGAATAGATGTCGTTGAAGGGTTATCAGAAAAAGACCTATGATCACTCATTGCATGCGACGCAAAATTCCCATGATATTGAAACTGAGGTGTAGGAGGCGGCATATTTTGTCGTACTTGTTCCGGAAGTTCAGGTACTATAAATTGGGAATTTTCTGAAAATGATGTCATTGGCGACTTTAACTCCTCATAGACCTGATCCTCTTTTTGAGAATTAGGTGTTTGTCCTCCAAAAGACTGAAATTCCATTAATTTATCAAATATATTTAAATGATATTTTTAATTTGTTAAATTTCTTAATATTTCAGTTTTAAACCGTTTAAAAACGCACAAAAAACTGACACCCCCTTTTACTTAAGTAAATTATGATTTTATATCATTATTCTTACCGTTTAATAGTTTATTAACAGTATTTTTTTATCAAAAATTTTAACCGTCAATGTTAAACGTCGTAAAAATCCACAATAATCAATTCATAAATATATTGTAAGAACAAAATTATATGATGATATTTAATAATATAATTTAATAAAAAATAGATAATATATATGTATATTATTAAAAGAATAAGAAAATATTTATTTAAAAATGGGATTATATAATATATATATGTAATATTTTATGTATTTTATATATTTATATGTAAACAAAAATATTTATTAATATTAAAATATCCATAATTTGTAAAATTTAATTAATCAAGAATTAATTTAAGAATAGATTTAATTAATAATAAGAAAAACTAATTATATTTATTATATTTTTATTTAAAAATAATAAAAAACAAACAATTTGTCACAAATATAAAACGTATTCAATTAATCTATAAATAACAAAAATAATTAATATAATATAGAAAAGCTAATAAGAAAATAGCATTTTTTACATATATATATATTAAATATTATAATATTTAAACAATTCATCTTATCATTCTTATTATCAGTCAATAATCGCTAATTCAGTCTCTTGAATAAATAAAAAACAGAAAAATACTCATTTTTTTAAAATATAGTATAACCTATTGAACAAATGCAATCAACTTCTTATAAAAATTATTTATTTCTGTGTCAAATTATCAATAAAGCATTAATAATCTTAATATATTAAAAACAGATAAAATTACAATATTCTATTTAAAAAAAATAGGAAAAAACAAACATATTTCTTTAAAATAAAATTTAAACAACAAATTCAAGTATGACTTATTATTAAAAATATTTTATTTATAAATTTTCAACAAAAATCAATTTCAACTTTTTAGATCATTAAAATGCAATTATATAAAATTTACAAAAGAAATACTTTTTTAAAATATCAAAAAAAACTAATACATAATCTTAATATACCTAGTGTATATAATATTAAAGAAATTAATGAAAGACAACCAACTCTAAAGGAAACAATTACAGTTAATGGTTGGATAAAATCTTTAAGAAAAATGAAAAATGTAACATTTGCAATTATTAATGATGGAACAACAGAAAGAAATCTTCAAGCAGTACTTAATCCTAATCAAGCAAAAGGGTATTTTTTCACATTATATTTCTATTACACATAATTATGAAATTAGATTATCAATTGGTTGTAGTATAAAATTAACTGGATCCTATACAATAATACAAGGTGGATCCAAAGAAAAACAAGAATATGAACTTCATGTTAAGGATGTACATGTATATGGATATTCAGATCCATCGGTATTTACTTTTTATATTTTTATTTTGACTTATCATTTTTATAGTCATATCCATTACAAAAGAAACATAACAATGCAGAATTTCTTAGAAAAAGAGCGCATCTTCGGTTACGTACAGAATCTATGTCTAAATTATTACATTTGAGATCATTTTTAATATCAATTATATCCTTATTTTTTTCTAATAAAAATTTCATTCAAACACATCCTCCTATTCTAACATCATCTGATTGCGAGGGTGCTGGGAAAATATTTGAGACAACAGTTTTAGATAAGTCAAAGACTTTCTTCAAAAAACCTGTTTATTTAACTGTCTCTACACAATTGCATTTAGAAGCACTATCACATTCATTATCAAGAGTGTGGTCATTAAGTCCAACATTTAGGGCAGAGGAAAGTCAAACATCAAAACATTTAGCAGAATTTTATATGTTAGAGGCAGAAATTTCTTTTATTAATAATTTAGAAGAATTAATGTCAATTATAGAACAAATGATCTATGATTCAGTAAACAACTTAAGAAATAGCTCTATTGGCCAGGAATTGATTTCTAAAAATTACAGAATAAATTCAAAAAATCAGATAAATCTTGAAAGCAGATGGAATTTTTTCTTAAAAAAAAATTGTGCCAAAATTACATATGCAGAAGCAATTAATGCATTACAGAATTCTTCAGTTCAATTTAAATTTCCTCCGAAATATGGAAATGATTTACAGACAGAGCATGAAAAATGGTTAACTAAAAAATATATATGTGGACCTGTTTTTGTTACAAATTATCCAAAAAAATTGAAACCTTTTTATATGCGTCTTAATGATGATTCTTCAAAAGATGAAGATAATAATACCGTCTCTTGCTTTGATTTCCTTGCACCGGAAATAGGAGAATTAGCGGGTGGAAGTTTACGTGAAGAACGTATAGATATACTTGAAAAATCAATTCTTGCTTCGAAAATGAAAATATCTGATCTATCATGGTACATTGATCTTCGACGTTGGGGAGCAACTAAACATGGAGGATTTGGACTTGGATTTGATCGGTTTATTGCATATCTTGCTGGGATCAAAAATATAAAAGATGTTGTAGCCTTTCCAAGATGGCATAAACATTGTGAATTTTAAAACATTAACAAAAAGAATTCATATATTTCAAAAGATAATTATTAAAAGCTTTTTCACAATTAAATATTTTTGAGTTTTTTCTCCAATAAAACAGCTCAAATAAATTCTTTCAGGCAAACAATCAAATGATTCATAACCTTATCCACCAAATAGTGAAGAATCATTATCATCAGATATATATCAAATGTTAAAAAAAGAAAAAAACTAATCTTAACTTATTTTTTCATATCACTTTCATAAAACAGATATTAAACACATTTTCTATAAATTATATTCAATTAAGTTTTGGGAATACGAATACTATGTATCTTTCTTTTCTTTAAAATTATACACTTATATTAGCTAATTTCTAACCTTCGAAGATATCATTATAACCAACACGTTAAAAAATGGTTAATTCTGATATAGAAACAGAGAAGAATATTCAGAATATTGATACACAGAGCATTGCTCATGATGAAGTAATGCGAGAGCCTTCATCTTCGTTTTTAAGCGAATCTCATACGGTACATAATCAATTTACAAATCAACAATCAAAATCTTTACAGTCACCTCTTAAAATTCCAGCTTTATTAAGTAATATAAATGAAAATATTCATCAGAAGACAGGGGAGAATGGTACTACAGTTTCAGAACAAGATCAATTATCAATAATATCATCTCAATCAAAATATATTCATTCGACACTCAGTCAATCTAAAAAATCAATATCATCGCCTATATCTGCAACAAGCACAAATAGCCTTTTAACAAGTAATTGCGTTGCTATTAAGGAAAAACCATCAATTCGTATTCATGTTCCTTTAAAGGGACAAGTTAATGTTTATGTAAATTTTGCTCGAGAAGCAGAAAAGCAATATGGATGGGCAGCATTACATCCACTGCAAGCAGCAAATTTAGTAAAACTTGGAATATCGAAATTTGATCATGAAGTGGATTCAGATGATGGCGATGAATCTGAATATAATATGGAAGATGATGGGAAACCGAAACTATCTACAGTACAAGCGGACAATGAAAATCCACAACTTCAGGAAACATTTGTACAAAAGCCAAAAAAACGGAAACGAAGAATACAAGAAGAAGAATATGATACCCTTGATCCTTTTATTGATGATTCTGAATTATTTTTGGAAAAAATTGCTGCATCAAAAGATGGTTTTTTTGTATTTTCTGGACCACTTATACCAAAAGGTGATAAAATAAAAATTGAAAAGTATGTTTACTCATTATTATGGATTTTCATCACTTAATCTCTTTAAGAACAGAAGAATCTTTAAAAAAAGGACGTGGACGAGGAGGAAAACAAAATACAGCTCGTATTAACAAAATTTCAAAACCAAAAGAAAGTAAAAGTCCAAAAGAGAATTCTGGGAAAAAAAATACAAAAACAACTCAAAATGTAAAGCAAACTCATGAACAATTAGAGGATAAAGAACATACACATTTACAGAAAGTAGTCGAAAAAAAAGAAAAAGAAACAAAAGAACCAAAAGAACCAAAAATCAAAGATTTTAAAATTATTGAAGAACAGATAGGATTAAAACTTCATAAAAATATGAAAGAAGCTAAAAATAACAAAGAAATAACAAACACACAGAAAAATAAAAAGAATAAGAAAACTGAGAAAGTTGAAAAAGCTGAAAAAACCGAGAAAGTTGAAAAAGCTGAAAAAACCGAGAAAATTGAGAAAGATGAGAAAGTCGAGAAAACAGTAAAAACAGAGAAAGTTGAAAAAACTGAAAAAATTTAAAAGGAAATCAAAAAAACCTAAAATTGAAGGAAAATATGAAAAATGATTATAAACATTTACTAATAAAACCATATATTCTCTCACAAAATTTGACATACAAAATATTCAAATATACAATATTTTATCTACGTTGAATAAGATTAATGGTATCAGATATTTCTTTTGTGTCATGAATTATTTCCTCCCATTTACCAGCTTCCCAACGGTTTTTTTCTGGAATAATATCCCAGTTTGGACTTTTATTTTGTTTTAACCATCCAAAATCTTGAACTTTATTCCATGCTTCAAAAAAATCCTTTCTAAGCTTAATATGGAAATCAGGTTTATGTTTAAAACTCACATCAATATATGGATTAGGTCCGAATCGAATTCCCCTACAATTTTCTATTGTTGGTTTTGATTTACAAGCGATCAATACATCCACATTTTCACAATCACACATCCGAAACTTAAGATTCATGAAACAAAATCCTTTTTAAAAACCGTTAAACCTACCTGATAACAAGAAACAATAAAAGTACAATTATAACAATTAGAAATACGCACAGGCCCACAAATACCGTTAGCTAGAACGAGACTATCTTTAAAATGATGAACATTTAAATTATACCATTCTGATTCATGTATTAAATAAATACAGAATGATGCATCCGATAGATTTACTTCATTATTTTGAGAAGTTTTATACAAATGAATCTTTTCTTTTATATGTAAAAAACTAGTTTCAGATAAAGATAATGTCATTTTATCCAATACTGTAGATATTATCAGAAATCATCTTTTAATTTTATATTTTTCTCAAAGGTGATCTTATCTCACCTGAATCTAAATTATTTTGAACTTCCAATTGATTATCATTAAAATCCATTTCAGTATTAACTTTAAAGCCAAAATTTAGTTTAGGTCTTGCATTTTTTTTCAAAAATAAGTAAGACGTATATAATGAGTCCAAGTGCTATTTTGATATTTAATAAACAACAAAAATATATCAAATACAGCACAACCTCTTTTAATAGACGATTATCATAACTTGAAAGCAATGGAACAACTTTTATTGTAGAATTATTCAAATCCTGAATTCGACGTCCAATTGATTCTATTAATTGATCTTTTTTTGGGCTATTTGAGACCTGTAAAAGAGCAGAAATTTCATCATTTAATACTTTATCATTAAATTAAATAAATTTTTTCTTAAAAATAACAAATATACCATTTTTTTCTAATAAAAAATTTGAATAAACCTTTAATGCTTCATTCGATGATAATACCATCTTATCAAACTCTCGAAAGTAAGATCAGTGTCTTAGAAGATTTAAAACATAAGACAAGGAAACAAAAACATATATATATAAACACAACTATTTTATATTTTATAAAATAATAACAAAAAAAACAAGATAAATATATTATTATAAATAATTTATATTATAAATTAATATCTAAAAAAATAAAAGCAAAAATATATGTTATTTATCTTTACCTTTAAATATATATAATAAAAACAAACATTTTCATATTTTTATATTAAAAATATCTATTTATTTGTTTAAAATATCAATAAAGTTAATCTATCATTTTTAAAAATTAATTTATTCCAATATTAACTCATAAAAACAACCAATTTGATAGTTTTAAAACAAAATAAATCCCTTTTTATAATATTTTTTATAATATCTATATACCTCTTCCACTTCCAATTTCTTTAACAATTTCTGATCTAGGGCGTCTATATTCTGTTTTAAAAAAGGTTTCTCTTAATTTAGGATAATTTTTATATATTCCATTTAAAGTTCCTCCACATAAATCAAAAACATACAAAAGAGACCCCAAGCCTAAACCATAACCGACCATTACAGGAAGTGATCGTGCTGATATGATTAATCTCATTTATTTTAGCAAAAATAAATAATAATCACACCTCGTATAGCACCAATTGAACCCGCAATCACTCCTCCTGTTAATGAATTTATCGGGTCATCTTTTTTACGAAGATTAGACATTAATATTTGAGAAAATGAAAATAATCCTCCCATAGCAGCTATAAAGTACATTATTAAAATCCTGAATTTATTATATCAAAAAAAAAATAAACCTAGTGTTGCAACTGTTCCTCCCGTACGTCTTAAAATACTTTTTATACTAGATGATTCTTTTATTAAAGCATTTTGTAAAGCAGATAATACAAGCCCTATAGAACCTGAAATCATCATAGACTTTAACCCAGCATAAACTGCATCCTTTTCTGAATATGATTCCATTGATATTACAAAAATCAATATATATAATATATATTATATATATTTAATAATAAGTCTTAAAAATTAAAATAAATCTTAAAATCGAAAATATATTAGAAATTATTAATCTTTAAATACTAAATATTAAACAAATAAACAATGAATGAATAATTATCTTAAAAACTTATATAATACAAAGCTGAAAAACAAAAGAATTTATGAAATATGAATATCCATGAATAAAACATGATTTATAGTTATTGAATCATAAATAAATGAAAAATATAAAATTATAAAACGAAAAAAGATTGTATAGAATAATTACAATATACAATCAAAACGTGTAAATACTATAATCCAATTATTTTCCTAAATATTAATAAAATAAAAATATACCTTGAAGAACAGCAGCAACGATTTCAAGTTGTAACTCTTTATTCTTTCCTCCATATATTTCTTCTGCTACAACATTTGCTAGACTAGAATCCATACAGCCAATATTAGCACTATGTTTAACTGTAAAAGGCCATTGAGAAAAGTCTTTAAAAAATTCGTCTACACGATTAAAAGCACGTTCACGAATTTCACAATCAGAAGATAAAAAAACATTTTCTAAAACATTTGCAGCATATGCAGCACAAACCAAAGAGATCACACGAAGATGCTTCATTGATATTGTATCAGGAAAAAAAACACTATTAGGTAGAACAATTGTAGATGCTGTTAACATGATCATTAAACGATTACGAATATCATCTTTAACAAGAGTATTCGAAATAGGATGTGTTGTCATATCAAATAATAAAAAATTCCGTTTTTCAGTACGAAGAATTCCTTTATCCACTAACCCTTTAGCTAAACGTTCACGAACTTGTTTCAACTGATAACCAATCTTCATAAAATTCCATGTTTCACCTAATTATGAATCATTTAAATTGTATGTACAAAAATCTTCAAATTACCACTCATAAGATTCATCCAAGAATTAATTGTCATTTTTTCACTTGTTTTCATCATTTTAAGTGTCTCATCCAAAAGAACTTCGCCTGTTATCTTGTCATCTATCACCTCAACCATACAATCTGACAAAGGATAACGTCTTCTAAGAGAATCACGACACACTTGAATACGGCCTCGAAAAGCTAATTCTAAAATAATACATCCTCTAAGAATATATGATATATTATCATTCCAAAAAGGCAAATAACCCTATAAAAACTTAGTAAATAACGTATTCATGGAATCTAAAGTCCTTAATTAATAAATACCTGTTTATCTTTTAATCCCAATAACAATACTTCTTCCATCAATGTAAGACATGGCTGTTTACATCTTTCTTCCTCTTCTAAAAGATCCAAGGGATCAAAAACAATCTTATGTTTTCTTTTATTCATATCCTGATGATTTTTCCCCTGAAGAATAGTATTAATATTCCTTTCTTGATGATTACAAGAAAAAGCTGTTTCAATTGATTCATTTCCATTAAAATTACCAACACGACGCCGAGAAAGCCCAGAAGACATTATTAATATTCTTAACCCTTAATTCTATTTAAAGATAGCCACCCTAATTAAATTTTTTTAATATCTTTCATTATTATTAATTTCAATATTTTTATTATCATTTTTTTACCTAAAAACACGCAATTTTTAAATTTTAAAAAGATCAGTTTAATAAACCCTTCTAAAAACTACTAAAATTCATTCATAATTATCATAAATTCTCTTAAAAAATTAGAAATTTAATATCATTCATATCATCACTTATATAAGGTACGATGAAGTTAAAAACAAAATATACTTTATATTTCAATTTTTAATAAAACAATATTGAAACATACATTTTTAAAGTATTAAAAAGATTATGTTGAAGATACCATTTATTGTTTCAAAATTGCCATTTTTCTATTTTTCAATATTAAAATTCAATTATTAGAAAATAAATAAATAATACATATATATATATATATATATTAAAATGCAAGTGATTAAGATGAAAACGAGTAATCTAAAGATTATTCAAAGAATTTACCATGTTGAAAATGGTTAAGAATTTTAATATTAGTAAAAATATTAACGAGCTATATTAAATGTGATTAATAAAATAAATATTTCAAAAAAAAAAACATAAAATACCATCAGGATGATTAGAAATATATAGAATTGCATCTTCAATAGTTTGTATTCCATCTGCCTCTTTATCCGGAATTTCAATATTAAATGCTTCCTCAATTGCCATTACCACTTCAACAGTATCTAAACTATCCAAACCCAAATCAGTAGAAAAACTCGATGTGGGAGTAATCTAAAAATCATTAACTCATGTCTTATTTCCATTATATAAAAGTGAAAAAAGGTATTCTAAACGATGCTTTTATAACCATTTTTACACTTTATTTTTAACACACTATCCCTACTTTTGATGGATCCGTAACTTTATCAAAGCTCTTAACTATTTCTATAATACGTGTCTCAATATCTTCTCTAGATAAGCGTCCTGCTGAATAAAACCGACACATCATCGGTTTCATTTGTATTTTCTTCATATTTGTACCATTTTGAGCCAAAAAAAAACGATTAAAAGATCGAATACCACAAATTCTCCAAAATAACATTGTATAAACGTCTATTTAATTATTATTTGAATGTTTTTAAAGTCAAACCTACTTTTTTTAAAATTTTATTAACTTCGATCAGCAGTTATTTTTACAACTGTTAAATTTATATCTGTGATTTAATAAAAAAAAAATTGAACCATAAAACATATTAAACCAGATAGACTTGACACTTAAAAATTAAGAAATAAAAAAAAGCCTAAATGTCTGTATAAATTTAAAATAAAAAAAAAACTGTAAACAGCTGAAAAAATCAAATTATAATAACTTAGACCTCATAGAGATTTATATTAATTAAATAAATTATTTGACTAGTAAGAATTTTTTTCCTTAAGAAAATTCATTGTTATTAGAAATTTCTTCAGAAATTTCATTATATATAGTATCCAAACGCATAAGACATGTAGTATTATTATTTGATAAAAAAGTATCAGTAGCAAGTTTTTTTTGAAAATTCATATTTTCAATATCCAACTTTATTTTTTCAAGAATCTTTAATGTTTCTTTTGTCCTTGTAACAGAATTTATTTTCATTTCATTCAAAAGATTCTCAATTTCAAACAGATCGCCCCATCCTTCCCATCGTGCCAATAACTCTTCATTATATACATCAGATGAACATCCTAAAACAAACGACTCAGGCCCATGACTTTTAATACGTTCAAATATTGAAACCACCGCTACGTAATCTCGAAATTCCTCTCGAAATATCTTCATTGCTTTATGGAGTAACATAGGATATGAATAAAGAACAGGCGACGCAGATAACCTTTTATTAATTTTACCTTCTGATAACAGCTTTTTAAAAGGTTCGAATATTGATTTTTCAATAAACTGATGAAGCTCTATATCTGTTTCTATATTTGACATTGTTTCTTCCATTTTCTTATAATAGGAATCAAATTCTGGATTTATGACATTTTTTTCATTTAAATCTTTAGAAGAATCTAAATTTTGAGTTACATCTGAAACTGATAAATCTAAAATATTATTTGAGCAAGCATGTTTCGAAAAGAATGCAATCCTTTGTACCCCATTGAAAAAAATCATTTTTTTATATTGTTTATTAACCCATAGACCTTGTAAATGATATTTTATTATATACATCATAAATTTTATAGAACTATCTCCTTTTTTTTCAAACCAACAATCCAATACCTTATTAAAACCCAAAGAAAAAGATCTACATGAGCCCCTCCAAAACAATTGTTTTATTTTTAAAATTTTACTGATTTTTTTTGCCTGATTATTTATTATAAATTTCATCATAGAAATTAAATCTAATAAATTAATATTTAGCTTCTTCAAAGAAGAAAAATTAGATTAATGGCTGACAAAGTTTCTTCTCATTAAAAAAATATAGAAATAAAATAAATATTATTTTTTCTTAATTATTTTTAATCTATTATCAAAACATATATGTAATCAAACCTATAATTAATAAAAATATTAATATTATTTCATAAAATTTATATTATATAGAACGGGAATAAGTTCTTTAACTCAAATTCAATCTATATGAAAGTAATTTTTCTAAAAAAGATTAAAGAATGGTTACTTTTTAATTAATATGTTAATCGACAATCAAAATGCAAGAAATCAATGCTTATGAACATCAAAGACAATTAAATATTCAAAGAAATCAAGAACTTTTAAAATTTTTAATACCCTATAATCTTAAAATTCTCTAAAATTATTTTAAAGAACTTCAATTAGATAATCTTTTTTTAAAAAAGCAAAATACTCAAAAGAATCTTATAAAAAAGAATTCAAAGGAAAAAAATAAAAATTATAATGATTTACCTAGAAAACCTTCACTCAGGCTTCTTGGATTATCCACAGAATCAAAATTTCAAAAAGAAGAATTACAAAAAAAAGAAATACATCAAAAAACGTATACGAATACATGGAAATATAAAATTAAGTGAAATAATTGAGCAATCTGATGATTGGGAAGATGGAAAAAATGATTAAAAACGTAGCAAGCCATATATCTGAGTGTTATAAAAAAAGATAATTCTATAGCCTCTATAGATCAAGATATCATTCACCTAAAACAAAAAATGCAATTGCTTGAAAATTATACAAAAAATGGAATCCAACTCAATTAAAAATTGTTTATGGAAGAGTATCCTCTATTATTATACATCCTAGTATAACTAAAAAAAGTTATATTTGCAGGAGATAAAGTTGGTAACATGGGAATTTGGGATATAGATGGATCTAAGATTAATAAAATCAAAAGTGAGGATGAAGACGAAATTCTAGAAAGTCCATTGATTCATTATTATAAATTGCATTCTGAAACAATTTCAACATTTAAATTTAATCATTTTTCTACAAACATACTTTATTCATCATTTTATGACAATACAATTCGTGTTCTACATCTAGACAAAGAGTTATCAGTAGAAATGTATGTCCCGGAAAACAATAATACCTATTCAATATCTTCAATTTCTGCATTAATAATACACCCTGAATGAAATCAGATGTATTTTACTACACATGATGGTAAATTTATAATAAAAGACATTTGTTCTAAAGATAACAACTTATCAATTACATAATAAAAAAATAGGTGGACTTCCTATACATCCTTCTCCAAATCTTATCTGCACATCTTTAGATCGCACGATGAAAATATAGGATGTTCGTATATTTAATAATTCCAAACCATTATCAACTTTAGGAATATATACATCACGTTTGAGCATCAGTTCTGCATACTGGAATTCTGAAGGCACAATTATTGCAACAGGTTATGATGATACGATTACAATTTTTAATAATTTAGTCTGAGTTATGGACAACTAATACATGCCTTAACGATTTATCACCAACTTAGACTATTAAATATAATAATCAGACAGGAAGATGGGTTACAATCTTACCTACAAAATGGCATGAAAATCCATCCACTGGAGTACAAAAATTTACAATCAGAAATATGCAAAGATATACTATTAATATTTTTTAAAATATTTCAACTAATTACAAATAAATAAGATATATTGATATTTATAGGAGTAAAGATATTGATCTTTCTTCTTTGAGTGATTCTGAAAAAATTACATTTGTTCCTTCAGTATATCAATTTCATCCAACTAAAGATCGGCTTGTAGGAGGATCTTCCTCCGAAAAAATAATCTTTATAACAATGATATTGAAAAGATAAAGATGCCGTTTATTTTCATTTATATGTAACTTTTTAAAATTTTTAACGAATATTTTATAAAATGAACATTAAAAAGTTATAATATATGGTAATTTAAACTTTAATATTTTATAAATATCTCTACAAAAAATTAAAAACATATACTAACTCTCAATGTTTAATTTTTTTTTTTAAACTAAAATCAACATAAATCTTCAAACATTAAATACTAAATTATGTTTATTAGAAAAACTATAATAAATAAAATACTAAACAATTATATTATTAATATTAATAAGATTATTTTGGTATTATGGTAAAAAATATTGTATAATTATATGAATTTATATCATTAATTTTATTAGATCTTAAGAATTTTATATAATGCATTTTCAACGTTTATAATTGATTATTTATAAATTTAAAGTATAAAATAAATTTAATTTAATTAATTCCTATTATATATGAAGCTTGATCAATATAAAACATTTTTATAATTATTATTACGCCAATCAAATACTTCTCAATACATTTAATTCAAACAAAAGCTTTTTATAATAGTTTATTATCAAAATAATAGATGTTATGTTTATTAAAATATCTATACACAAAAAAATCTTTAAAAAATTCTTATTAAACCCAAAATATATAACAACCATTTTCTTTCAATAATAACCCTTAAAAATATTAAAAAATACACTCGCAATCTTAAAAAATATAATTATTTTTAAAAATACAAATCATCGAATCTTATAAAATTATAACATCCTAACATTACAAAACATTTATTCATAACATAAAATAATATAAATATTATAATCCATTGACTACTTTTTAAGTACGTTAATTCAAGTTAAAAATTTATTTAAAACTTTTGATAAATAATAATTTTTAAATAAATAGCTATTAAATCTTTTTTCATAAACAACAAATATAATTCACATTTTTTACTAAAAAATTTAACATTTTTAATTTTTATTAATTTTATTTTTTGAGTGTAAATCAAGTATTTCGTCTTATCAAAAAAAAAGAATCTATTTTTTCTATGTTTTTCACTAAAAAAATTGCACAGAGATTATTTATAAAAAGACAATCAAATACTCCATTTCATAATTATATTATTCTTGTCTTAAAATGGTCTCAAAAACGGTTTATAACGAAGTCTACTGGTCAATTTTCAAATATCTATGAAACATTAAAATTTTCATCAAAAACTACAGAAGAAATAAACGCTAACTTATATACAAACCAAATGAAACTGGTAGAGTCGGAAATGTCTCATTTAACACATAATATTCGTAAATTGTTTGATTCTTGTCATCCTATTCTTCATGAAGTTGCAAATTACTATATTCAAACACAAGGAAAACATGTTCGTCCTCTTATTGTTCTTTTAATATCAAAGGCGGCGAATCTTTCACCAAAAATCTCAGACTGGAATGATCAGATGCGCCATAAATATAATGACCCTATATCATCAGCAAAAATTGTAAATGATAATGATCCCGATCGACCACTGTCATCATATCAAATTGCAATGGATCCGACAGAGACAGATATTCATCCATCTCAAAGGAGACTGGCAGAAATTACAGAAATGATTCATACTGCATCTTTATTACATGACGACGTTATTGATAATTCCGAAGTCAGAAGAGGCATGCCAAGTGGAAATCATGTATTTGGCAACAAAATGGCAGTTTTAGCAGGGGATTTTCTTCTTGGAAGAGCATCAATTGCACTTGCTCGTTTAAGAAATGCAGAAGTAATTGAACTTTTGGCTACAGTAATAGCAAATCTTGTTGAAGGAGAATTTATGCAGTTAAAAAACATAATAGATAAACAGGACAATGATTATCCTGTTTTTAACGACGTATTAAACAACTATTTAAAAAAAACATACCTGAAAACAGCCAGTTTAATAGCAAAAAGCTGTCGAGCCAGTGCTTTACTTGGAGGATGCACTAGTGAAATCGCAGATAATGCTTACTTATATGGTAAAAATCTTGGATTGGCATTTCAGGTAGTTTATTTATACTCAAAATGAAATCTCCTTATATGATTAGTTAACAGATGACATGTTAGATTATATGGTTTCAGAAGATACATTTGGGAAACCCATAAAAACTGATTTAAAACATGGATTAGCAACAGCTCCTGTTTTGTTTGCATGGGAAAAGTATCCAGAATTAGGTCCTCTCATAAAACGGAAATTTTCCAATAATGGAGATATATGTCGAGTATTTTAACTATATATTTAATACTTATATTTTAATATTTACAGACATATGAACTAGTTCTAAAAAGTCATGGATTACAAAAAACAAAAGAACTTGCAGAGAAATTTTGCAACAAAGCTTTAAATTCTCTTAATTCATTTCCAATATCGCCTTCTCGACTTGCATTAGAAGATTTAACATATAAAATTTTAACTAGAACGAAATAGTCAACTAACTTTTAGAAAATATGATAAGAGGTAGTTATTATTGCATATTCATATTTTAATGTATTATATTATCATGGAATGCGACACAGGATTTTTTAATCATTCATATCATTCACTCTTTGCTTATGTATTATTGTTTTACTGCGTATACATATACTTTAACATTTTTTTTTCAAAAACAAATCTAATTTTGGAATTAAATCTATAAAGATTTTAAAAATACAAATCATATTCAACATTTTTTACTAATTTTCAATATCTCATTCAAATTTCTCAATCTATATCAAATCTCCCCAATTTTTTATCCTTTCTAATTCAATCATAAAATAATTAAAATTATTTTATATCTTATCAAGCAATTTCAATAATACTTAATATATTTATTTTCATTTAGCATTTTTCTACATAAATATTATTATTATTTATACTTTAAACTCACTTTTTTCAAATCTTCCAACGTTATAATATCTTAATATTTTACAATTAAAAATAAAATGGGAATTAAACACCTTCATCAACTTCTTGAAGAATACGCATCATCATCTATTAAATCAAATGATATTAACCATTATTTTGGACGAAAAATAGCAATTGTAACATGATTTTTCTAATTTTAGAGCAATAAACTAATTTTTATATTATTTAGGATGCTTCTATGAGCATTTATCAGGTTTTTCTTAAAGATATATGATTATTATTTATATAAATAAGTTTTTGATTGCAGTTCGTCAAAGAGATGGGCAACAATTAATGAATGAAACAGGAGAAACAACAAGGTTAAATAATTCTAATTTTTAAAAGAAATTAATATGTATTCAAGTCATTTAATGGGAATATTTTATAGAACATTAAGATTATGTGATAATGGTATCAGGTAAATGATTAATTTGCAAAAAAAATTTTTAAACAAACAATATATTATCAGACCATGTTATGTCTTTGATGGTAGTCCTCCAAAGTTGAAAAGTGGTGAGGTATGTATATTATTCATTTTTCATTATCCGGAATTTTTATGGAATAATAAAAGCTCGCAAAACGTCTGGAAAGAAGAGAAGAAGCTGTCAAATCACAATTAGAAGCAAAAGAAACGGGTTCCGTAGAAGATTTCAATAAATTTAGTAGAAGAGCTGTACGTGTGACTCGAGAGCATAATGAGGAATGTAAAAAATTACTAAAATTAATGGGAATACCTTATGTAAATGCACCTTGTGAGGCAGAAGCACAATGTGCTGCTCTTGCAAAAACAGGAAAAGCATTTTCCCTAAATAAAAATGATCAAAATTAATCAGTTAAGGTCTATGCTGCAGCATCAGAAGATATGGATACTCTTTGTTTTTCTACACCTATATTACTTCGACATTTAACTTTCAGTGAACAAAGAAAAGAGCCCATCAAAGAAGTTAATCTAGAAAAGGCATTAAGAGAATTAGATATGTCATTAAAACAAGTATACATTTATAAAAATGTAAATATATAATCTAAAAACAAAATAGTTTGTAGATCTTTGTATTCTTTTAGGGTGTGACTATTGCGAACCAATTAAAGGAATTGGACCTAAAAAAGCATTTGAATTGATTAAGGAATATAAATCCTTAGATGTGCTTATAAATTCTCTTGATAGGTCCAAATATCATATACCTGAGGATTGGCCATATAAAGACGCAAGAGAACTATTTTTAAAACCAGATGTTACAGATCCTGAGACTTTAATATTGAAATGGGAAAATCCTGACGCAGAAGGTCTTATAGAATTTTTGGTTAAAGAAAAAGGATTTAGCGAAGAAAGAGTAAATAATGGTATTACGAGATTAGAAAAAACACTAAAGTTATCTCAACAAGTACGCTTAGATGGTTTCTTTAAAGTAAATAAAATTCATTAGTTTTTCCATAATATTAATATATAATAATTTAGGTTATTTCGAAATCAGATAATAGTATTGCTACAGAAAAGAGAAAAGTTAAAGAAAGTATAACTGCAAATAAAAAGAATAAAATTAATAAAAAGAAAAAATAAGTCAAATAGCCAAATATTTTCTAAGATGCAACTTTTATTTTAAGGAAATACTAATATATTTGTATACATAAATCTATTTTAATAACTACCAAAACAACATTTTATTATAAAAACTAAATATATACATTTGCATAAACAAGAAAAAGTAGTACTTAAACTAATAAAACATATGCTCATAAATGAACTTATAATAATTTAGAACATGCATGTGTGCTTTTTACTATATTCAAAAGAATTTTCAGAACATTTTAATTGTATCCCAACAACTATCACTTATTGTTATTATTCAATAACCTCATTAAACTGCTTTATTTTCCTAATGTATTATAATGACCTAATGTATTGCTTTTATTACAAATATATGAAATCTACTATTTTAATTTTATCAGACCTAGATTTTTTATGCCCTTTAATTATCATCTTTTCTGAGTAATAAACAAGATATACAATAATTCACAGATCAACATACATAAAAGTCGACTTTATAAATATTAACTTTTAATTTGATATATCCACTAATAGAGACTTTTTAGTATGATTCAGTTTTTTTATCATAATATTAAAATCTAATTTTTCTATCTTTTAATAGATCAAGGGGTTTTAATAATGGATGATATAAATTTGAAAAACCGCGAAGCGTATCCAGAAGGAGGTATAGCAGAAACTTGAGTCCTTGAATGTGAAAGTCCTTTCCAAAAATGCTCAACTTTTTTAATTATATTATACTAAAGTCATTAGAAATACGTTTATCAGTATAAATTATACTTTAGTGAGAAGATCAATTATTCCAAGATAATATATCGAATCACCAGGAAGATCATCTTCTTTAGTAGCCCGGAAACCTCCATCATCACTATAAAATATAAAATCTTTACGCCTAGATAACATATTACTATTAATTGTTATTATTATCATAAAACATACGATGAGAAATCAGTCTCTAATAATTCATTTGATGTGGAATTAAGAGAAACAGGCCCAGTCGTTGAAACAATTTTTCTGAGTTCATTAGCACTAGAAACAGTTTGACCCTGTTTTAATGAATTATATATTTGCTCAGAATTAGGATTAAACACAGACAATATATTATCACGAATATGTTCTTTGTTTCCTAAAGATAAATCATGTATACCAACAAGAAGACTATAATCCATGATATTTAATGATGCCAATAATTGTATATCAGCTTCTACTTGAGCGAGAAATATATCCCTCTTTTTTGGACCTAATGATAAATACATATTTCTTCTAATCCAATTTAAATCCTTCATAGTTGCTCTTGGGTTTTTTTTCAAGTCCTCTTCCTTATAATCTCTTCCTACAATAGAACCTTTTAAATCAAATGTTTCATGAATATCACGATGAGGAGGAAATAAATTGTTCATTATAACAAAATGAATTTTATGACCATGTGGCATTTTTACCCTATGAAGACCATAAAACTGAGAGATTAACGTATTTGGATTTTTCTTAACATGCTACAATACAATTAATTCACAATAATAATAATATAATAGATAAGCACCTCATAATATTGCTTTAAAATCTTACGTAAAAACTTATGTTCAGAATGATGAATAGTCTTAATTATATAACGATAATCACGTGAAAAATAAAAGAAGCTTCCACTTTTTCCAGGAGATCCTAACTCAGAAAGAATATATTTACTTGTTAAAGACATTAAATAATCTGCTGGGTCAAGGTGAAATAAAGCTCTCAAATGGCGAAAAACCCAGGGTGAATAATCTTTAAATTTGAAATCATATTTTGCAGAAGGAGTCAATTCATTACCCGTTCTAAAAATTAGAAAACATAATATAATAACAAAAACATACATGTCAAAGGAAAATTTATACGAATCAATGAAATCAGCACTTGTAAGATCACGATCAACTTTTGCTGTACACCTAGAAACCTAATCATTTTAAACATTTAAAAAATCAGTTATAAGAAAAATACTCCAACTCTAATCCCCGTTAACATATTATAAGCAGTTACATAATTAACATGATCTTCTCCAATCCTAGTACCAACAAAAACATTATCACTTTCATCATCCGCTTTTCGCTTATGTTTTAATGTTCGTTTTTGCCAAATTGTGTCAATCCATTTTGTAGATTCATGTGATATAGAGCCCTCACAAACATCTAAACTAGTAGATGTAATATTTTTCCGGAAAAAATCTGTTTTTGAAGCATTATTTATAGAATATTCATCTGAACGCGATATACGACTTTGAGCAACTGAAGTATCTGAAATTCTATTAGGTATATCCAATGTAACACATGATCTTTCAGAATAACTCTGAAAATTTTGTTTTGTAGAAGAAATATCATTAAATGTATGATCCTGTTTATGTGAAATAGGTAATGTATATTGAGAATCCGGAAGATTAATAGTAACAGCAGAAGTAGTATCATTATTAAATGTTTTTTTTTTTAAATTTGATTTTTTATTATCTAAAGAACAAAAATAGTCCATATCAGTACCAGACTGCGAAAATATCTTACATTTTCCACTATTTTCCGCTGTTTCTTTAAAACATTTTATATGTTGATATGACTTATCACATCCATTCGATATATAATGATGATTTATTGAATGTTCATGCAAAGATTCGTTCATTAACATATTATTATTTTCTAAATCAATATTCTCATCTTCTCTATTTAATTTATTTAATTTCTTTCTATCATCTTTAGTTTCTTCTCTGTTTGTTATATTCCATTGGAACTTGACACTCATCCAAGTATTTTAAACCGGATTTTTTTCAATCAATCTTATAAATATAAGAAAATATCATTATTTAATATTAAATATACCTTTTATATTGTCATTTATTGACTTATTCGCCTTATTTCATCCTTTTTTTTTTATATTCTTTACCTTTTTTTCATGTTATCGACCAACACATCACCAAAAATCATGATCAACGACCAAATTAAAAAAATAGAATTTTTATATAAAAATATAAGTTAAAATATGTATATTTTTAAGAATATTAAAGGTAAAAATGATAAATTATGATTAATTTTATTATTTAATAAAATTATATAGAAAATAAGATTTTAAAATATAAAAATCAGATACAAATAAGAAAAAGAAATTAGTGTTATACGTTTAAATGAATATTTTTATTATACTTAATAATTAAGGAAGAAAAAGGGTAATTTTTTTATTAAAAAATATATATTTCAAGTAAAAATATATAAATTTATAATAAATCGATCTTGTAATTCATTTTCAAAGAAAAATCTGATTAAAAAAGCTCTTTATACACCTTTAGGAAAAGTTCTAACAATATCTGGAACGGGACTTTTAAAAGTATACCTTTTTTATTTATTTATTTATTTTTGGTCCATATAACTCAAAAGTATTTCAATATCACCCCTTCTTTAGAGAATATTGAAAAATATAAGTCAATATTATCACTTTCATTTAAACCCTTTTTCTTTATACATGATACTAATTTTCTTACACAAAGATTATATTACAAATTCTATAGAACGTATTCAAAATGCTATTAAAACAAATAAAGTATAAATATCTTATATTTTAAGAACGGAAAAAGTATCATTTGATCATTATCAATCATTTTCTATGAAAAGTATAAACAGTTTATCAAATCTTTCTATCACTTTTAAAATCCTTGATTTTTACAGAAAAAATAATATTTCATTTGCTGCAGCATATAATGAAGTGAATGAATACAATAATAATATTATCTTTAAAAAATTATAGTCACTAGTAATAATAACAAAAGAATAATTCTTTATAATAATTCTAAACTTAAAAGAGGTCAAGGAAAAACAATAAACGCTAAACATTGGACTACAAAAACAATAAATTAACCTTTATTAATATAAAACTACAGTTCATTATGAATATCTTTATTAATTTTTTCATCAAAATTAGATTGCATATTTTGTATTGTATTAACAGGTGTTACAATACCATCTAAACTGTGTTCATTTATTTCATTACTTTTTCCTTGTTCTAAAATACGTTTAATTAAATCCGTCACTGTTTTATCATATTCATTCCATTCCTGGACTTGGCGACGAGCACGTTTCAACTTAGACTCCTTTGTCATTGGATTATTACATAAATCTATAGTTTTTGCGTCTTTAAGACTTTCATCAGAACACCATGTTTCACACCAGAGCCAGTTTTGTGATAAAGAAAAAATCGGGATCAAATGTTGTAAATTATTCGGTAAATCCTGATCAAGGTTAGACAATGATCCAGGATCCCGACTAAGAGTCTGATAATGTTGTCTCAATATATCACCAGCAGCAATTTCTCTAAATTTTTTAAGATCTACTACATATAATGCGCTTTTCAAATATTAAATACTTAGTAATTATAAAAATGATTACCTTATATGGTACGGTTTTCCTCTAAGATGAGATTTCCAATAACCCTTTTTCCAAAATCTATAATCCTCCATTTCTTTTCTGGAATCACACATTGGAGTATATCCATAAGGAGCACCCTGCAGATCCATATCTACAAGCTCTTTTAAATCTGTTCGAACAATCTTCAAAAAATAAATAATTTATAATATATTGTATTATAATATATACCTGATCTGCATCAACAAATATAATATTATCTAGATCTAAAGGAAATAAAACATCTAAGAAAAGAATTTTATATCTAAAATAATTTTCATTATTTATAAATTCTATTAATTCAATTCAAACTTACCCCCATATTTGTCTTTGTTTTTCTTCTTGAGAGTGTAGCCAATGGGGCCAACGATATGTAATAAGTTCATATTGAAATCCAAATTCATCTGCAACATAAGGTAAAGAATTCTAATAATACAAATTTAATCCAATTTAATATAATAATAAAGAAAAACCTTAAAAGATGAAGATAAAAAATTTTCAATAAACCAAACTTTAACTGTATGTTTTGTATGTTTAAGAACACTCAAAATCATAATATATAAAAACCTTTCATATAAATGCCCACTTGCTATAGAAAAAATATTAATTTCAGCGTGAGATTTTTGCATAGATGTTTCAAATGTAAATTCATTAACCTTTTCAAATTGCGTAGCTTTCGAAGCTGTACTTCCAAACTCAGAATTATCATTTTTATTAGAATTCACATTTTTTAAAATAGAATAATTCTCCTTTCCAGGTTTCCTAATAAGTTTAGGAAATATTGTTAATCCCTCAAAACTTTCTAATATAATCCCCTCAGTAAATTTATTACTATCAGATTCAAACCTGTGAAAAATATCTGAAATTTCAAAAACATTACTACTTTCTCCATTTATAATATCTATTTTAAAAATCCCAGGATTAGCCTTAAACTGAAAATAACCAAAATTATTCATAATTATCGTATCAGTAACAAAATTATTGTTTTTAGTTTTAAGAGCAAGCTGAACACCAGCAGGTATTTCTTTTAAACTAATATCTTCTGCATGTCCCTCTATAAGTATATATTTAAGCTCATAAACAACTTTAATTCTAGTAATTTTTTTTGATGACAAATCAGATAATAAAAGATTATCTAAATCATAAATTGACGTTTTTTGAGTAACAATCCAGGATCCAGGAAAATCATAATCAATAGTATATAAATGTGATTTGGGTAATTTCTCAAAAATAGCATTTGGATAAATCAATTCACTGAAAAAGAAAAATAAACAAAAAATTTATATACTTATTTTCGTTTACCCATCATTATCAAATTTCAAAGAAGAATGTAAAACATAACGATAAAAACGATTAATAGATAATTCAGATATTTCTAATAAAGGGTTCATATAAATTTTCAAGTATACACCCTTCATTTGTTTTAAGACCTAAATTTTTAGAAAAATTCTTAAATATAAAATATACACACATTTAAAATAGAGACAAATTTCTGAGATATTTCACTTAAAGGATCTATTATAGCTTTAACTTCAAATAAGCAATCCGTTTCATTCCCCACAACAAATGATGGAATTAAATTTTGAAATAAAGTATAGATGTTATTTTTTCCAACCCATGGATAATTCTCAAATTTATGTTTTTCAGAAATCATATCTGATAATATTATGGAAGATAATACAGGAAAAAACATTTTAACTCTAAAAATATTATTCATTATTCATTATTTTTTTATTTTACTTTGAATTTTTAATATCCAAACTGTAAGTAATAGCTTTTAATTGAAAAATAATTGAAAAATTAAAAAAACTCCCCAAGGATTGAAAATTATCAAGTGAAAAATCATATGGTTCAAATAATGGCCCAATAATCTTAATTATATTAATAAACATCAAAATATTTTCAACATACATAACCGTTCGCTAGCAATCCAAATTGACCGGGAGAGAATCCAAGTTTATTTAACGAATCTCTCATTTTTCCCCAATATGATTTAGCTTTTATTGAACTTAATCGTAATTGTTCGGAATTATATGTATTTAAAATAAAATCAGGATATTTTACCCTCACATTAATATTGTTACCAGAATCATAACTATCCAAAAGCTCTTGAATATAATTCAATACTGAGCGAGCAACATGAATATCACTTTCATTTAAAAGAAAAAGAAATATTGAAAATTCAGATTTCTTTTCACTAAGGCTGGGATTATGTAAAAATCTTAAACTGGTATGTGGATGTTTTATCTAAATTATTTTAAAACAAAATACAAAAACCGAAAAAATACACACCATATATTTTAGAGAAGACTCGGCAAATTTTAGACCTTCTCTTGTATCAAAATCAGCAATTAACCAAAGACTTAATTCAGTATTTAAGTTTTCTACAAAAATAAGTCCACAATAATTATTTCCTTCTCCAAAAATAACCATTAATAGAAGAAAATTGTATGTTTCTTTGATCAAACATAAAATCAGTTAACTTTTGACATTTAATCGTTCTATTTATGGGATGTATATAAGAATCTCGCATAAAAATTGCATCTTCTAAAAGATATTCAATAATATTTACATTATTTGCAGGTTTTTTTTCAGATATCTAAAAATAAGAATTAATAGAAAATAACTATAAAGTCTACCTTTTTTCTTATTATATTAACATCATTTATTAAAACATCAAATAAAGAATTCATCCAATTCTAACATTATAAGAAAAATTAAAAACTTTATGATATATATACCAATTTTTTTTCTATGAATTTTCCATTAACAATTAAAAAATCACCATTTTCTACATTAAGTCTTAATAACCATTTTTTCGTTTTCAATATATATTGTTCTATTTCTTCCAATTCCACAATATCATTAACATCCAATTTATCTAACTCAGCATATAAACCATGTTTTAACAAAATATACTGAAGTTTTTTCAATAAAATACTTTTATCGCGTAAAGATCCAAAATCAGACTAAATCCCATAAAAATATGTACTTAAAAAAAACAGCATACGTATAATATATATTCGAATGCAAAATCAAAATTATAAGTATTAAATAAAAAATAAAAAATTTTAACCAATAAAATATCTATTAAACAAGTAAAATATTGTATAAAAACTTTAAAACATACCATCTGGATTATGCCATACTGGAACAATTCCAAATCTAATAGGAAAAAATCCTTGAATGAAAAAAAATACACTTTTAAAAAAAAATATATCGATTTTTTTCGAAAAATCTAAAGGTATAATTACATGATGTAAATTATATCGTATCATATGTAGCTGTCCAGGAGGTAAATCATCAAAATACTAACACTAATAAATTTCTTGATTAAAAAATTAAATATATACTTCATAAATATTTTTAGAAAAATGAATGTAATTCGAATCATTCTCTATATCATTTAACCATAAAATAACATTTGAACCTTCATAATTATCTCGAAAATCAAATCGGATATTAAAAAACTTATCAAATAAATCAAAAATATTTTTATGAGTTAATAAAGATTTTGCTTTTTTTGCAGACAATCCCAATTTTTGTAAAGACATGATCAAATTATACTCTTCCCTTAAATGTTTTAATAAAGAAAATCCATTTATTTTAAAATGATCAATTTGATGTCCATTAATGAATAACATTGTTTTTCCAGGATCAGTATATTGATGATTGAATATTAATTTTTCAAAATTTTCTTTACCTATTTTTACAGTTGATAGATACGAAGCATACTTTGGTAAATCCTGGACGATCTGAGTGAGAGTTCCCAAAGGATTCTGACTTTTCATAACAAATTGAGTAACCGATAGTCCCAATTCTTTTAATTCAGCATTTGTTAACGGTTTAATTTCATCATTCTGAATACTAGACAAAAAAGGATCTGAATCAGAATCCGGAATGAGATTTTCAAAAAAAGTATTTTCATTAAAATCTATTTTTATGTATGAATTAAGTAAAAAAGAAAATTAAATACCCTCTATAATTTCTCTATCATCCATAACCAAATAATCTGTTTTTTTTAAAGAAGCCTCAACGCCATATCCGCTTAAATATAACAGGTTTTTTGAATCAGAAGCTTCAGGCTTATAACGAAAAACATATTTTAAATTCCCTAGTTTAGCCTCTTCATATAAAAAAGAATGATAAATAACGTAATCATAAGAACTTAAATCAGCATACAAAACAACCGTAGGGGAATCACCAATACTGTAATTATGAAATACATGATCAAATGGTAATAATGTAATAGGCCTATCTTAAATTAACCCGGAAAAAAAAAATACAAGAACAAACTTAACATTTTTTTCTTTAATATCTTTCGATTTTAAAAACTCATTAATATCGCAATATTGTTTTTCATTAAATAAAATCCAATTTTTGCAATGTAAATTAAAATTTTTATGAATCATTTCTGAAACTACTGTATCATTATAATAATGATAATATGCTTGTACTTTCGGCGCTGATGATTGAAGTGCCAATGCATAATCCAAAATTGATAACGAAATTTCATCCGTTAAAATTTCATGTTCATATATCATTTTATACAAATAATTATAATTATTTAAATTAATTTTTGTTAATATCACATTTTTATCTTTTGATATAGCATCAAGCAATGGAAAAAAAAGTGCCTCATTTTGTGCTGCAACTGTTTCTCTAACAAATTTAATCTTTTTCTTCTATTTTTTGAAACTTACAAAAATACATTTATAAATGCTGGTGCTTCAAATGATGCTGTTAAATATGCATTAATAATAGGTGATCCTGATATTATTTTATAAAATATTCCAAAAAAAAATATATAAATAACCCTTTTAACTTGTAATATAATATTTATATTCATCACAAGTATTTATACGAATGATTCATAAATGAATTATACGATATATAGATTTCAATAAAATGAAAATATCAAAAAATGAATCATATAAACATTAAAATATTTAAAAAAAGGATTTTTTTATCATTTTTATAGTTTAAATTTGTATAATTTATCTTTTTTATTGTATTAAATTATAAATGAATATATTTTCAATATTTATTTAAAATTTTAATTACATAAAACAAAATTATTATATGAATTATCAATTATTTTTATTAAGAAATAATATTTTTTAGTTATTTTTATATAAAATATTAAAATTTCTTAATAATAAGTTGATATCAAAAGTTAAAAATAACCGAACGTTATCAAATAAAAAAATCTATTTTATAGAGGGTTAAATGATAAAAATCATTGAATTTCTTAGGAAAAACAAAGATAAATAAAATAAGAATAATCTTTAAAAACTGGGGTTAATTTTTTTTTTCAATTGCCTAAAAATACTTATTAATTATAACATTAAAACTTAAGATAAAAAATGAATAAAAATAGAAATTTTCATCATCCATTTACACCATATCCTATTCAAAATGAGTTTATGGAGGCTCTTTATTCAGCAATTGAGAGAGGAGGTGTTGGTATTTTTAATTCACCGACAGGAACAGTGAGTTTTGGCGATTTAAAGAACAAATAAGATGAAAACAATAGGGAAAATCTTTGAGTATTATTTGTGGAGCATTAACATGGCTCCGTGAACATGATTTTTTTTATTTAGAGCACGAAAACAATGATGAACCAGAATGGATTATTAAATATGAAATAGAGGAGAAAAAACGCTCTATTGAAAAAAAAAAAAAAAAAAAACAGAAGAAAAGCTGGAAAAAATAAGAAAAGATGAAGAAATAAATAAGTATATTGAAGTAAATAAGAAATTTTCTTTCAAAAAACAACGTTTGGTAGTATATTTTTATTTATATCAATTAAAACTTGACAATTTAGAATCCACATGATGAATCTGATGATGAAAGTTTTTTAATAAACGATTATGATAGTGATGATGATAATTGCAAAAAATTCTCATATCTGAATTCCATCGATGCTAATAATTTTTCTCCTCAAGTATTACAATTATTACACAAGTATTTTAACACATATGTCCTGGATTATAGTAACTTTTAGACTTAAATACCCAATAGAAGGTGAAGATAATTCTGAAGATGACGATAAATATCCTGAAGAGCTTAAAGTAGGCTCTACATATTTTTAGTATCTTTTTTAACATATAGATTATATATTCATCAAGAACGCACTCTCAATTAACACAATTTATTAATGAATTGCGGCGTGTTTCATTTCCATCTATATTTTGCGAAAATGATACCCAACCGATAAAACATATCGCATTAGCATCTCGCAAAAATTTATGTATTAATCCTAAAGTCTCAAAACTATCTAATATTAATTTAATAAATGAAAAATGCTTAGAACTTCAAAAGAATGGTAATTATCCATACTCACTTTTATTATTCTTTATATAGGTAGGAACTGTTTCAGAAAACAAATGTAAATATCTCCCTAAAAATGATAAAACAAAAATACACAAATTCAGAGATTACGCATTAGTAAAATATATCTCTATTAATAAATATATGAGACTTATTTTAATAGGCTAATATTCGTGATATCGAAGATCTTGTTATATTAGGTAAAAAATTAGAAATATGTCCATATTATTCTTCGAGGGCAGCTCTTAAATCAGCGGAGGTAAAAACTCTATGATTCTACGAACTATATGTAAATAATTCAGGTAATTACTTTGCCATATCCACTTCTTTTACAAGCATCTACTCGCAAAACATTAAACTTATCTCTTAAGAATCATATAGTTATTATAGATGAAGCACATAATCTGATAGATGCGATAACATCGATATATTCAAGTACGATAACTTTTAACCAAGTTTCATTAGCTATAAATCAAATTGATCTTTATCTTTCAAAATTCAATAAGAAACTTAAGGGGAAAAATCAAGTTTATATAAAACAGATTATGAAGTTATTACAAAACATAAGTGATTTTATGAAACAAAAAAGTAGTATTGTAGGTGATATTCAAGTTGAACAATCCGAAATATTATTTTCTAAAGGAGCAGATCAAATAAATATATATAAATTAGAAAAATATATAAAAAGTAGCGGATTAGCCAGAAAAATAGATGGATATTTTGAAAAAATTTCCAAAAATTCAAACAAAAAAATAAAAAACAATGAAAATAATACCATCTCTGGATTACCTGTCCTTTCCCACATACAAACATTTCTTTTAAGTCTGACAAATCCTTTTACCGAAGGAAAAATATTTTTTGGACATATTGAAGATTCTGAAACCAATAATAAAACAAACACAAATTGCTATTTAAAATATTTACTTCTTAATCCATGCCATCAATTTAAAGAAATAGTCAATGAAGCAAGAGCAGTAATCCTTGCTGGTGGGACAATGGAGCCTGTAGGTATTATTTATAAAATAACAATGATTTATAATTAATAGATGGATGACATTATCTATCAACTTTTTCCTTATCTGCAAAAAGAAAAAATTCATAAATTTTCTTGTGGACATATTATATCACCAGATCATTTATGTGCTATAATAATATCTAGTGGTCCTAGTAAGGAAGAATTCATGTTCAATTATGAAAAAAGAAACAATGATGTTATGGTAGAAATAAAAAGTTATTATATCATATATTAATATCATTTAAGTTAAACGAACTTGGTAATACTCTCATAAATCTATGTAGAGTTATACCAGATGGCTTAATTTGTTTTTTCCCGAGCTATGAATATTTAGAAAAAGTAGTTCAAAAATGGAATATAAAACAGCAAGAATCAAAGTCTTCCATATGGGAAAGATTAGAAAAAAAAAAAAAAGTGCATTTAAGACACTATATTTGACTTGAATTGATATCTATAGATATTCATGGAAGAAAGACTTTCAGAAAATACTGAAAATATATTACAAAATTATTCATATGCAATTAATTCTTCAAGTACATCAACGTGTAATGGAGCACTTCTTCTATCTGTTGTTGGTGGAAAATTATCAGAAGGAATTAATTTCTCAGATAAACTTGGAAGAGGTATAGTTATCGTAGGTCTTCCTTTTCCAAATATCCAAAGCGCTGAATGGAAAGCAAAATTGGAATTTATTGAAAATAATTCTCGTCAACATTTTTTAAATAATCCAAACATTCAAAAGGATTCAATTGAATATCTTGTTAAATCTGCTAAAGAAGAATATTATGAAAATATTTGTATGCGTTCAGTAAATCAATCAATAGGTATTCATAAAATTTATAATATATTTATTTTACTAAATAATTAAGGTAGAGCTATAAGGCATAAAAATGATTATGCTACTATAATTTTTTTAGATAAACGTTATGAATCTAAAAAAATACACAATAAAATCCCTGAATGGATAAGAAATAGTCTTATTTCACAAAATACTTCAATCAATCACGATTTTGGATCAATATTAAAACATATCACCAATTTTTTTACAAATAAAAAATAAAACTTAAAATTATTTTATAATCAATCATTTTTTATAAAATATATTAATATAAATTAAATTCTATAATTACTAAAGCTTATGAAATAATCAATAATACTTATCATTTATAAGAATTGAAATAGATATATATTTTAAACATTCATCGGTAAACGTCATTACGTATCAAAGATGCAAATATTCACCAAAGTATAAGAATACTTGATATTTTAATGAAATTTCTTATATTTTTATAGTTTGAATCCAAATCATCAAGAGTGAAAGGAGTTTCTTTTCACCCTAAAAGACCATGGATTCTTACATCATTACATAATGGAACGATTCAACTATGGTTACTTTTTTTTTTATTTTTTCAATAAATAAAAAGTTAATACAAAGCAGGGATTATCGTATAGGCACATTAATTGATAGATTTGATGAACATGATGGTATATTTATTTTTTTTTTGATCATTTACTTATTTTATATAGGTCCTGTTCGAGGTATTCATATTTTTTATTAATCAATTAATTTTATTATTATTATTAATATTATAGGTATTTCATTTCATAATACACAGCCTCTTTTTGTTTCTGGTGGGGATGATTATAAAATTCGTGTCTGGAATTATAAATCAAGAAAACTTTTTTTTACACTTAACGGTCATCTAGATTACGTTAGAACTGTTTTTTTTCATCATGAATATCCATGGATTCTCTCATGTTCTGATGATCAAACTGTAAGAATATGGAATTGGCAATCTAGAAATTCAATTGCTATCCTTACAGGCCATAATCACTATGTTATGGTAATATATTATTTCATTTATAATATTTAATTTAAAATTATATTTTAGTGCGCACAATTTCATCCTAAAGAGGATTTAGTTGTTTCTGCTTCTTTAGATCAAACAATTCGTGTATGGGATATTTCTGAACTTCATAAAAAAAACACAACTCCATCTTTAGCTTTTGAAAATCAACTAGGGAAATCACATACCCAAACTTCTGATCTTTTTGGAAATAATGGAGTTGTTGTTAAATACCTTCTTGAAGGTCATGATCGCGGCATTAATTGGGTTTCTTTTCATCCAACCTTACCCCTTATTATTTCTGCAGGAGATGATCGCTTAATTAAATTATGGCGTATGAGTGGTATTTTTTATCCATAATCTTTATATCCATTCTTATTTTCAAAGAAACAAAAGCATGGGAAGTAGATACATGTAGAGGACATTTTAATAATGCATCTGCTGTTTTATTTCATCCACATCAAGATCTTATTCTTTCTGTTGGAGAGGATAAATCAATACGTATATGGGATCTTAACAAACGTACTAGTTTGCATTCATTTCGCCGTGATAATGATAGATTTTGGATTATTGCAGCACATCCTGAAATTAATCTCTTTGCTGCCGGTAATTCTTACTTTTTAACATATCTAATATATTAATTCTATAAAAGGTCATGATAATGGCGTTATGATTTTTAAGTTAGAACGAGAAAGACCTACTTATACTGTTTATCAGGATACTCTTTTTTTTGTGAATAAAGAAAATTATATATGCTCATTTGATTTAAAAAATGATATCAACGAATCTTTTGTCATATCTCTCAAAAAACTCAGTAGTCGTTGGAAAAAACCACGTACTATTTCATATAATCCATCTCAAGAAATGATTTTAGCATGCTCACCCACTGATAATGGTATTTATGAAATTTTTCATTTAACATCAGATGAAGAAAAATCTCTGAGGAATTCAGAGACTAAGAAAAACACATCTTTTACACCTGAAAACGGAGATTCAGAAGAATTATGCGGATCTGCAACATCAGCCATCTTTATAACTCGTAACAAATTTGCAGTCTTTGAAAAATCAGATCAAACTATTAAAATTAAAGATTTACTAAATGCCACTATAAAAACTATTCAACTGAACATCACTATTAATAATATTTTTCCGGCAGGGAATAAACATATTATTATTTCTTCACCCATGTCAGTTATTTTATATGATATTCAACAAAAAAATATTGTTAATCAGCTTTCTATTTCCCAGGTAAAATATATTGTTTGGTCTAATGATGGAGAACATGTTGCTCTTCTTGGAAAGCACACATTAACTATAGCAACAAAGCTTTTAAAACAAGTATGTTCTTTACATGAAACAGTACGTATCAAAAGTGCATGCTGGGATGATTCGAATATTTTACTATATTCTACTCTTAATCATATTAAATACACTCTTTTGAATGGGTATAAATCATATAGCCTATCTTTTAAATTATCTAAACAAGAATAGCGATAATGGCATTATTCGTACTATAAATCAACTTATTTATCTTGTACGAGTAAAAGGAAAAACCGTATATTCTCTTGATCGTAATTCAAAACTAAAATTCATAAATATTGATCCCACAGAATATCATTTTAAACTTGCTTTAATAAACAAAAATTATGAGGAAGTGTTGCATACTATTCGAACATCAAATCTCGTTGGACAAAATATTATTAAATATGTTCAGGAAAAAGGGTATCCTGAGGTATATTTATATTATTTTAATTTACCTCGAATATTAAAACATACAGATTGCCCTACAATTTGTACAAGATCCACAAACTCGGTTTGAACTTTCCTTAAAATGTAGCAATCTTGAGCTTGCATTAAATGTAGCCAGAAAGATTGATAAACCAGAAATATGGAATTCTCTTGCTACTGAAGCACTACTTCAGGGAAATCATCAAATTACTGAAATATCATATCAAAAACTTAAAAATTTTAACAAACTTTCTATGTTGTATTTTATAACTGGTAACATTAACAAGATAGAAAAGATGTTGAAAATAGCAGAGACTCGTGGAGATTACACTGGTCGATTTTATAATTCCCTTTTTTTAGGAGATATAGAATCCCGTATAAAAATATTTAAAGAAATTGATCAATGTATACCTTTTTATATCAATATTTATAATAATAAATCATAGACGCTTTGGCATATGCTACTGCTAAAACATACGGATTTACAGACCATTGCAATTCTATTTTAAAAGAAACTGGCATTAAAGAAGATGATATTAAGATTCCATCTGGAGAAATTCTATTACCTCCTAAACCCTTATATAAAACCTTTGAAACCAACTGGCCTTTAAAGCCTGTAACACAAACTTGGATTGAAAAAGCTTTTTTTCATAAATTTGATTTAATGACTATAGAAGATCAATATACTCACTACAATGATATCAATGCTATGACTAATGTAGATGATACTATCTCTACTATGGAGCATAATCAAAAAGATATCACAAGTGAGAATACAGACGAAGGCTGGGATATAGATGACGATATAATTATAAATACAGAAACTCCAAGTGAAGAAGATTTCGGAATTGAGGCAAATATTTCTTCTGGAATCAAAGAAACTGATCTTTGGGTTCGGAATTCCCCCCTTGCAGCAGACCATATTGCTGCAGGATCATTTGAAAGTGCAATGCAGGTATAAAAGAATTCCCAATATTTTAGTTATTTACTTAATTATAAAGTTACTTCATCGACAAGTTGCTATTGTTAATTTTGAACCTCTTAAATCAAAATTTATGTTAATTTTTCAAGCATCAAGGGTATTTTTACCAGCATCACCGTCTTTACCATCACTTCAATATTATCTTCGACGAACCAAAGAAACTGATTCAAGAAAACTACTTCCAAATATCCCATTAAACTTAAATGCAATTTCAAAACATCTTCAAAATGGCTATCAACTTGTTAGAGCCAATAAATTACAAGAAGCTGTTGATATTTTCCGTGATATATTATATAATCTTTTATTAGTTATTGTTTCCACAGAATCAGAAGAAAATGAAGTACAATATTTGATTCTTACTATTTTTACTAATAACTCTAGATAGCTCAATTAGTTGAAATTAGTCAACAATATATTGTTGGTTTATCTATGGAGCTAAAAAGAAGAGAAACTCCAACAGAATCGATCAAGCGTAATCTTGAATTAGCAGCTTATTTTACACATATTATGCTTCAGCCTTCTCATAAACAGCTTGCATTGCGACAAGCTATGAATTTGTCATACAAAAACAAGAATTTATTTAGTGCATCACATTTTGCAGTTCAATTATTAGAACTTAATCCCTCTGGTCAAGTTCTGGAACAAGTATATATAACCTTTTCTTTTATTTAAACGTATGGTTTAAATCATTTTTAGGCACAAAAAATTCTTGCAATTGGAGATAAAACACCTAAAGATGCTATAGAAATAAACTACGATCCATTTACTGAGTTCGATATATGTTCAAAATCATACACTCCCATATATAAAGGCGATTCTAAAGAGTTATGCCCATTTTGTGGAGCAAAATATCTATTAGAGTACAGAAAAACATTGTGTGTAATCTGCAAAATATCAAACATAGGAGGCTCAGCTAGTGGACAACGCAATAGAATATTTATAAAATAAATTACCCAACTCCGGATTTACATCTAGATGTAAATTTACATCTTTCATGACTTAAAAATAAACATAAATTTGTAAACAACATGAAAACATTAAAAAATCATATTTTCCAAATTTCCAACCCCGCTATATCAAACCATTCTCCTGGCCTTACACTATCACTAAGCGCTTCATTATTAAACGTTTCTGTTGAAGTTGACATTCCCTTTTCAAGTCGATTATCTAACCATAATCCATATTTCCCATCACCCCCTCCAATTGATAAAAACGAATTATCGCATAAAACCATGTAACTATTAATGCCAGTTGACATAAATACCTTAAATTCAAACTTAGACTGATTTATATTTCTGATTGAATCATCTGAAATTATTTTCCAAATAAAACTAAAGTATTTAAAGAAATTATATAGCATCATAAACGCATACCAATCCATAGAACCATAAAAGGATGTACTTAAATGAAAATATTCATTAACAAATGCACCAAATATCTATTAAAAACATTGATTTTTTTAATAAAAAATAAATTTAAACCTACATTACTACCACTGTCTTTAACAATCAATAAAAATCCAGCTCTAGAACCAAAGTTCCCTCTATTTTGGAAAGATTTTGAATATAATGTACGTAAACTTGCTCCATGATGATCTAAAGAATAAACCAATTTCCATTTATCCTGAAGTTGAAGACGGGGAGGTAAAAACTTCCGAATCCTTTCAGCAAGCTCCTCAGTCAAATTCACAGACCATTTCTCTTTATTATAACCACAAAGTGAAATGGAAACAAGTGGAGGAAGAATAAAAGATTTTGATTTACGTTTAGTTGCTGAAGACCGTCTAAATTTTAAAAAACAGGAAAAAAATGGTACTGATGACCTTAAATTCACACTCAACCCCCCAATAATTCTATTCAAATATTAATTTATCCATTTATTCCTTTAGAAATCTTAACAAAATTAAAAAAATAAAAAATGCAAGAATAATTAATAATAAAATCCAAAAAGACAACCTTTTAAGTCCTCTAAATATTTAAAGATATTTCAAGAATAATATATATCAATCTCCTCTTTTTCTAATCAAAATACTTGTTATTTTTTTCGTGTAAGTAAATATCGAAAAATGATCAGCCATCTTAACTAACCCAAATATTATAGATAAATAAAAACAAACCCATAGATAAAAAGTGTTTTTTTAAATAAAAATAAAATCATTTAATATGATTAAAATGAACCTATATAAAATTTCTAAATGAAACTTTAAAAATAATTTTTAAGTATAAAAATTATTTTTAAAGTTTCATTTAGAAATTGAAACAATTTCAGAGACTTTATTTAACCCTAAAACATGATCCATAATGTTTTTTCTAGTTTCAATAGTTTCCTTAGTTAAACCTAAAATAAGATCCATTTCATAAGTTTTTAATTGATTTTCTACGCGAGAATAATCCATTAATTGAAGTGCTTTATCAACATTATCCTTTTTTTGTTTTTTATCCTGTAAAATAAGCGTATTTTCATATTCTATTAACTCTTGTAACGCAGAAAAAGATTTTTTTGGAGATTTCATCATCTTATCATTATCTAAAAGAGAATGAACTTCAGAAACATCTTTATAACGTAATAAAAGTGTTGACAAGAGAAAAAAATGCGTTGAATCTAAAGTTTTTTTAAATTTTTTTAATACTCGAGCTCTAACTAATTCTTGAGCATTCCAGACGTTTTTTTTATGGGACAAAAACTGTATAGCTAAATTCATGTATTAGAAAAGAATATAAATATACATTTTTACCACTTTTTTTCCTGTTTTTTCTCCTGCTTTTTTCATTTTTTCTTAAATCTCCCAAATCACACCGTTCAACACAAGAATTCAATGAATTCTCAACATCATAAAAAACTCGTTCAGATGACAGTGCTACATTTGTAGGGAATAATTCAGATTCTGAAAATCCTGATAATGATAAAGCAGATATTTCTTTTTCTAAAAAACTCATCGTCTTATTTATATATAAAATAATTAAATTTAAAAATTTTAAAATATATTAAAATATATTATAAATTTTATTTTATTCAACAACCACCTTTTTGTTTAAATAATGCATAAAAACATTTATATATTTTCATATTTTAAAGATTAATTGAAATTTATGAAACAATATTTTCTGGGATTTCCTCATCCATACGGAATTGTGTTTCATCATCAACAGTGATAACATGTTGCTTAATTAAATTCTTATTTATTTCTGAACCATTTTTATTTGTTTCTCCACTTAATTTTTGTTCTAATGGAGAAAATATATCTTTAGAATAAGAAATTGTATTATTTTTTGCTGTATCAAATAATATACTTGGTATTTGACGACCATTTATTTGATTATAATTATATTCATGATGATATGGCAGATTAGAATCATGATATGAAATTATTCCAGAACGTTTTGAAGTCAGATTATCAGAAGACTCAATATGTTTGGAAAAAAATGCAGAAAACCTTGAAGATGGTGATGTTCCAAAGCTAGATGGATTTGATCGAAAATTAATATTAGAAAAGGATTCATGATCATCCATTTTTTGAAAATCATTAAATGTAAACGATTTTTGTGAAACAGGAAGAGATAGTTTTTCATCAATTGCTAATTTAGATAAATTTTTGTCATTATTTCTCAAAATATTAGGATTTCCCCATGGATTAAGCCAAGTATCTTTTAAAAAATTTGATGAGACACTATGAATATGATTACTGTTTGTACATTTTTCCGAAGTCAACTGCACAGATTCATCTTCTAATTTTAAATTTTTTTCTGATTTAAATACAATGGGCTCATCAGAAAAAGTATTCCCTGAAAAGCTTAAGAGAGGGGAAAAGGGAACATTTTTATGTTGTAAAGGAGAATGTACCGAACCTGTTCCAGAAAATGAAAATGATGAAATCTCCGGAAAATCAGGTTTTGTAGGAATAGAGTTAACAAATGTTTCATTCCGTGAAGAATAAACTCTATTATAATCAAAATTCGGAGATAATTGCGTTTCGTGTAAAAACATATCCTTAACAGGTTTAAGTAAAGGTTTTAATTCTATTACAGAATTAAAATCATTAATTTATCAACTAATTAGTCAAAATTACCGGAATGACTATTAAAAGTTGAAGAATGAGATAAAGATGTATGATCATCTTTTAAAGATTCATTTTGCATCAATACATTATCCTCCATAGAAAAATTATATTCTCGGGGTATTAAAGGAGTGGTATGTAATGATGTTTCTTGTAAATAGCCATTATGAAACGTAAAGGCGACCTTTTCTGAGTCATTTGGAATACCATAAAAAAAAGTGGGTATCTGTGTATCTTTACGTTTTCCATCAAAATATACATGTGCAAGTGCACATTTAGCACCAAATTTACAATTTCCTAATTATATTAAAATTTGAACGGTTTATTTAAGAAATTTAAAATAGAACCCTTTTGAAAGTATTTACAAGGTGTTTCTTCTGATTCCAAACTTAAATTATGTGAAAAAGGACAATTTTTTCCAGCTATTATATAAGTATCATATAAGTATCTTCAAATTCCGTGTTTAAATATGAAAAAACATACCTGTACAGACACCTTGACGATAAAATTTACAAGGAACATGTTGCAAATCTATTTGATCATAAATTAAAACTCATTTTAAAAATATATTAAAACTCTTCAATGGTACTCGAATTTCTGGAAAATACGAGTTTTCTACTCCTTTAATCTTTTCATTACTTGTACGTATAGAACCCTTCATTCTAGGCACTTCTGACGGATAATTAACCGTCATTTCTAATCTTTTTCAATATACAAATTTCAGGTTTTTCTTAGACTTAAGTACGATTTAATATAATATAAATATTAAATATAAAAAAAAGAAATTTCAGGATAAATGAAGATTAAGTAATGAAAAATAGGTGAAAAGGATCACTAATAATATAAATATTTCTAATAATTTTTTTTTTTCAGAAAAAAAAAATCAAATCTTGAAGCAAAAGATCAAATAACAAAATATGTTAATTATATAAAAATATTTAATAACTGAAACAAAATATTACCGTCTAAAGATGAATCATTATTAATATATGAAAAGCCGAAATTGAAAAATTAAAAAATCTAATGTTCAATCGACATTATTACTAGAATTAATTATTTAAATATTATCGTATACAAGAAATAGGATCCGCATTGAAATCCACATCATCATCTTCAATACCTAATCGTTCCTAATTTAAACATGTATAAATATATTAATAAAAAGAATATTTATTATCATTTACTTTAAGTTCAACAGGAGATGGAACCCCTTCTGAAACTGCATCCCAAAGATCCCTAAAAAGTGACTTTCGATCTTTCCATAATTTACGCATCTGTTCATATTTTTTATTAATTGTTTCTTTCTCTTCTACCGTAATAAGTCGCGCTGTTCCTGATTGTAAAGAATTCAATCGATCATTTAATTTTAATATCTTTTTAACTCTTAATTTTTTATTAAAAATCAGGAAAGTTCTACTTTTTCATCAAGTTCTTTAGATGCTATTTCTAATTCTGCAGTTGTTTTTTGTGTAGTTAATGATTGAAGTGCTATAAAGTTTAAAACCATTTTTTTTTAAAAATATTTTTAAAAAAAAAATATACTTTGTTTCATTTGTTTATTTTTCTCTTGTAGTGTCGCTATTTGTTGTCTTAATTCTTCAATTCTGGAATCCATTGTAGCTAATTCCTTGGGTGATGGATTTTCAAATTGATCCTATATTTTTTTTCAATTTGCTTTTTTTTTTTAATAATTCATTCATTTATTAATAATTACCTGATCAATTACATATACTGTTTGTTTTCCTATATTTTTTTTTCATTTAATAATAATTATCTTTTTTTTTCAAACATTTTACCATATGTTTTACATCGAACTTCTCCTCTTTCACATAGTGTAGTTAAAATCTTCGTTAATGTTCCTTTTGTTATTGCATTATGTAAATTTAAACAAATATCCGCTAAATTATAAAAATATTATTTAAATTAATCATTTTTTCATTTTTTTTATAATTACTAGCTGAATATGGTCGATTCGTCTTTTTTAAATATTCAAAAACAAGTGTTTCTATATTCATTTATTTAATTCTTCTTATTTCTTCTTATTTTATCTATTCCTCTTACCATCATCCCTCTTTATTGACTGATTTTTTGTTTTTGTCATAATTTTGTCGTCTTACACTATCATCTCGATATTCTTATCTCGTGTTATCATCACGTGATTTTGTCACGTGATAGTTTCACGTGACAAAATCACGTGAAATGTTAAGCTTAACCTCAAAAATGTACAAAAATTTAACTTGAAATTATCCTCAAGAAAAAGAAATATTTTAATGGAAAAACAAAACAAATATAAAAACTAAATCAATGGAAATTGATAAGAATTATAAAGAAAAAAGAAATAATGGGTTATATTCAAGAAAACCATTAAATGATATTGGAAATGTTTTATCAAAAGAATTCAAAGTTCCAAGGTTAAAAACAAAAGAAGACTTAAAAGAAATAGAAATTCCTAGGAAAAGAAGAAGGATAAATAAAGAAAAAAACGAATTAGGGAAGGAAAAAGAGGATTTTTTAAAAAAAGAAAATGAAAAAAAAGGAATTAAAAATTTTTCTATTTTTAAAATGAAACAAGCATCAATTATATTAAAAAAGAAATTTGTTGTTCCTATATCGAATAAAGAATCTGATAAATATTGGGAAAATCGATTACCGCCTATTTTAGGAACACTTCGACCGAGAAAATTTATTCCTAAACCTCTTCATGATCCTTATAATGAATTTTCTATTGTTTTATATGATCCAAGTGTCGATGATCTTCATAATGAAGAAAAGAATGAAATTTTAGAAAAACCTCAAATAGAACGAAAAATGCATAAATCATTAGCTGAAATACTTGGTATAAAACAACAAGAAAAATATCCAAATGTTGCTGTAGTAATTGATCCAAAATTATCAAAAGTACTTCGTCCTCATCAAATTGAAGGGGTTAAGGTGAGAAATCCAATTGATTCTTTATCGGCTTATTTTCATAGTTTCTTTATCAATGTGTATCTGGAATGATTGATCCTCGCGCAAATGGATGTATTATGGCAGATGAAATGGGCCTTGGAAAAACAGTTTAGATATTCTAAATACTTTAGATAAACCTTTTAACAGTCATTAGCTTCAATGTATCACTCTTATGTGGACATTGCTTAAACAATCTCCCCAAGCTAGACGTTCTACTATTCAAAAAGCAATTATAGTATGCCCATCATCCTTGGTTAAAAATTGGGCCAACGAATTAGGTGAAAATGAATAATTTATCATAATTAATTAATCAATTATAGATAAATGGCTTGGTAAAGGAACGATTAATTCACTTTCTATAGATAAAAAAAGCAATAGAAATCAGCTTTTATCCTCTTTATCCAAATGGGTATCAGCTACAGGAAAGGATATTGTACAACCAGGTTTACTTTCAATTACTTAATTTAACATACATGTACTAAATTCTATTCAGTACTCATTATTTCCTATGAAACATTAAGAATGAATATTGATGAATTAAAAAAATGTCCTATTGGACTTCTTTTATGTGATGAGGGACATCGTTTAAAAAATTGTGAATCTTTAACTTTTTCTGCTTTGGATTCATTACAAGTACAACGTCGAATAATTTTATCAGGAACTCCTATACAAGTATTTTTCAAAATTTTCAACAAAATTTATCAATCTTATTTTTTTTAGAATGATTTATCTGAATATTTTTCACTTTTTAATTTTGTAAACCCAGGATTATTAGGTTCTCGAGCTGAATTTCGAAAAACATTTGAACTTCCTATTTTAAAGGGACGTGATGCATCAGGAACTGATAAAGATCGTGAAATTGGAGATCTCAAACTTGAAGAACTTAGCGTTCTTGTGAATAAATTTATTATTCGCAGAACTAATGATATCCTATCAAAATATCTTCCTGTTAAATATGAACATGTTGTGTTTTGCAATCTTAGTCCCCTTCAAAAAGATTTATATCAAGCTTTTATATCAAGTCGTGAAGTTAATAATCTTTTTAAAGGTAATGGAAGCCAGCCATTAAAGGCTATAGATTTTTTAAAAAAGCTTTGCAATCACCCTAGTCTTTTAGAAGCTCAAGATGATTTAAAAGGATTTGAGCAACATTTTCTGAATCATTCTACCTCTAATTCCAAAAAGGATAAAGATGTAAAGATTTTGTATTCTGGGAAAATGATAGTCCTTGATCGGTAACTTAAACATTTATTATTATCAATTTTTGTTTAATTTATTAGCATGCTTGCAAGAATTAGACGAGACACTAATGATAAAATTGTTCTTATTAGCAATTACACGCAAACATTAAATCTCCTTGAGAAATTATGTCAATCAAGAAGGTAAATTAGAAAAACAATATCATCTATTTTTCTTTTTAAATTTTATAGATATGGAACATTACGTCTTGATGGTACAATCAACGCCACTAAGAGACAAAAACTTGTTGATAAATTTAACGATCCTGATGGAGATGAATTCGTTTTTTTATTAAGTAGTAAAGCAGGTGGATGTGGGCTTAATCTTATTGGTGCAAACAGACTAGTCTTATTCGATCCTGGTTTGTAATATTTTCATTTTTTTGTAGTTATTTATTTTTTTTATAGATTGGAATCCAGCTGCAGATCAACAAGCATTGGCTCGTGTTTGGAGAGATGGACAAAAAAAGGACTGTTAGGAAAAAACAATTTATTTATAAATGAAATTAATTCTTTTAGGTTTTGTATATCGTTTCATTGCAACAGGCACTATTGAAGAAAAAATTTTCCAACGTCAATCTCACAAACAATCATTATCATCTTGTGTTGTTGATGAAGCACAGAATGTGGAAAGGCATTTTTCTCTTGATAATTTACGACAATTATTTGAATTAAATCTTAACACGTTATGTGATACTCATGATACATTTAAATGCAAAAGATGTAAAAACGGTAAACAATTCGTTAAAGCACCTGCATTACTTTATGGTGATACTAGCACGTATGTTGTTTTTATCATTAGAAATTTATTTTTAATATTTGAAATAGCTGGAATCATTTCTCAGAATCTTCTCTTGAAAAAATTAATGATTTTTTACTTCAACAAGAAATGGGAAATAATATCGTCTCTTTTGTTTTTCAATATGTTAGTCATTAATTTTCATTATAATCATTTGGTTTTGGTTATTCGCATTTTTAGTAATCAAATATTTGATTTTTTAATATTTTTGCACTGATTTGCTTCATTCATACCATTCTTTTAATAATAAATGAGTACTTTTTTTAGAATAATTATTTATTAAATACAGAAAATAAAGTTTAATTAAAACATATAATTTATATATTTCTTATCTCTTATCTTATCTTATCTTATCTCCTATAAAATATCGCGTTTTTTAAATCTTATAAATACGAGTAACTTCAGAAATTATAAATATTTAAATCATTAGAAAGCAAAGAATTAGTGTTATTTTTAAATAAAATGGTCTTTAAAGAGATTGAAAATAGAGATTTATCAAAGTAAGTTTTTTTTTCAGAAAAAAAACGGATTTAAAATGATAAAAGACGACCTTTAAAAACATATACGAAACAAAAATCTCAGATACAAAGTTTTACGGGATTTGAAAATAAAAAAGAACAATCAATGACGTAAAAATGTCTTTTATATATATCTAAATAACTTATTTTGGGTATTAGACCTTTAGTTATAACACCGAAGCAATATTATTCTGAGATTTTTAATTCTTATAATCAACATGAATTTTTTTCTTCTCCTATGAAATCCTACCCTTTAATATGTAAAACTCATTATCCCGCATCTCGAGTGCTTAAAAAAGTATCTCTTAATTCTAAAAAAAAACCATTTACAACAAAAGAAAAATTTACACAACTTTGTTTAGATTTGCTTCCTTCTAGAACTACATGTCCTGATTGTGGCATGTCATATATACGAGGGTCTTCTGATGACGAATATATTCATATAAAATTTCATGCAGGATCCATTGGAGGCATTGATTACCCATTAACAAATTCGATTAAAGAAGTCTGGGCTGAAAGTTTTAATTCAAACAGAATTATTATGATTAGTATGTCTTCACCGTCTAGGGAAGTGAAAAAGGCTGAAGAAATCTTAAAAGTTGTTGATTTAGAACTTGGAAGTGCAAGCCCATTTCCTAGTTTAACCATTCTCCATGATTCTCTAGCAAAACAGTACAAATTTTTTCTTTATTTAAAAGGAAAAAAATGTGTTGGCCTTGTTTTAGTGGAACATATTCAATCAGCCTATCCAATACATCCTTCATCTTCACAATCAAGTTCTATTACTTTAAAATCAGAAGCTTTATCAACCTGTATTATGGGTGTTTCGCGTATATGGGTCTGTAAAACATATAGAAGAGAAAAAATCGCTACACGATTATTAGATGTTGCCTGTAATCATTTTATTTATGGAATAACAGTTAAAAAGCATGAAGTAGCTTTTAGTCAACCCAGTGAAAGTGGGAAATTATTTATTGAAAGTTGGGCCGGTAAAAATTTTAATGTTTATATGGAGAAATAAAGCACAATTCATTTATTTAAATTTACAAATTATAGCAACATATCATTTATTATAATTAACTCAACTTTTATCATGAATTACTTATTATTATTCACATTATATTTTATACTTCTTTCTATTAATTATCAAACATTTTATGTTGTAAATAATTCAGACATATTTAATAAAGAGAAATATATTTATTAAAAACTTTTTTTCAAAAATTTATATAACATAAAGATGAAACAGAATTTTAAAGGAGTTGTTATTTCTTCTGGTTTAATGAAAAAAACCGTTAAAGTCAGAGTTGCTCGACAAGTTGTACATCCTAAAGTTCAAAAAGTATTTATTTTTGAAATCTTTTATAAAAAAAAAATAATTAAATATAGATAATAACTTTACATAAAAATTATTTAGTTCATGATGAAAATTCTATTTGTGAAAATGGAGATATTGTTAGAATAGAAGCATGCCGTCCATTATCAGCACGAAAACGTTTTTCTGTTGTAGAGATTCTTAAAAAAACAGAAATTCCACAAAATATAATCAATCAAGCAAATGAACAAATTTCTGAAGATAAAAAGGATGATAATGCACTTATAAAACAAACAAAAAATGATTAATAAATATATTTATTAATATATATATTATATGAAAATACATTTATAAACAAATTAATATGTCAAAAAACATATTTTCACAGGGTTATTTATATCAATATCTTTTTTACCATTGAATTTTACATATGAATAATTTTACAGAATAAATTAAGAGGAAAAAGTAAATTAAAATGAATAACCAGAAATAAAAGTTAATAAATACTATACAAGCATTTTCTAGACAATGAAAAACATTACTTCTTGAGTTCTAATAGATTTATTGCCATACACTAAATTTTCCAGATAAACCGTTTTTATAAAATAAAATATCAATGCAAAAAATACTACTGAATATACACAAAATGATATTGCAATATAGCGAACAATAACTTTTTAACATTGATATAATGGTTGATGAAAAGATAGAGAAAAGATTAAACAAACAATATTCAAAAAAAGTAATATTGTTTTTAAAGCATCAGATTTAAAGTTAAAATTGTGTCAATCTTTAAATTACAACCATACTGTATCAAATATAATATTGAGAAAATATTATAGCCAATTTTTTATTAGCAAATAGCCTCTAGATATTTTTGAGTCTCAATTTTGTTGAGCTCATATTGTTCAACATGTGAACCGGGTTCATTCGTAGGAAGGCTTTGCCAACCAGTACCGAAAGAAATAGGTTTTAATTCCCTTTGCATACACATCCATTCGCCCCCCAAACATATAGATATACAACTAATTATTTGTACGATCCACCAGGAAGTACTCGATGGAAAATGGCCTGAATAAAAAAATACAATAATAAAATGAATAAAATGCATTGTTAGGGTAAAATCAAGTACTTGCTTAGATCTTTGAATAATAAAAAAAAAGATAAAAACACTATATAAAAAATTAGCATAAAAATAAAATATTAAGATCAATGCTGCAAGTGCAGTTAATTTTGAACTTACCCAAATATACTGCTTATATCCCAAATAAATCCAGAGGCAAAAAATTCACTATTATTAAGAGAAATTTTTCGAAAATCAAAAATATAATCAAGAGAAATAGGTTTTCCAGCAACAATAAGAACAAATAGCACAAGAGTCATTTCAAACAAATAAAATAATGACTGAACTGCTATAATTTGACTTGTAATCAATATAGGATCAAATGTATTATGAAACATCATTATTTTCCACAATCAATCGATATTTATTATAATCAATCTTTTTTGCAAGTATAATATCATTTTAATAAAAAAAATCCAAAAATATATTGCACACCTAAGTCCCCTAATTCTAATTATAATAACCAATCCCTATTTTTTAATAAAAATAATTTTTTAATAGAAAAATTGCTTTATCAATTATATCATCAAATTATACTTTATAATCTTATAAAATTCAGTACTAAGTAATAATGTTAGATTTATTTAAATGAAACATAGAAATTTTATATAAAAAATTAATAACTCACACGAAATTATTATTATTTTTAACAATTTTTGTTAAAAAATATTCAACATTTTCTTGACCTTTGATCTTTTATATATATTTCATATTACGTTTCCATAGTAACTGTGTCTACAGTAACAGTTTCCATAACAAATTTATGACGTCCAAAAAATAATGAAAAAATAATTAATTTTTGTAAAAATTTAACCAGATTTTTAAGAGTATTTTTAGTGATTTAAAGACATTTTTAACTTTATTTATTGTAAAATCAATGAAGTAAGTTTATTAACCCTTTTTTTCCGAAAAAAAACTGATCAAAAACACTAAGTACTATTCGAGAAATAGCTCGTATCAATGCAGCTCAAATGGGTGTTTCAGAGTCTGAATCATGGCACGCACAGGTTTTCCATAGCTTTATTTTAATAAGAATTATCTATTAATACGATATAATAGTATAAAGATAGTGCGTATATTTATATAGGAGGGTTGCCATATGATTTAACGGAGGGAGACATAATTTGTATTTTTAGCCAGTTATTCTATTGATCGATACTTTTTTAATTTAATTTAATTGATAGATATGGAGAACCACTTGATATTAATCTTATACGAGATAAAAAAACCGGGAAATCTAAAGGATTTTGTTTTTTAAAATATGAAGATCAACGCTCAACGATTCTTGCAGTTGATAATTTATCAGGAGCAAAAGTTTTAATATCTTATCTTCATTTATGTATTTTTACAAATTTTTTAGGTTCTTGGAAGAACGCTAAAAGTTGATCATGTTTTGAATTATAGACACCCTAAACAAGATAGTGATGATGAAGAATCAGGAAAAATAATAGGAATGAATGCAGCTCCTCCGATTTTAGAAAAAGGTGTTTTGCTTTTATTAAAAACAATATTTTTAACACATATAGATATACCAAAAAGAAAAAAAGGTCATTCCGATGATGAAGATTTTTCAAAAGGAATCGATATAGATGATCCAATGCGCTCATATATTATAGAAAAACGTCGTAAAGAAGCAAAAAAAATGAAAAAAAAAGAAAAACCATCATTTAAGTGACGAAAAAAAACAAAAAATTTATAAAACATACAAACAGGAAATAAAGCATGATCTTTAAATATTTTGAATTAAATTATTTAAAATCAGTATTCTATATTTCGAATAGTTAGGATTTTTAAATTAACAAAACTTTTCCGAAAATATTAATTCATTAATATGGCTAATTAAAATGAACATTTAAGGATTTACAATCTGATATTTAAAACAATATACTTTTATTTTGAATAATTTTGGATAGGGATTCCGGTAATTTCAGCATATTGTTTATAACCATCATAGTTTATAAAACTAAGACCATACTTTTTCATAATTAAACTGTAATAATAAGAAAAAATATGCAATCATTATCTTATCTTACGGCGTAATAAATCTTCCACCAATAAAATGACGTCCTTTAAAATACTGGGTACAAGGTTTTGGTGCACTTAATGAAACAAGAAATGTCGGGCTCCATCCAGAAGCTACCCCGTCTTCCGGAGGGCCTATAAAATAGCATTAAGATAATCATACATGTTTTTGAGCAGATACCTTTTTCTATATCCCAACCAGAGGGTATATCGATACTTGTAATAGGCACTTTTGCATGTTTAAGTATCTAAATCAAATAAAAAACAAAAAAGATGAAATTAAATGTTTAGAACCTCAATTACTTCTACGAATGGATCTCTTATTTTTCCTGAAAAACTAAAGCCAAAAATTGCATCAATTATATGATCCGCTTCTTTAATTGCCAATGAAATATCATCTACAAAAGGAATTGACAATTCTTCAAGTTGAACACATAATCTCTAAAATGAAGTATTATTTAACTTTTTATTTGTATTAAATAACTACTTTTAATAATTCACTTTTGCCTTTTTTTGGATAATAAACAAATGGAGTATAACCATAATGCCAAAGATGTCTTGCTGCAACAAGACCTACTCTTTATAATTAATTTTTTTATATTTTTTGTTAAAAAAATATAAAACCATCTCCTCCATTATTTCCTAATCCAATATCGATATCACTCTACTTTTACTATTTTTTAAAAAATTTACCTGGTCCCGCAAGAATTAAAACCCTAGAACCTTTTTCTATAGAATGAATATCATAAATAACTTGAGAAACACTTAATCCAGCAAGTTCCATTAATCTTTTTTTAATATTAATCTTTTCATTTTAATCTTTTTTATTTTAATAAACCCTTACTGATCTATTGAAAAACCCTTCAAAAAAAGGTCATTATCAAGTTCAGATGATAATTCTCCATTTAAAGTCTAAAAATAATTAATAAATAATACTTTTTTTTTAAAATAAATATACTTTAAGTTTCATCATAAAATTTGGATGTTTTCCTGAAGTTGCGATAGCAACCTGGTAACGATGGTAATTATCATTTAGAGATCGATAAACGTTATTACAAAATATTCTATCAATTTTAAAATCATATATAAAATACTAAGGGATATGAGTGAAGAAATACTTATTGATAAGAAAGAATACAGTATAATTCATAGAAGATATTTTATTTTATTTATTTTTGACTAATTTTTTTTTAGATTATGTTGAACAAGCGATTCATTCTATGAATCCAACGGTAAGTGATAAAAGAAAAAAGTAGAATAAATAATACTTTTTGAAGAATTTAATTGAAAAAATTATACGTGAACGAATTCTTGAATGTAGATATTATAAAGAAATGTGTTTTGGATTAACGGGTGTGTTTTTTGAAGAAAATATATATAAAAAATCAATATATGTATAGCAGCAACAATTTGTGATAGAGCAGTTCGACTAAAATATATTGGAGGACAATATTTAAATCAAAGACCTACAGAATTCTTATGTTTAACATTTAAATTATTACAACTTCAACCAGAAAAAGAAATTATTTTAGAATACCTTTATGCCAAAGATTTTAAGTATATATACATGAATAATGATAAATCAATTTTTAATTTTTAAGATACCTTCAAGCACTTGCTGCATTTTATATTCGACTCACCTTTTCTGCTAAAGAATGTTATATGATTCTTGAGCCATTTCTTAATGATTACAGAAAATTACGAATTCGACATTCAACAGGTTTTTTCAATTTTCCAAAAATTTTCAACAATTTAAATAAAAATATTTATAGGATCTTATGACTTAACTTTTATTGATGAATTCATTGATCGTCTTTTAAACGAAGAAAGAGTTTGTGATATTGCTCTTCCCAGACTACCAACTCGCTTTATCTTAGAAGAAATGAATGAATTAGAACCAAGGAGAAGTGCTATAGAAAGTGAATTAGAAACAGATGAAGCAGATGAATACGATAAAAAAACAGAATTATCTTAAAAATATTATTATTAGACATATATGTGCATAAAATATATAATAAATATTTTCTATATTAATAATATATTAATTATCATCTATTTTTTTTACTTTTTTATTAAAACGAGATCTCATAGGTAATAATGATATCTAATTTGTTTCAAAAAAATCTTAACTATATCTATCAATTAAACCTTTTCAAATAGCTTATAAACAATATCTGTAGGTTGAGCACCCACTCCTAGCCAATATTTTGTCCTTAAAAAATCAATTTCAATATTTTTCGTTTTATCTTCTCGAGGTATAGGATCATATGTTCCTAACTTTTCTATAGGTTTAGATTGTCTTGCTGTTCTATTATTTCTTAATTTTTTTTTAAAAAAAAAGTATAAAATCACCTCGCATTTGATACAACAATATGATAAAAAGGATATTTCTTAATTCCAAAGCGTTGTAATCGAATTTTTACAACCATCACTTATTTTTGTATATATTTAATGATTTTTTCCCCCAAAAAAAAACAATTATTTTAGAAAAATATGAATAGAAAATCAATATTCTGAATAAATAAATATTATTCAATATATATTTTATCTTTATATATTACCATTATTTTAAAAGCTTAAAATCTTATTTTTTTGTAACGTTGATCGATCAACCTTATTCTACAGAATCTTTAATATTTACTTTTTATTAGATCTTTTCAATATTTAAACTGTATAAAATTGTATAAAATGGCACGGTACGTAATCTCATATTCTATTTATAATATTTTACATTTTTTTTCCGTTTAGAAATAGTGAAAAAGCACAATCTATGGTTCATAAAATGGATTATTTATATTATTTTTCTAATAAGATCAGCTTTATAGATTTAGAGCATCTCAAGCAGCAGAATTGGGTTAGAAATAGTTATTTTATATATTAAATAATCTTTTTCCAGGAATTATTGATACAGGATCCCAACGTCGTCCAAAACTTATTACAGAAGTTGATTCTATTCAAGCATGTGAAAAATGGAGAGGACAAGTAGTAAAAGAAATATCTAGAAAGATTTCAAAAATTCAAGATCGTTTGTTTTTATATTTTGAATATTATTATTTTTGTTAATTTATATATCAGCTAGTTTAACTGATTATCAAATTCGTGATCTCAATGATGATATTAATAAAATGATGCGTGAAAAACACATGTGGGAAATACAACTTAGAAATTTAGGCGGTCCTAATTACATGGTATTTTCTTTAGTTGTATATTTTTATCTTAATTCATATAGAGATTTGGTCCTAAAATGGTAGATGCTGAAGGTAGAGAAATTCCTGGTCACCGAGGATATAAGTAATAAAATAATCAAAATAATTATCATATTTTTCCTAATTTTTGAAATAATAGATATTTTGGTCGTGCTAAAGAATTACCTGGTAAACTATTAAAAATCTCATATAAATTTATTTAACAAATCATAAAGGTGTAAAAGAACTTTTTGATGAATTAGTTCCTAAACCTCTTCCTAAACCTAAGATATCTGAAGCTATTTATAAAGCCTTAGATCCTGTATATTTCGGATATCAAGATGAAAATGACGAAAAACTTTTAGAGTTTGAAAAAGAAAGGGAAAAATTAAATATAAACGCTATGTTAAATAATACTGAGGGAGAAGCAAAACAAGATTGGTCTCCTATTATGAACTTCTACATTCCTACTCAAAAAGAAGTTGAAGAATTTTTACTTGAAAAACGAAAAAGAAAATTATTAGAAAAATACACAACATAATATTCATTTCACTTTCTTTATATTCATTTTAACTCAATTTTACGGTTAATTTATATATATATTGATCTCAAGCCTTCATATATTTCAATAAAACCCTATCTTACAGCCGATCGATCCTTCAAACCAGATGACACACTTTTATTCACTTTCACAAAGCTTTGTAGGACATAATCAAGACGTATTCAGTTTTTTTGATATTATAAAAATATCCTTAATAATTTTTAGGTTAAAGTTTTATGTTCAGGACCTGAATCATCTATTCTTTCAGCATCAAGAGATGGTACAGTTCGTTCATGGCATATTTCCAAAGAATCATGTATTCAACCAAGTATTTACTCGATGCATACGGGACAAGTGAATAGTTTAACCTTTATTAAATGCTCAAAACAATATCCACATGGTAATTCTTTTATCATAAAGACTTTTTAATTTTTTATACCTTTAGGTCTTATAGTAAGCAGTGGTCAAGATAAATTTATTGCTGTTTATGAGCCCTATAAATTTACAGAACCTGATTATCTGTTGATTGGACATAAGGAAAATGTCTGTGCTTTGCATGCTTCTGACGATGCAATGATTATATCTGGATCTTGGGACAAGTTGAATATTTTAAATAAATTTCAAAAAATTATTAAATTATTATTAGAACAGCAAAAGTTTGGAAGAATTGGGAATGTCTTTATACATTATATGGACACAGTGCTGCAGTTTGGGCGGTAATGATAGTTGATGAAACTCGATTTCTTACAGGTATATTTAACTTTAATTATTTTTTTATCTGAAATCAATTCAGGATCGGCGGATAAAAGGATTATCCTTTGGTCAAATGAAGTTCAAGTTACAGTATTTGAAGGCCATACGGATTGTGTCAGAGGGTTGTGTAAAATATCAAATTCCGAATTTGCTAGTTGTGGAAATGATGGAGTAATTCATATATGGTCATTTTCAGGAATGAGAATTAGAAAAATAGTCGATGATTCTTCTTTCATATACTCTATATCAGTGTTATCAACAAAAGAAATCGTTTCCAGTGGCGAAAATAGGTCAGTTAAAATTTGGAGAGGTACAAACTTTTTAAAAAATATATGTCTCTAAAATCTGAAAAATAGACGGAGAATGTATACAAACTATAATGCATCCAACTGTTAGCATTTGGTCTGTCATTGTTCTTAAAAATGATGATATTGTTACTGGAGGAAGCGATGGTGTTGTTAGGGTATTTACCAAAGATAAAGAAAGAATTGCTTCAGAAGCAGAAATAAATGTTGAAAAACAATCTTTAATATCTGTTTATATGTAGTAATCTTTTAATAGGAATTTAATGATAGTGTTGCATCATATAAAATTTCTACGTATACATTAAATTCCTTTTTTTCTTCCTAACAAGAATAGTAGCTGCATTGATTATATAGATAAAGAAAGTCTTCCTGGGATAGAGGCTCTTCAAAAGCAAGGTATATTTTATTATACACCTATTTATTGTCTTGGCTTATTAAAACAATATTAAGGAAAGAAAGATCAGGTTATTATGATTAAGGTTAATAATTCAATTGAAGCTCACCAGGTGAGTTATATAAGTATTGTTTAGATAATGAACAATATTAATTTATAATAAGTGGGATATGTCCAAAATGATATGGAACAAAATTGGAGATGTTATTGATGTAGCAGGGCCATCACGGAAACAAACTTATAATGGTCAAGAATACGATTATGTCTTTAATGTTGATATTTCAGAGAATTCTCCTCCATTAAAATTACCTTATAATGTAAATCAAAATCCTTATGAAGTCGCCTATCAATTTATACAAAATAATGAACTTTCAATAGGGTATCTTGACCAAATTGCAAAGTTTATACAAAAAAATACACAGAATATTGAAATTGGGAAACAAGAACCATTCATGGATCCTTATTCCTGTATGATTATCTTAAATTTAAAAATGTAATTTATTTGATTTTAGCTAAGAGATATATTCCTGGTCAACCGGATCCTCAAGATTTAAAGGTATGTATTTAAGTTATTGAATTTTTTTTCTTAATATTTTTTAACTTCTTTTTTAAGAAAATCTTACCTCATACATCCTTTTTATCATTTAAACAAACAAATATATCTGCATTAGTTAAAAAATGTCTGGAATTTAATTCGGATTTTGAAATATCAGAAGTATTTTATTTTTATTTATTAATATATTCTAATGATACCAATTCAGTATAAAAATATTTCATTGAATCCTGAGGAAATTTCAATTTTAAAAATGATGGCAGAATATCTTAAAGATCCTAAAGATAATTCTTTTGTCGAAACTTCAATATTAAAGTCTTTGAATTTGGCCACTAAATTATCAAATGCCTGGCCTCATGATAAAAGAATACCTGGATTAGATATGTTAAGAATACTTTGTGGAACATTTGAGGAAACAGGCTTGTTTAAACATGATACAAAGTCAATCATCGATATAATTATAGAGGGGGGTCTTTCGAATATTTTTTTGGGGAAACCTGAAGAAATAATTGAAAACAATATTATGCTGTCTTTAAAGGCGTTGGTAAATTTGTTTCAAAAAGAGTCTGGGAAAAAAATATTACATGAAAACTCTAAAAAGGTTTAAATATTAATAGAAGCTTGATAACTTCGTTGATTATATTTTTTGCAGATAATATCCAAAATATTAGGAATTTATAATGTTTTAACTAATCAAAACACAAAAATTGCACTCTGTACTTTATACTTGAAGTATATTTTTTAAATCATAAGTAGTACTTATTTTTAACTTAATATTAGTTTTTCAATTCTTTTTTATCAACTATCATCAATACAGGATGCAATTAATATTATCAACCCTATACTTGAGGTAAATATTCTTTTATCACATCGATACTTATACTCTTAGATTTTATCACAAGATAATGATTCTGAATGTATCTATAGAATAATGGTAGCATTCGGTACACTTTTGTATACACTTAGAGATTTAGAAAACGCAATAGATATGCATAAGACCCGAATTATTATTCAGGAATGCGAGAACAAATTCAAAGAACCGCGAATAATATTGTTAATTAAAGAAATTTCAGAAAAATTAAAATTTTAAAAAATATAATAATAATATAAATAACTGAGAAATATTTATTAATATTTTCTTTTTTCTAAAAATGATTATTTTTAATCAATGACCATAGGTTTCTCTGTATTCTTAGATTGTATTACAACATTCATATATTTATCAAGTTCATTATCTAAATCCTCTTGTGTTTTATATTCGCTATTTTTTCTTCTGTATGGTCTATAAGTATTGGAAGACCTGCGTTGATACAAAGAGTTAACTTTAAAACTACTAATACGATTAAATAAAGAGTCCGCTTTTTTTTGCGGTTTATATGGTGGCTGTAAGTCCAACGTTAACGTAATTGGTTGGCCTAAGAAAGGAGGTTATTTATACATTAAATAAATAAAATGGGCTAAACCCGCTGCATTTGCACCGTTGAATTGATTAATTGCACTATGTGCATCTTCAATTTTTTCAAAATTGACATAAGCTATTCCAGTACTTCGACCTGAACGATCATATTTAATATTAAGTTTGCTAACAGGGCCAATCCGCTTGAATAAACTCTGTGATTTTAAATCAAATTAAGATAAATTTTCCTTTTTTTACATTTAAATCATCTTCGGTAAGTTCATAATGAAGATTTTCAATCCTAACGCGATAAGATACCGGCCTTAAGTATTTAGTTTTTAAATATATTATAAATAATGTAAAAATCGGGAGAAATAATACTTTGATACAGGTTGATATGATTGTTTCATAATATGAGTATTAGACGATTTTTCTAATAATTCTTCATATAAATCATGTTTCCAAGGTTCATCATAATTTCTTTGATAAAAATAAATAGACTGTATTAAAAAAAATCACAAAGTATTCGTCTAATAAACGAATACTTATCCGTGAATTAAAAGTTAGAAACGGTCGAAAGATAAGGCTAAAAAAATAACAAAAAACATGCCTAAATATTTAAAATAATTCAATTTCATTAAAATATTCCTTCATTCACCTTAGAGTATCTTAAAAACTTTCTATTTTTCAAAAATCGTTTTCTTGATAACCATTTCGATATTCTTGAATTTTGCGCTCTCTATCTTATCTATTAAAAAATCATTCTATTTCTCACATAATAAAGCACCTTTTTATCATAAATAATATCATCTAAAGACTTTTCAAGGGACATTTTTTTTACTTTATTTTTTTATAAAAAAATAAAGATTATCGACGTTTTTAAACTTTTAAAACGCTGAACGTCATCTTTATTAAAAAAAAATATTAAGTTCTTTTAAGGTATTTTGAAATATTTTAAGGATTCAAAATGAATGAATTTAGATATATTTATGCCATCATCAAAAGCATTTGAATCTTTTTCCCGAAATACAGATATTTTTTGTGAGTGTAAAATTCAACAAGATGCATGGTATGAACCTCCACAAAATTTTTTAGAAATTGAGGTAATATTAAGCTAAAATTGAAGTTTTATGAGCGAGAAAATCGTTCTTTATATTTTTTTATATATATTTATAATGAAAATTAGGTAAAAAATCCACAAACTCATGGTATTGGACGTAAAATGTATACGGATTATGAAATTATTTGTAGGGTTTGTAAATGAAATAAAAGAATTAAAAGGAATTATTTTTAATATTCAAAGACAAATATTCCAGCTTTTAAAATGAATTATTCATCAGTACGTCGTCGTTATTCTGAATTTGAAGATTTTAGGTAAATCTAAATGATTTATTCAATTTAAAAAATGATTGATTGTTTACATCAGAGATATTCTTGAAAGGGAATCAACAAAGGTACCAATTCCATCTCTTCCTGGAAAAGTATTTACAAATCGTTTTTCTTGTGAAGTTGTTGAATATCGACGTAATCAACTTGAACGATTTTTACAAATGTAATTTGATTTTTTATTAATATTGAAATAATTTTATTTAAATAATTTTTTTAGAGTTGCAGGTCATCCGCTTTTACAAACAGGGAGCAAAGTTTTATCAGCGTTTATTCAAGATACTCATTGGAATCCTGATGCGTGGAAATAAATTAGGGGTAACTGACATTTATTAAAAAAGTGAATTTATAAAATATATTGCATTTTATAATACCATTCTCTTAATATCACATTATTCTATTGTTAAATATTTAGAGACATTTAATAAAAAAAATTAAATTTAAAATGTTTTAAAAAATAATTTTTATTAATTTTTAAATATTAAAATATTAAACTTATTTTTAACTAATTACAATAACACTTTTCAATTATTAAACATTATTCAATAATTTTAATATCAATTTTATAATCATTTTTTAATATGGATTTTGAACATATTAAAAATATATGTTTTAAAAATATACTTATATTCGAGAAATAAATGATTAATTTTATGAAAAAATCACCTAATTACTTCATCTTGATTATATTGTTTCTTTTTTAAAAAAGAATTAAATATCTTGTTAAAAATTTATGAAAGAATATTAAATCTTTTTACATAAATAAACCAATTTTATACTAAAACTGTTTTTACTCCTTAATATCAATACATTTTTTTAAAATTATCATGGTTAAATTAATAAACGGTGCTTTTCTATTCCTTATATATTTAAATACATTTCCATAAACCATATGGACCTGGACATGATTTCCATAATCTTATTGTACCATCCTATATATCATTAAAATATTTACTAATATAAAACATAAAATCACTTCAGAGCCTGTAGCATACAATCCACCATCCGGACTAAAACTAACACAATGTATAGGTCTTATTAATCAGTATAAAGTACATATTATAATTAATAGTAAATACCCATGATGCCCCTTATAAACTTTCAATTCTTTCTCTGTTCTAAAATCATAAACTCTGACCCAAAGTTGTGAACTTCCACCAGTAACAAATATAGTTTTTTGAGGATGAAGAGATACACTCGAAACATCATATTCTGTATTAACAGTTTTCACACTCTTACGACTATGAAAAAATCAATTATATGTTTTCCCTAGTTAATACACTTACGTTTTTGAATCAATAAAGTAGATCTTTTTACCTGCTACAACCAAAAAATATTCACCTCCGAGACTTTTTTCAGAACTTGTTACAAATTCTCTTGCATCAAAAGCATCTACTTCTTTTGACATTCGGAGATCCCACCAGCGCACTTTTTCATCATCTCCGGATGATACAATGACATTATCTGCCCAAACCACACTTTTAATTATACCTTTATGACCAGATAAATTAAAAATAGGAATTGATGGCGTGTTTAGAGAAAATATACGAATTTTTTTTTCATGACCTCCTGTCACAATTTCTCTAGAATCCTCAGAAAAATCTACAGAACGAACGATATGTTCATGAGGAAAAGATTGAATCATATTGCCAGAATATGTATCCCATACTTTTCTAATTTTAAATTATAAATAATATTTTAAATTCATGAAAAATACTCACGCAGAAAAATCAGCAGAACCAGTTACTGCTTTATCTGCATCTTTATTAAAGCGTGATGACCATGTAGCACCTTTATGTCCTAAAAATGTACCAATCCAATCTCCTGTAATGCCATCACGAAGCATAGGATTTCCGTCCGTAAAATATCAATTATAATTTAGAGAAAAACATTTAGAGTATACCTTTACAAGAAGAAATTAAGTAATATTGATTATTTTCAAGTAAACGAGAAAAAGAAAGATGTACTACTGGACGTGTATGTCCTGAACTAATTTTAATGAGAAAAAAAAAATTTATAATAAAAAATAAATATTAATAAAAATATTCACCATGTCTAATCAATTTAAGTAAGAAAAATCATTAAAATCTTAAAATAAAAATCATCTTACTAAAGGTAAAACTCGCATCGTTATTTCAAAAAAAAAAACTCAATAATTCAGTTTTTCTGTCATTTAAAAACAAAAATATTTATAACCCTGTGTTTTCAATAATTCAAATATAAGTTTTTCACCCAATTGTTCTATTTAAATAGTTTTTTTTAATATTATTAATATTTACTGCTTTTTCGACGTCTGAGATTTTTCAAAATTTAATACAAATATTTATAAGAGAGAATATTATTTAAAATTAAATAAAATAAATTATTATTATTCATTTATTTATTTATTTGGATTATAATTACATTAAAAATTCTAAAAATTCCATTTTTTATCTTTTTTATAATATGAAATTATGAATTGGGGGAAAAACACACTTTAACAAATATATATATCAGGGAACAGAATTATTTTATATTATTATTATTTAATGAAGTGGATTTAAATTATTTTTTTGAATTGGGAGGGGTTTTATCTTTTAATAAATAATAATATTAAAAGGGATATTCAAAAGTCTAAATGATACTATTAAATTTGATTTAAAATATTATTGAAAGAGAAAATAACATAAATTATGAATGGATGATTAATTTAAAAATTGATTTAATTTTTTAAGTATTTTATAACAAAAAAACAGATACTTCAATTATATTATATATATTTAAACAAAATAAATATTACAGAAATATTTTATAATGAATTAGAATATAAAAGGAAAGTATTTTCTTGGGATATTTTATATTTTTTAACAAATTTATTTTTCGACTTAAAAACAACTTATGACTACTTTTTTTCCAAGATATACATATAATTATAAATTGAAAACATCATGGTTCCCTGGACATATGTCCTCAGGATTTAAAGATATTAAAGATCTTTTAAGGAATATTGATTTAGTGATTGAAACTAGAGACTCACGAGTTCCTATTTCTTCTCATAATATTTTTTTAGAAAAAGTTATTAAGGGAAAAGAAAGAATAATTATATTTAACAAACATGATTTATTAGGATTTTATCATGAAAAGGTACTCTGTTATAGAAAAAAAAAATTTTAACTAAGATAGACATTTCATGAAGATTTTTATAAAGACGGAATTTTATGTAGCTTAAAAGACTCGAAATCAATAAAAGAAATACATAAAATCATTAAAATGAAGGCTCTAGAATTGAATAAAACTTCTGGGATGAATGTTATAGTTGTTGGAATACCAAATGTTGGGAAATCAACCCTTTTAAATTCTTTTCGTTATATGGGAATATCCTTAGCTAATACTTTTCAGAAAATACGTATGTTTATTAATAGAAATCTAAGAATCATAACTTATTCATTTACTTTTAGGAAAAGTTGCAAGAACTGGTTCACAACCTGGCATTACAAAAAAAGTCACACAAAAGATTAAAATTATGGAAAAACCTCTAGTATACTGTATGGATACCCCAGGTATTATTCTTATAAAATAATAAACATGTTTTTTATTTTATTTTAGGCATTATGATTCCTTTTACAGAAAATCCTATTACATTTTTAAATTTAGCACTAATTGGTTCTATAAAAGACAATATTATTGACATAGTTACAGTAGCTGATTATTTATTGTTTCGTCTTAATTTAATTGATCCAAAATTATATTTAATTCCATTTAAAATGAATCAACCTACAAATAATATTCAAGAACTATTAAACGCTATTTCCATAACTACTGGTCGTCTTAACAAAGGAGGAACCTCTAACATTCATGCAGCTGCAACTTTCTTTATTAATAAATATCGGTCAGGAAATATGGGGAAGTTTATTTTAGATGATGTTTCAGAAAAAAATAAATAAGATTGTTTTCTTTTTTATTAAAAAAAAATAATATCAAATATGTCAAAACTCTAGAACATAATTTTCTTAATTAAACTGAAATCTGAATAACAAGTCATGTATATATATAATAAAGGTTTATTAAAATTCAAAACTAAACCCACCCCATATATTTTTAATCATCTTCATTTAATTTTGCAATTAAATTTAAAATTTGCAAAAAAAGGTTAACCTAAAAATATTAATATTACTGATGATATTATAATTCTTTATTACAATATCAATATAAAGAGAAACAGATCCAATAATATAATCTTCTGGGGATAAGCGTTTCATAAGCATAGATGTATCATATAATATATATCCTGAAAAAACAAATGTTCCAATACCAGCATACATTAAATCAATCATTCTAGAATAAAGTCAATGATTAATTAATGAAAATCATTGATTAATTGATTGATTACCTATTATAAGGAAAAAAAAGAAAAACAAGTCCACCGGAAAATAAAAACATAAACCCAACATATAAATAGCCACCCATACTTGAAAAATCATATTTATTTTGCCAGGTAAATAATGTTAATCCTAAAAATATCCCGGTAGTAATATAAAGTGCTTCTAAAACAATTATATTATTGTAAAAGGAAACTATTCCAGTAAGGATAATCATTTAATGATAGGAAATTAACTTATTGCTCCAATAGAGCAAGATTCGAGTAAAGTAAAAAGAGTAAGAAGATAAAAATTTAATGGATAATTATAACGTTTCCAAAATAAAAAAAAAAAAGTAGCAATACTTCCAATCATAGATCCTATAATAGCCCATGAATTTCCTATAATAAGTGTCTTTAATGTATCATTTGTTATTAAAATTGTAGAAAAAAGTGTAGATCCAATAATTTGAAAAAATAAAATAGAATACACTTTTCTGATAAAATCTTTAATTCAAAATCAATTTTTAATATCATTTAAAAGATAAAAATAATTCTTTTACCCATTCTAATGGAAATATCACATTGATAAACACTTGTTCCATATTTAAAATCTTCTGGAATATTATTTATTTGAGATATCGGTTGTTTATTTAATAATGGTGAATATATATTATAATCTTGTTCAAATCTTCTTTCACCTGAATATATATCATTTTCTGTATAATCTGGTGGTTGATCCTCCTGTCTTAAATAAACTTTAGTAAATGTCATCTTAAGATTTTTATATTTTTTAAATATCGAGAAATCTTAAACATTTAAGAATGAATAAAAAAACAAATATATATAAAATTAATATAATCATTTGTCCTTTATATTTGTTTTTTTTAAAAAATACAATTTATTGAATTTTTTTAAATAATTTTAAATTAACTTTGTTCAGACCTCCCTTAAATCCTCAAAAAAAACACTTTTTACATATGTAATAAGATTTTTTTGAATTTGGCGTATGTCATCATTACAAATACTGTATTTTTCATTAATATGTTTAAAAAGTTTTTGAATGTTCTGATTGAAAACCACAAAATATTGTCATATTAAACTAAATAACTATAGTTTATATATCACAAGTAATTTTTTCATCATATATTCAAAAACTAAATCCATAAATTTGAAAAATACTTAAAACTGTTCATATTAATAAATACTTCTCAGATCTCTGTTCAACAATCATCTTTATTTTTTAATTTTCAGAAATAAAATAACCTCTGCTTTATAGTTATTCATATTGTTTGTTTATCTTCATTGAAGTAATATAACAATCTTAAACTCTTAAGATTTAATGAATTTCTAAGTAGTTCATCTAAAATTAATAACCTAAATTATTTCTCAAAAGAAAAAAATATTGATAAGATACTATTCTATAGAAATCAATTTTTTTTAGAAAATATATATTAAAAATAAACATATTTACATCCTTGGACCATTTTAATAATTGAACGGGTTCCTATTATTAGGAAAAGCTTAAATTTATAAAATTATTTTGTATCAATAATTATAAAATGTGTATAAATGATTAAATTATTTCTCTTAACTTCTCCAATATTGAGCAATATTATGAACCCTGTCTATAAGTATGGGAAATAATGCAGAAACTGAATCATTTATTAGTTGTTGAAAATATTTTATTGCTTCTTCATCAGACATTTCTAAGCAAAATCTTTCCTTAACCTATATACATTAAAAATAAATTATAAATGAAATCATAAACCTTCAATACTGCTTTTTCAGGTTCGATTTTAATATCAGAAATATTGGACTGCACCATTAATGCAAACAAATTCATAATAAGATTTGCAGACTTTCGTAATGTAATAAATGCAGTATAGCAATATAATTTGAATTGAGAATAATATGGAGAAGAAGCCCCTCCCATTCCTTCTACCATTTCTTTACAAAGTTTCATTGCCGGAGAAAATGGTTTGGGATCTCTTCCAAGAATAAAACCAAAATCTGCATGAAAAAAACGACCTAATAATATTATGTAAAGAAAAAAAGCATAAAAAATCAAACCATCAGGACATAAAAGTAAATTATCAAGATGTCTATCACCAACACCAAGTAAATATGTTATTACACAATAGCCTGCTATAAAAATTATTAATAATGTTTAAATCTTATTAAGTTAAATACCACAGCTTTTTGTATAAGTATCCATTACTTCTGCTTTGACTCCCAATTCTGAGGAATTATCTGGATTATTAGACCTGAAGTATGCAAGAATGCTTCCATGATATTCAGTTAAACAACTCATTAAACTTATACTTTGTATAAATTGTACAATTCCATGATCCATGCCAGTAGCAAGAATTTTATATGGAGTTAATTTAAGATCAAGATTTTCATTACGTAAAAGCTTATCCATAAGAGATACTATTTGTATTACCAATTGGTCTTGTCGTAAGTCATCTCCACTCTTAAAAATGATAGAATATGATGACCCTGTTGTCGTTTTAAAGGATATTAAAAGAGGTAAAAGACTACTTTTGAATACAGTTGATTCGGCTTTAAATAAAATTAAAATACATATATATAAATATATACAACCTGCAATTATTCCTGTAACAAAAATAGTAGGATCTAATGGTAATGGAAGTGGTTCAAATTTGATTAAACAATTATTAGCATCTGAAAGATAATAGCGAAGACGTTCGATTTTTTTAGGTCGTGATTCTTTTGTAGAACGAATTTCTTTAGATATAAACAGTATTGATGCTAGCAATTCAGCTTGTCGTTTTAAAGTGTTTCTTCGTATTAAACCATTAGGAACCTAAAAGTAAATAAAATATGAAATTGAAATAAATGCCAAAACCTCTATTAAACTAACCGTAAACTGATAAGCAATTTCAAAAAATAATTTCCCTCCAATTTTATCTTCACATTCAACTGTTAAATACCAATAAAAATTAATTCCTAATATTTCATTTTTAACAGCACGTTCAATTAAAAAATGAGCAAGAGAAGATGAATGATCATCTGTTTTTGACATTTCTGACATTGAATCTTCAAACCGAAGAGCTTGAACTAATTGTAAAAGATATAACATCAAATCCTAAATTTATTATAAAGAATAAATGAATTTAATAGTAACAACTTACACTATCATCTGCTTTTTTTAATCTGTTTACCGCATAACATCTAACAACATTATCTCTAAATTCAGGACCAAGTAATTCTAGTGCATCATCAATATCGATTTCAGTCCATAATGCAAGAAGGTCATAGACTTGCTTTACTTCAATAACATCTGTCCATACTACAGCTTTAAGAAATTTTACTAAAGCCTATAAAATATTTTAAAAAATATTTGAATTAAAGATAAAATACTTTTCTTTCTCTAGTAAGATAATATCTAAATTTCCAAATTAAATCCTTCTCTTCAGAACTTAACTTTTGAGTTGGAGGGAATGCCATAATTATCTTTTTTCTTAAATATAATAAAAATATTATATAAAACATACATTAAGTTGATCCCTTATATTAGCATTAGGCTTTAACTCTCTATCCAAAAGTCCATTTCTATGTGATCTTGATAAACATCTATATTTAGCTTCAACTGGATTGTCTTTCAATAGTTCTGGATCTGGGGGAGTAACAATAATACGGGAAGCTAATAAATCTCCTAAAATAATTTTTAATTAATACATATTAATGAAATATTGTTTATCTTAACTACTAGATGAAAAAGTAAAAGTGGATGGATATTGATATTCTGAAAATAAAATAGGGAAATCAAATTGCGGAAAATCAACATAAAGTACTAAAGATTTACAATCCTCAAACCGTTTCTAAATATTTAAATTTAAATATTAAATCATTATAAAAACTTAATACCTGATATATTTTTTCAATTTGATCAAAAGCAAGATTATCTAACCAATCAACTTTTGGCATATTTCCTGACTCGTATTTCTTAATTAGCTATAAAAAAATGAATAGAGAAAAAAACTGATAAATTTTCATACTGTTTCTAAACGATCTATCTCATTTTCAAAAAAGAGATCACTAGGTGTGGTTGAATTATTATTTCCATCAGCAAAAACTCCAATATGTAAATTAAGTTTTTGAAGACCCGTTTTTAGTATTCTTTTAGTGATCAATGATTATTTTAATTAATAATAATAAAAAAAACTACTTGTTAGGGGAAAATAATTTCACTGTTGTACTTGCAAAAGGCTTATTTAATCTAAATCCATATTCATCACTAACAACAATTGCAAATTGTGCATTTAAAGGAAGATCTGAGTAATTCAGTGGAAATGTAAGCCATTCATTCCACCTATTATTTTATTAATATTTTTCTAGAAAATTAAAATAAAAATATATAATTTAATAGGTTGTAAGTTTTTATAAAGCTAATTTCCCAACACATACGTTTTTTTATTATCAAAATTCTTATAACATGTTCTATTTGGTAATGTTAACGCTTTATTATTTGCATAAAGTTGAACTGTGACAAAAAAATTGGAAAAAAAACTATATTTTTAGTTTTAAATACTATGAAATTGTATTTTACTTTTCCAAGTTATTATCATCTTTTCTAAGATAATATAAATTGTTAAATACTGCTGAAATATTGCCTTTAATTGCTCCAATTTTAATATGAACTGGAAAATGCAATTGAGTTGAAGAACAGAATGAATATGTCAAATTTTCCATGAATGAGAAATAAACGCATTATAAAAATTCTAAAATTAACTTTCAAATAAATATTTTAATCCTAAGTTCTTTTATAAAATCGACATCTTCTATTAAATTTTCTATTAAATATTCAAAATATTTAACTATATATAAATATATACTTATAAATAAAAAATCTATGAATTTATTTTATTATTATTTAATATAAAAAATAATTTATCAAAAAATATAGATTTTATAATTATATTAATCATTTTTATATCTTCGTAAAAAATATTCTTATCAATTATCAATGTTCTCCCTATGTCTTTTGAGTTTATGAGATATTGTTTTAGATGGTTCATTTAATGTTGTTAAAAGTTCATTCCATTCATGAATAAATGAACCTGCTTTCTATTTCTTTTTTTAGAAAAAATATATATAATATATTCTTAACTTTATAAATTAAATGGTATTCTGGAACAGTATTATCTTCAATATCTATGTCTGAATCTTCCTCAAGTATATATGACTGTATTTTTTTATAAATCCATTGCATTCCTAAGATTTTAATTTACAATCACAGATTTCTTTTTATCTACCTGGATTTTTGTACTGTAACGGATTGTATGTATCAATGAGTAAATGTTTTATAATATCACACATTTTATCAATTAATGATTCAGGAGCTTTTATTATTAATAAATATTTTAGTGAAAAATAAAAATACCTTTTAAAGAAGTTTGTTTAGGATTCTGTCTAATGTCGTCTGAAAATGGCAAAGTTATAGCAAAAAGTCCCTGTGGAAATTCATATTCACTTTTTTCTTGTTTTTCACTAATTTTAAAATTAGAAATTAAAACACATATTCTTGGATTCGAATTTCTATATGGATAAAACCATGTAACCGCAATTTTATCCAATTTATAAAGAGTATGAGCCAATGATGCAAATACTTTAGAGGAGTTTGGATTTTTCTAATATTTATTATATTTTTTATTCATATAGATTTGTTAACTTACATTATCTATTGGATATAAAAAATAAGATGGAAGAATGTTTTCCCAAAAATGCAATTGATCTGATCGCTTAAAACCTAATATTCTAATAATAGGATCTTCATAAAAATGTAACATATCCATTTGTTCTTTCGAAAATAAAACCTAGTATATTTATAATTTTTTTAGATAAAAAAGTAAAATACTTTTTCTCCACCAAAATCATAAGCCATTTTTATATCTTTATTTTCTAAAACAGCAGATGTTTCCTAATACATATTAAGAAATAAAAATAAAATATGAATATTAAACCTTGCAAATATAATTTGCTGTGGTTTTAACAATTTTCGGGTTTTCAGATTTGATATAAATATTCTGAGTTTTAACTGGTTTTTTCTTTTTAAATAGCATGTAACCACGAACATCAATGCTCAAATCAGGCGCAATTTCAAGTGGACATTCAAAGAGAAATCCTAAATTAACATTATGAACAAATATTTTAAAATGTTTCTTTCAAACGCTTAGGATATTGTCTCTTTAAGATAGAATCTAGCATTTGATCAGTAGTAAATATTTCATATGTTAAGTGATCTTTAATTTTATTTGTATTTTCTGATGAGTAAAATACATCTTTATAAAATTTGTTAAAATTGAAATCTTTTTCTCCAGTGATAAAAAAAGGCTCAATTACTATTCCCGAATCATGTAACTTTAGAATAGAAGAAGTTACTGCATTTTTATAATCTTGAGAACCTAAATTTGGTTCATCATTATGAGTTATTAAAAATATTCTTTTCAATTTATATGAAAAATGTCTATAGATTTTATATTAATAATTATTCAGAAGGAAGCATACAATTCTTTAAATAGATTATTTGCATATTCGAAAACGTTGGAAAGATCAATATGGTTTGTTGTTGGGATAATTATTTTGGATATTTTGGTATTATCTGTTTTTTAATTAATTAAAAATGTAGAATTCTCTACATACCCGAAAGCAATATTTTAAAATTTCTAATAGAAGGTCCACTTTGAGTGTTTAAATGCATTATTAAATATAAATTAGGATATAATGGAAATTCCAGTATATTTGTATCTTTCTAGATCTAAATCAACTAATATTTTTTAATGATTTACTAATACTGTTCCATATAACAGTATCCCAAATGAAATCATTGGATTAGAAATTACTTTTTGAAGAAGCATTTCATATGCAGCAACCAATGCAATTTTTGCAATATTGCTTACATTTTCTTTTTGATCTAATTTGTATGGTAGTGAAACATCAATTAAAAAAAGAATTGCTTCATGTATAAGATAATCCTATACAGTATGATTATATATTTGTTTTGAATTAAATGAGAAATAACATACTTCTCGAGATTTCTTTTCTGATGTCTGTATATCTTTATTATCTATTTCCAATTCATCTGAAGAAGACATTTTTTAAAAAAATTGTTCAAAGCACAACTTTGTATTTATTTTGTACTCTTTTTATTTAAAATTTTCAATTCTAATCTTTTGTGAAATTTGATGAAATTGTTATTTAATAAAAAAAGTATGTAAAAAAGTCAAAAACATAAAACCCTTTTAACTTTTGTTTTCGTTTAGAAATGAATTATCCCAAATTAAATTGTGCAAAAAAATATCATCTCATTTTATTGAAATATTATTTTCATTTGATCGTTATCTGATATTCATTACTTTTAAAATTATTATTATATTGATAAAATATATAATGTTTGAATAATAAATATAGAAAAATCTTTTAAAATATTTATAAGAAGAGTAGTTTAGATATAAAACTATATTTGATAATTGTTAATATATTTCTCTTAAAAAATATATAATAAGTATTAGATACGATTTCATTGCTTTAAATGACAAATTGTTTTTATATGTTTAATTTTTTATTTATAATAATATTATTTTATCTTTGAATCTTAAGGATTAATATCATTTAATATTATTTTGAGAAAAATTATAAATTCCTATTAAAGTTTTTTTAAACATTATATTATTGAAATAAAACAATTTTTTTATAATTTTTTATTTTAATAAATGAAAAATATCTATATTTATACTAATAATAATGTTTAATATATCAATAATATTATTTTTATTTTAAAAATAACAGAACTACTATATCAGTTAAATATATCTTCAGAAGGTAAATTAGCAATCGTTTTTAGGAAATATTTTTTTTAAAAAAGCTATTGATATCTAAATTATTTGTGATTTATATTTTTAATTCCTTTTTCATAAAATTTTTCTAAAATATAGAATTATATGTTAAAGAAATCAATATTTTTTGTGATGTATTTATAAAAAACATTTTAAATTCTATTAACTAAAAAATTGAAAATTAGTTTAGGGTTATATTAAAATTTTGTAATTTATTGTATTAATAAATTTCAAATGTAAGAACAATTTTTTAAATCATATCATTCTAAAAAGCTGGGTTTTTTTATAACAATATTTTTATTAACATCTTAAATATTTTATATAATGTATGTTATATATATTATATATGAAAAAAAAATTATGAATATATATTTATGCCTTTATTATTTTGTTTTAAATAATGCTAAATTCCTAAATATAAAAATTACATACATTTAATTCTTTCAATATTTATTGTTTATTATTTTAAATATATATATAATTATTCGATCATTTTTATTAAATAGTATTATATTTTTTTGTATTCTTTATTTTTAAAATGAGTTAATATTATTAAATTTTGTATATTATGAAGTAATTTTTTGTAAAAATCATTTTTATTTTAATATTTTACAAAAATATAAAAATTAATAAAATTTATTTAAAATAATTAATAGAATTTTTAAATATATACTTGAAAATTAAAATAAAATTTAATATATCTTTTTGTGTCTTAAATTCTAAATAAATTTTATTAATTTTTAAAAGTATTTTTAAAGTGTTTTCAAATATTTTTGGAAATATAATTTTTTGACTAACAAAGAATATAATTTTAAATATATTTAAGTAAAAAGTTTTTTGTATTATATATTTATTTACTATTTTTTTAAATTAAAGTATTTTTTTCAAAGTATCAAGTTTTTGAAATTACAATATTAATACTTCATTATAAAAGTTATTGTATATAAAACATTAATATACAAATATACTATTTTTTTGTATATTTTTAATTTAAAAAATTAATATTTATTATTTTCTAGAAAAATATAACAAATATTATTTATTGTTAATGTTTTTAGTATAGAAATAAAATTTCTATATATTATAAAAACCATAATTCTTGTTCTATATAAAAAAAAATAGATTACAAAATATTTAAAATTAATATATTTTTCTTATTAAAATAAACATTAATTAAATATTAAAAAAATTATTCACTAAAGTCATTATAATTCTTATTAAAAATACTTATTTTTTAATTATTTTATCAATTTTTATTATAAATAAACAATTTATTAAGTATATTTCTCATCAATTATATATAAAATATATCCAAATCAATACAAATATTTAATATTATTTCAAATAAAAAAAATACATTCAATATCTATATATTATTCTATATTTTATAAATACTTTTTTAATATTTTAACATGATAAATTATTAATATGCCGAAATTATTAAATTCAATGTTAAAATAAATATTTCTTATAAATTTATGATGATTTATTAAGAATTTAAAACTGAATTATTTTATATTATTTAAAACAAATTTAAAATTCAATACCATTATTTTATTATATATATAAAATAATTTTGTTCAATGGATTTTGTTTGCTATGAGATTGATAATGAATTGCAATTTTGGGAAGGTTTGATAGGGAAAATCCTTTTTTAAAATATATATACCAAATCTATCTAGAATTAACTGATATCTTATTTTCTTTTGAAAAATCGCAAAAATATTTAGATATTTATATCAAAAATTTTTTGAATTTTACAACAATATATGGAGGTTTATTATAATAAGTATCATATCAAAAGATTATAAACATAATTAGTTAATAAATACTTAAAAAAAGATGCAGATTATGAACTCTGCTGCTATAAATTTTTAAGTTCTGATTTGTTTATATCAAATAAAGATTATATTCGACATGAACTTATAACAATGATTAATGATCAGGATAAACTTCAATACTTCTATATTCTATATTGGATTTTATTCTCTGATGCTCAATTATACCCGGAAACATATAAACTCATGAAAGATAAAGGATCATTTGAATCTTTAATCATTACTGTCTGGAAACATTTTCAAACGTCCCCGGAAGTACATCGACTTGGATTAAAACTGCTTTATGAAATATGTCATATGCATCAACTTACATATAATGAATTATTTTTTATACAAGAAGAATTTCTTTGTTTTATGTTTGAATTAATGGAGAAAAATGCATATATTGAAGATTCTTATATCCTCTCTATCATAAAATTTATCGTAATATCATAAAAACATTTTTTTATATAATTTTAACTTTTTATAGCTTGTTATTAATAATCAGTATATTTTACAATTTTTACCTTTTCATTTACGACATTCTCCTGAAATTTCAAAACATAATAAAGGGAACTCTCCTGCAAATTTTGTTATGAATATTCTTAAAAAAAAAGGAAATATGTATAAAACTTTTGGGGAAAATATAATATTTATATTGAACAGGCAAAGTATAACTGTTTATATTTGAGAAATATATATTTATAAATTATAGAAGATACATATTTAGAGTTTTTAATCTTAAAGCAATTATATCTTTTATTTACTACTAAAGAAACCTTCGAATATTTTTACATTAATGATCTCAAAGTACTGGTAGATATTTTTATCAAAAAATTGTATGATTTTCCTGAAGAGAACGAAAAGGTATTCTTTTATTTGAAAGTTTTAATTTTCAATTTATATAAATTTAGCTTTATCATACTTATCTTCGTGTTTTTTATTATTTGCTTAAAAATACTCAACTAAAAAACCCTCCTTACTATAAACAAGACCAGCTTCAGAAATTATTTCAAACATTAAAACAGACTATTCAATTCCAAACTACTAGGGATATTAATTCTGCAGTTGAAAAATTATTAATAAGATGTATTAGAATAAATTGGTTAAAGGATAATAAACAAAAAAATGATACCTTATTTGTTACTGATTAGAATAATAGATCTAATAATGATTTTATGAATATTGTTTCCAATAATAATCATTATATTTTTTTAAATTCAAATGAACTACATATTTGAAAGTTAGTATTAATACCTTGTAAAATTGATATAATTTTTTAATATATATGTATATTTTATTTTATATGAAATGCTTAAAATAGTATTTTTATATGCAAGATTTATCAATAAAATAAATTATAATGCTTTTTAATATAAATTTATACTAAAACCTATTTATCAAGATATTAAATATACATACTACCAATAAAAAAAATCATCCTTTAATATCATTCCAATTTTCTATTTGTCTATGCTTAATTCTTTTATAAATTTTATTTTTTTCTGGTATTGATATTTTTGATATATTATAAATACCTTTTGTTGAACAAGTATTTAAAGATAGAATAGAATTTTTTAAAACTTTTGCATAAAATAAAAGAGGAGGAGAGTACTTTTTCATTAAAACTCTATTTCCTGATTTTATAAATAAGTGACAAATAATTGAATGTCTAGCAGAATGTGAATGAAAATCGAAAATACACTTACATAATTCTTGAAATGTATTGCATTGTAAAATACATTCAATTAACTTATAAGAAGGTCTCAAATAAGAATATTTTTCATAAAAAAAATCAATTGTTTCTTGTTGATAATCTTCAATGGAAAAGTAACTATGATTTATCAAAATTTTTTTAAAAAAAACATATTTCCTTACAGCAAAGATTTAAATTTTGTCATATGAGAGATAAAACAAGATACTGAACATTTATTATTTCTTATGTCGATATATAACAATTGAAGAAATTTCTCTTTTTGAGCAGCTCTACCCCAATGATTTAATATCATATCTGTAAGATTTGTATTTGAAACATTTAATGCAATTAAATTATGTAAATATGAAATATAAATGAAGTCTTCCGTAGATAATGTTTTGTTATTACTAATGTCCAAAATATTAAGCCAACATAATGAAATACAATCAATCTCTTTAAATATAGATATAAATGGTAATATGAAAATTTCAGTTCTGTTAAACACATCTGGAGACGTAATGGAGTTAAAATACACTTCAACAAAAATTTTCCATAATTTAAAAGAGTCATAACCCATACTTTCAATTTCCTTCCATAAATATTCACCTATACCATTCCAAGGTATTAATTTCAATATATTATCAGTTAACTGACCGGAAAATTCTGCAATTTTCTTAATCGTCATCATTTTTAAAGACAAAATAGATTCATTTTTATAATTAGTGTTAATATCATCAATTTTACATCCTTTTAATTTAAGTTTATCTCTGAAAGAACTAAACGAATTATAAAGAGCCTTTTCAGAATTCATTTATGTTAAAAATTTCCTAATAATAACCTTTAAAATAAATCATCTCAATCATTTTTATTAGAAAATTAATCTTTAATATTTATATAAATATTTATGTACGTTTACAAAAATTGAATATTTTAAAATAATTATAGTTTAAATCTGAATTTTTTTTAAAAAATATCAAAATAACACATAACCCTTCGGAGGAATATGTATAAGTTTCCATTTTTCATAATAAGTTTTCCAAATAGACCAATTTAAACTATTTAATACATAATTTTTCAATTCAAAAACTTTAGTTATTTCAGCCTCACCAAAATCATGAAAAGAATCAGATTCCAATTTAAAAATAAGTTGTAAAGCTAGTCCAAAATATTTTCGAGAGATTAAATATCTAATTTGTAATACAAGAAATTCATAACCCTTTCCTGGAAGTTCCATCCATTTTTGACATTCCTCAAACGCATCATTGAATTCTTTGCTGACTATTCCATCAGATGTTTTCCCAAGAACTTTAGCTTTTTCCTGTAATGCAGTAATCAAAATACATTTCTGTAATCTTAATTTTTCCTTTTCTTTTTTTTGATCAACAGTCATATTTAATTCACAAAATTGCTCAGATTTAATATACTCCATAATTTTCCCAAAATCAACATGTTCAATAATAGCATTAGCAGCATCAACAATGTCTTTATCAGAGTCAAATTTCAACACTGTTTTTAATCGTGCATTCAATACAGAAAGTTCATTAGGATAAAGTTTAAGAAGATTTTCAAGAAATTTTTTCTTTTCTTCATTATCTTTAAGTCTATTTAATACTTCAACCTGAAGATTAATAATATTTATCTCTTCTTTCAAAAAATTAGATTCTTTAGGTTCTAACACTAATGAAATTTTAACATTATATCCGGCATTTTCTACTTTCGCCATTTTTTCTTCTAAATACAATCGACCTATTAATTTATCTCCATTTTTGGCATCTTTTGGAAGATTTTTTGGGTCAATAAAGGTATTTATAACAATTTCTTTACGATCTCCCTTTTTAAGCTTTATTTTAAAATCTTGAGATTTTTCTTTATTAAAAGCATCAATATGATCTAGTTAAATAAATATAAAAAAAACTTAAATTTCATAATTTACCATTAAAAATGTTCAAAGAAATTTCCTTAGAATCAGCTAAAGTTTGAATAACAGATAATGACATATTTTTGACTTTTTCTAATACTAAAATAGAATCATGGATTAATTGAACCCTAAAAATATATTCACCACTCTTTAACTTAATTTTTTTGGGGCTTTCTCCACCAAATTGAAGAAGCCTTTTACTTTTATTAAAAAGTGCAGTTAAAAGACAAAATGAAGAATCATATAAAGAACCTGAAAGTGGAAGGGAAAAAGTTGTTTCAACCTCCTCAGAAATTTTTATAAAATACGTAAGAATCATTTCAAATAAGGTTCTTGAGTCAGGTAGGATATCACGTTCTCCTAGAGGTCGTATAACGCTACTAGAAGGATAGAATACTCTTTCTAACGAGTCTAAATAATATATTAAATACATTATAAAACATTTAAAATGTATCTTACTTAATCGCAAACTAGGTTCAAACACTTCATAAGACAAAGTATTAATTACTTCTAATCGTTTTATACTCTGGGAATTCTCCAATAGCAATAAATTAATTTTATTGGAACTTAATCCTAAACCATGAAACTCTAACTCAACATCCATTTCTCCAGAACCAATTGATGACCAAAAATTTGCAAAACAAGCCTCCATTGTAATGCCAGGAAATACTTTAAAACTTTTTGATACCAATTCATTTTCCTGTAACTTTAAAAAAAATTTATGCTCAGAATCTTTTAATCGCAGATGAGGGAGTAATTGAGTAAAATGTGAAAACACTTTTAAAGAAGTATTAATCTTCCTAGCTCGTATTCGAAGTTCTATAAAATTAAACAAAAACAAATAATAAATCAAATAACTTACCAACATAATCAGCACCTTCGGGTACAGAGATAAATTTTCTTTCTATATATCCGGAAATCAGCATTATATTTTTCCAGGATATAAGGGATTTTAAAACAGGCTCTGGTTTACACACTGAAACAGGAATAAAAAACATTTTTCGTCTAGGAACCATAGTATCATATGCAATGATCTCAGTATAATGAAATCCGTAAGGAAGACTAACTGGATCTACTTGGATATCAAATACTCTTCCTATTATAATATTAAATTCTTAATTTATGTCTAGTATAATCAAACCTGCTGAATTTAATAAGACATAATTTGGAGCTTTAACCCATGATTTTGACGAAATTAATATTAATCTTAGTTCCAAGTTATATTTTTCTATTCTTTCTTCTTTTTTAAGAGCAGGCTTAATTTCTACTGTTATATGATGAAGATGATTTGTTTCTTCAAATTCACGTAAATATATTCCACGACCAGTAGATGAAGAATTGTTAACTATTATCTCAAAATCAAAATCCTGATCCGAAAATTCTCTATGTTGAAGGAAATAATTATAAGCTTTTTCAACTTGCAAAAATCCTACATTCATAACATCATCTACATCTTTTGAAGAATTTTCAATAGCTTTATATATTCTAAATATTCAATTAATGACAATGAACACGTATCAACTTACCTCGAAGGAGTATATTCAATATGTTGGGCTTTTAATGCAGAAAGAATTAAACAAATTCCTCCACAAGCAGATGGAGATGACATACTAAAAAAAATTTAACTAAAAACTTTATTAAATAATTATTATTAACCTTGTACCATTCATCAACTGACTACGTGAAAGAACATATGCTGGAATAGATGTTATCGCAGCACCAGGTGCATAGATTGTAACACCTTTGGCACCATCTGCACTAAAAAGACGTTAAATTTAATCAAATGGTAAGTATTCTATACGTTGGTCCATAACTAGACCATGTATATCTACCCTCTGGGACATTTTCTAGGATAGAATGTTCTGCTTTTATTACTGATGCAGTTACGTACGCACCTAAATTTATCAATAAAGTTTTTTTCAAGTGTAAATCCTAATTATACCAACAGAAATTACACCGGAGGTTGTTCCTCCGGGAGTTCCAGTAGTGGTTAAAGCAGGCCCATGATTTCCCGCGCTAGAAACAAATATTATATTTCTTTCCCTAATTACAGTTTTCCGTAAAAAATCAATAAATATACCGGAATCAGTGATTCCTGTACTTTCCCCATAAGACATATTAGCAATATCAACTTTCAAATTGACCATAGCAATAGCAGCTCGAAGAAGTGATTGATTAGTTTCCATAGTTCCAAGACGAATATCCCCAATTTTTAAAGAAACAAATTGAACACCGGGAGCAATACCATTTAAATCAGGATCATCAGGATGATTTGCGCCAATAATGCTTGAGACATGAGTCCCATGTGATGCACATAATGTTACAATACTGAAGAAATTTATAAATAATTTTAGGAAAATAAATAATAATGAATTTTACCTCAAAACAGAGCCATTATCATATATATTTACAGAGTAAGAAAGCATATCTTCATTGCTAAATTGCTCATAATGATATTCAATGCGATAATCACACATAGGCCTTTTATCTAAAAAAAATGAATCATATAATAAAATAATTCAAATAACAAACCAAGTAAATCACCATCCTCATTCGTATCAATAACTGAACGCCAATATTTCCCGTCATACCATACAAGACAATCATAAATTGGTCCAGGATCTTCATAATTAACCATCATTTCTTTTAAACTATTATATTGTGCATGAAGATCTAATTTTAATTCTATTTCTTCTTTTGTAAGAAAACTATCATCTTTATTTGATTCCTTAAACGCATTAATTTTATGTTGTATAGATGCTAAAAGAGCATTATGTTGTTGATTAAATTTTTCAAATCGTTCCTAAATATTAAAATTTTTTAAATTTTAATAAAAATATAATTTATTTTATACTTTTTCCAAACGCGTTATTAATGATTTTGGGAAAAGTTCATAACCTCTTTTTATACCAAGATACCATATTCCATTTGGATTTTCCCATTTTTTAGATATTTTTAATTTTCTTCCAGATAACCCTATTGTTGAAAAAAAATCAATTTCATCTGTTATATTTGCTCGTGTTGTTATATCCACATCACCAGATCCTTAAAATATTTATTAAACTTTATTAAATATTATAAAATATAAATTATATAATCAACCCGAACAATCAATTATATCAATCACTTTAGGTTTTCCTTCACTCGTTTTTTGCATACCTATTGCATGCGGATCAATACCCGTATCTAAAACAGCTACAATCACTCCTCTTCCATCATATTCTGGATATTTTTTAATAAATTGTAATGATTCTATTTCCTGCAGGAAAAAAAAAAATTAATCTTTTTTAAAAGAAAAAAAAAAAGATACATCTTTAGGTAATAACCCCTCTATTGGATACATATAGGATATTTCATTTGAAAAACCTGATACTTTATATTTATCCATTTTTTATACTTTTTTTTTAATCTCAATTTTCTTGACGTTTAAAATCTTAAAAATTATATTCGAAATAATTAAAGACAAAAATGAAAGTTTAGGAGGAAGAAAATGATTTAAATATTTTTATTAATAATTACTTTTATATTTTATAAATTTAATTTTATATTAAAAAGAGATTTTGAAATCAAAAAAATTTTATAAAACATCAACATTTTGTATGATTATCCAATGGGCTTTTATAAAGAAAAAGATATATTTTCATATATAATATATAATATTATATATTATATATGAAAATATTTATTTTGTTACTTAATATTCTGGAGGGATTTGATAAATATTTTAATAAATTATGTTTATAAAGTCAACCACTTTTATTTTCAATATTTTTAACAAAAATTATCAAATATTTTAATTCATTAAAAAACAAAATACGAAGAATTTTATATGTTTTTAGCGGTTAATATTCTAATTGAAGAAAACCAACATTTGGTTGGAATTGCATTTGTAAATTTTCAAACAAAGAAATTGGGTGTATCAGAATTTATAGATAATGAATTATATTATAATTTTAAATTTCTTTTAAAAGATTTAAATATAAAGGAAATTATTATTCCTTTAAATGAAGATAACAAAAATTTAGAATTGCTTAAAATTAAAACTATTTCAGAAAATGCTGGAATCATTATTACAGAAATTATTGAAACGGATTTTAAAATAGATATTTTAAATCAAGATCAAACACACTTTATTGATGAAAAGGGTCTTAAAATGTTATGTAAATTAATATTTATATTAATTACAAATTATATTAATCTAAACAGCATATATTGAAAGCAAAATTTGTAAAGGATCTATATCAGCATTAATAAAATATTTATCAGTAATCTTCTTTTATTTGGGAAATTATTTTACATATTAATCATAATTTTAGCATACAAATGATCTAACAAATTTCCAGAAATTTGAACTTTTCAAATACAATTTACCTCAATATATGAAATTAGATATTTCTGTTTTCAAAGCATTATCATTATTTCCTGATCCTAACTTTGACACTAACAAAAATATGTCCCTTTTTAGTTTTCTTAATAGATGTAAAACAGCTATAGGAAGTAGATTATTATTTCAATGGATAAAACAACCTTTAATAGACCAAAATGAAATCACAAAAAGACATACATTAGTAGAGATTTTCTCTAAAAATTTAGATGTTTTACAAATTATTCAAGAATTTTTAAAATGTTTTCCTGATATTTATAAATTAGTCAGAAAATTTCACAAAGGGAAAGCAACTTTAGAAGAAGTAGTTAGGATTTATCAAATTATCATTAAAATTCCTGATGTAATAAATGCTTTAAGTGGAATTAATGATTATAATTATTCAATATTAATCAAAGAGTCATACTTATCAGAATTAAAGGTCCTTTTTATCACTAAGAATTAACATTTACTTAAAATATATTAGGAAATTTATAAAAAATTTGAAAAATATATAAAGTCAATAGAAACTACTATTGATTTTGAAGCTTTAAGTAATCATGAATGGATTATTAAATCAGAATTTGACGAATCTCTTTCTCGTCTTATGAATGAATTAAATGAATTAAAGAACAAAATTCAAGAAGAATATTTACATATCAGCAATGAATTGCAACAAGATTTAGCAAAAAAACTTAAATTGGAACAAAACGAAATACATGGATGGTGCTTTAGGCTTACTAGAAATGTAATTATTTACTATTTTAAAAAAATCTTATAAAATTAGGATGCATGTTTTATTCGAGATAAAAATTATATAGAATTATCAACTTTAAAGGCAGGAGTATATTTTACGACTTTGATAATGCGTCAACTTAGTAAAGAATATAATGATGTTTTGCTTCAATATAAGCATCAACAAGCAAAACTTGCAAAAGAAATCATTGAAATTGCAGGTATTTAATTTATAATTATTAATTTAAATTAATGCTTATTTTAGCAACATTTTGTACTGTAATGGAAGAATTAGGTATGCTTATTAGTCATCTTGATGTGATAATAAGGTAAAATTTTAATAAACATAAACAACTCTTACATTCTTCAGTTTTTCAAATTTATCAAGTTCATCACTTTTACCTTATGTTCGTCCAATTATAAGTAAAGAAAACAAAATTATACTTAAAGAATCTCGACATCCATTTCTTGAGATTCAAAATGATATAACCTTTATTTCAAACGATGTCTATCTTGAACGTGGAATATCTGAATTTCTTATTGTTACTGGACCTAATATGGGAGGGAAATCAACATATATTCGCCAGGTATTATGAATTTGTTAATATCTACTAATTAACATTTAAAGATTGGTATAATTATTTTAATGGCTCAAATAGGATGCTTTGTTCCTTGCACAAATGCAGAAATTTCTATATTTGATTGTATTTTTTCAAGAGTGGGAACAAATGATTCACAGCTTAAAGGCATTTCTACATTTATGGCAGAAATGCTTGAAACAGCAGCAATACTTGAAACAGCAACATCAAATTCTTTAATTATAATTGATGAATTAGGAAGAGGAACTAGCACTACAGATGGATTTGGGTTAGCATGGGCAATATCAGAGCATATAATTAAAAAAATTAATGCTTTTTCTTTATTTGCTACTCATTTTCACGAGTATATATTTTCTATAATATATAATATTGTTAATAATATTTTAGGTTAACTGCATTATCAAAAATATATCCAATTGTAAAAAATTTAAACGTCATTGTTCATATTCAAAACAATGATAAGAATAAAAATGTTATTCTTTTATATAAAGTGAAACCAGGTATTTAATATTATTTGAAAAAATCTCTCTAATTTTAAATATAGGTATATGTGATCAAAGTTTTGGAATTCATGTTGCAGAAATGATAGACGTATATTCATTTAAACGTATAATATATATACTAATATTTTCAAAGTTTCCTAAGGACGTAGTAAAATTAGCAAAACGTAAAGCAAACGAGTTGGAAGACTCTATGTCAATAACTTCTACTCAAAAATATACTATTCAAGATATTAAAGACGGAACTAATATATTATTTCAAATAATGAATGAATGGAAACAAAAAATCAAAGAACATGATATGAGTGGTATAGAAATGTTAGATATTTTTCGAAAATTACTTCAAGAAAAATTTATGTCTGATATTAAAAATAATTTATGGATACAAGAAATTATTGCTGAATAAATATTATATCGGTTTAAATATTATAATTGTATGTATAATTTAAACTATGAATATTATTTTATAAATAGTATTTTTATAACTAGAGTTATTTTTATTAAAATTACTAAAATTTAAATATTATAAATTTATCTCAATTTAATTTATATTCAAAATCTTATAAACTTTTTCATCTAGAAATATATTATTTATTATTAAAATATTTATATGGTATTATTATGATCTATTTCAATATTGTATTGTTTTTTATTAAATCCATAAATATCCAAATTCAATTAATCCCCCATAAATTTTCTAAAAAACATTAAGATAGAAAATATAATTAAATTATTATTTACCACATGAATGCAAAATTCTACTTGTTGTTGCATTAGCACTTAATAAATAATCACTAATAGAAATTTTTTCATCTACCCAACTATCAGCAAAATTATCTTCTCCATGAGCCATTGCTCCAATAACAACACATAATGACTGATCAGAATCAATGGTTTTAAGATACTCGGATATCTTAACAGTAGGTGCATCAAAAGAAAAAGCTATTATTTTTTAATAAATAATATAATTGATGATTTAAACTAACTTATTTTTTTACAATTTGGAGGCAAATGATCAGTAATAGGATTTTTAATAATTTTTAATAGTTTTTCATTCCCATCAACACTTCTTATACTAAGCTTATGTAAAAGTTGCACCATTAACCCAGAAAATCTTTTAAAAGTTCGAGGAATTCGAATTTTCGGATTAACTTCAATTAAAACATTCTTAGATGTATGAACATAGATTTCAAGAAGACCTGCTTTATTTAAAGGTGAATCAAGAAGAGTTAGAAGACATTCTAAAACAAATTAGTATTACATTAATTAGAATTAATGTATTTTATTAACATACGATGGCAAATATCTGGTCTTGCCTCTTTTAAAAATTAATTTTGTATTGTTATAAATAATTATGCTTACCAGAAATGTCTCTATTCATTTTTTTTAGAATATTTTGATGATCATCGCAATTTAATAATTGATATTTTCCCTCTTTAAAAGTTCCAATTTTACACGTTTCTAATGAAGCTTTTTCCAAAACAACAATAAGACGCCTTTTATCCCTTTGGGATGCAAGCTTATTCTGAACAGGTACAAGATCTGATGTAATTTCCCAATGATTTGATTCATGTTTTTTTATCATCTCATTAAACAAGAAATAAATATTTTTTCCCCAAAAAAATTCCTAATAAAAATATTTCTTCTTCAAAATATAATAATAAATACAATTAAAAGTCTATATAATATTTTTATAAAGTTTTTTAAAGTAAAAAAATTTCTTACTTTTTTTTTAAATATTTAGTCCAAAAATTGAATAAAAAAAAGCGGAAAAAAAGCCAAATGATATATATAACAATAAAGATTTGTTTTCCTCTTAAAATTTAATAAAAAATCTCTTCTTATTTATCAATATTTATTTTTTAATTTTTTTCAAAAGTTAATTCTCTTACGATAAACTTTAAAAAACATCATAAAATTATATTTTCTTAAAGAATTTATTTTTAAACATTTTTAAGTACTTTAAAACACTTTTTTAAACTTTTTTATTAATATTTTTAGATTTTGATAATATTTTTATTTAATTATTAATTATGCCACATAAAAATTATACTCAACAATCTTTATCTCGTCGTATTCAAATTTTAATGAAGGTATAATTAATTTAGAAAATGGTTGAATTTCTGGGTTTTAAACTTTTAAGCATCCTCAATTTATCTGGTTTATCGGTCATAGTGCTCTTTTAATTTTTTCTCTTCGTTATCTTTTTTCTTATATTACTTTTTCATCAATTCATCATCTTTTTTATTACCGTGCTGCTTTTTTAGGAGCTATTTTAACATATGGTATTGTTGTTTATAAAACGTATACAAAGACTTATATAGTACGCTTTATATTAAAAAATTGAATATTTCTAATATAAAATGTGATTTAGCAGGGAAAAATTGATATTAGTATTTTAATGCGTATATGGATGGATGAAAATGTTCAATACCTTTGTAATGATATAATTTTTATCTAATGGTGAACATTTTACTAATTTTAAAAGTTCTTTCAATTATTTGGTTTTTATCAAAACCTATTGCTTTCAGTTTAATTCCATATACGATTTTTTCACTTTTTCACTTTCTTACTTATTTTCGCTCTAATGTATTACCTACATTAAATCCTAATGCACTTAAACCAGACGAAAAATCTGTGGAAGCAACTATTTGTAAATATATCCAACATCTCATCAGATTATATTATGAATCTGCTATGAAACTTGTATCCAAAGTTGAAGTTATATTAATAGGGACACGAGTCCTAGTTGGGGCATTTACGTAAGTATTAAATCATTTATGTCTAGTTATAGGTTTAAAAATAAAGGTTTCAAAATTCTTTTACAATTCTTATGTTTTATGCTTTCTTTATACGCTATCGTTATTTTACTTCAACATATACAAGACAGACATTCATTCATATTGCCATTCATATCGATCATTTAGTAACAGATAGTCATGTTCCTACCTCCATACGTAATTTATGGATGACTATAAAGCGATTACTTAGAGATTATGCTGCAAAGCCTATTATTAATGGTCCATCCGAACCATCAAATGGCAAAGAATTTTTAAATAAACAACAATAAATCATATATTTTTTTAGTTATTATCATTTTTTTTAAAATGTAAGCATTATAGAACATCATTTATGTTATTTTAGCTAAATAGTCTAATAAACGAATTATCACATTGTTAATAAATATTTAAAAATATTTATTGAAATTAATCACTTTAAAAATCTAATGAATTAAACAAATATGAATTAGTTTTGAAATTACTAAAATTTTCTTTCAATTTAATTTAATCATATTTTTTATGATTAATACTTTATCCATAAAGCTGCTTTTTGATACTTAATAATAATATATATCTATGGTTATTAAAGTATATTTTTTCAATGGAGAATAAGATTTATTTGATATATTTATGAAAAAAATTAATTGAAAAATAATTTTTTATTTAAATAATTATCTAGTTACTAGATATTTTTGCTTTAATATTTAAAAGTGTAACTAATAAAAACTTGGTAAAGCAATTAGTGGAAATTTATAAAAACAGAAAATATATTTCTGTATTTTTAAAAGAATGGTTGTTAAAATTTTCATGTAAAGTTACCATTTTAAATCATAAATATCGTGAAGATGTAATGTTAAATGTTTAATTTTAAATATGTGCACCTTTTTTTTCAAATTATAAACTGTATAATAACAAAAAAAGTTCTAGCATATAAATTTGAAGATATATATGATTATTAGATTATTTATTATCTTATTTATCTTCCTAGACCGAACCCTTTTCTTTTTCCCTTTTCTTCCAAAAAACGACCTGATTCTAACCTGGACTTTTTTTCTTCAAGTTCTAAACGCTGTTGTTGTAAAGCATCACGCATTTCTCGATGTCGAGCATATAATTCCTCTTCAGACTGTTTTAATTTATTTTCCTTTTCTTGGACTTTTTGTTGAAAAACAAGCTTCATTTCTGTTTCCATTTTTAATAATTTAGCCTCGTGAAGCTGTCTTTCTTCTTCTTGCTTAATAATGGGACTATAAAAATAAGTAATAAATCAGAAATAGTTAATACATACTTTACTTCTTTAAATACACTAGAATCTTGTGTAATTCCCATCTGTATTAATTTATTTGTTCTATAATTTTCATATAATACATCATTTGTATACTCTTTCAAATCTTCCATATGCGTTCTAATCATTAAAATAAGAAGAAATTTAAATATAAATTTAACTTACCGAATAAGCATTTGACGCAATTTCATAAAATCTGAATGATTTTCATTTTCAACCTCAATTACTCCCCATGGATATTTTCTACCCCTTACTGTATGACCGGAAGCTGTTGTTACTTCATAATTACTTCCCACAATAGCAAAAGGTATTTTTGACACAATCTCATTATTCTCATTTACAGTCTCTTCATCATCATATTCATAAATGGGTGGTCTAAAAATATTGATTTCATGAAAAATAATGTCGTCTAATATCTATTTTTATAAGAAAAAAATCTAAAAATTACAGAACTTAATACCCTCTTTTTGAAATTAACTACCTCCTGTTCTGTTAATGTATCGCTTTTAGCAATTACAGGTATTAAATTAACGCGCTCATGAAGACGTTTCATAAATTCGATTTCTAAAGGTTTAAGAGAATGACCAGTTGGGTCGATAAAAAATATGCAAGCGTGAATACGATTATCAACAATATTGGCTCTACTGACTCTATTTTCTGCTTCAAGATAAGCATCAAAACGTTGCTCAATATTTTCCAAAATTGGTTGCCAACTATTCAATATAAGTTTCTTATATTATCCTAAAAATTTTTTTATATTTCAATATACCTATCCTCATTATTTACAAAATCCCCAAATCCAGGCGTATCCACAATGGTAAGTTTCAATTTTACACCATTTTCTTCAATTTCCGACGTAACACTTTTAATTTCAATTGTTTTTTCAGGATCTTTCGTTAATGACTTAAAGCTTTTCGGTGGATACAATGTACAATTGAATAATGTGTTTACTAATGTTGATTTCCCAAGTCCAGACTCTCCAACCACCATAACGTTAAAAGTAAACCCTTTTTTAATTGATTTTCGATACCATTGATTTGGAAGATTTGCAAACCCAACATAACCTAAAATATAGAATATAAGAACATTCCAAGAAGTATATATAACTATTATTTCTTAAAAAAAATCCATACCTGTTAATTTTCGTCGAATAATATGATTTCCTGATGATGCCGTATTTATCTATATTTATGAATAAATAAAAATATTAAAAAGAAAAAAGAACTTTATATGCATCCTGATGTATGTCAAATGTAGTTGAATCTTCTGTAGGCAAATTGGCCGGATTTTGTTCAGTCATAGAAGACAATTTACCATTTATTAACATTGTTTCTAAAAAAAGGTAAAAATAACCTTTTAAAAGCGCTGAAAAAAGCAATTATACCTTCCATATGATGTCCCTTTCAATTTTATTCTATTAATTGATATAAACGCTTTATTTAATCCTCAATATTCACTTTTTATGTATTTTCGTCTTGTATAGTCGTTTAAATCTCGTTTTAAGAAAGGAGATAATATACAGGTCGATATCAAGATAGATTTAAGCAGGGTTAGGGCTAGGTGATAGATCTAAATAAAATAACCTTTAAAAATAAGTTTAAATTTTGAAATAAAATGAATATTTAATTTTAGATTTATGTTTGTATTTAAAATTAAATATTCATTTTATTTCAAAATTTAAATATAAATTTAAAATTTGTTTATAAGAATTAATAATAATAATATTTGACTGAAAATAGATCTTAGTATTATTTTATTTATAAAATATTTAAATTGGTATTAAGATTAAATGATTTTAAAATGATTATTATAAAAAGATCTTAATCTTTTTATTGTTATTCTGTATGTCATATATTTTATTTGATTCTTAAATAATATTTTTGAAAAAAAAAACTCACTCATGTTATATTTACTTTAACTCGCTTTTTCGACTTAATAGGTAAGTCATCATCATCATCTAATGGTTCATCATGAATATCTAAATCGTCATAAGCTTCGCCTAGCCAAAGACCAAAACCCATATTTGTTGGTTTTTTTTTTGGATGTATAGCTTCTTTACACTCATTTTTTTGTACTAGAGTTTCCGCTTTTTTTAATACTTCAACAAATTGTGCATCATCATGTAAAATAGCTTCTTTTGTTAATGACCCCGCATCCACAAGGCCAAATCCCTCTTCCTCTTTTGTTGAAGTATGAAAATATCCTCCCATTTTCTTATATGTGCTGGATGCTTCTTTCAAATTAAATTGTTTTTCTAATTTCGTGTTCGTATGAGAATTCAGTGATTCAAATAGATCATATACTCCAACATCGTCAAAAATAACATCTTCTTTAGGTTCTTCAGAAAGTAATTCTTTAGGCATTTCTTCTGATATACAATCTTTTGGAGTTGTTATTGTTGCTTTTAGTGGACTTTTTGTCTCATGTTTAATATTTTGATTTTGTTTTAAATGTTTTTTTTCTAAATGTTGGTCATCTACTATTTCCTTAGCAATAGTATTCGTTTTAGATATTCCAATAGGCTTAAATTTTGACAAAGTTTCTGGTTTTCGAGTTTTTGGCGCAGGAAAAAGTTCCTCATAACTTTTCTTTTTTAAAATATCCTCCTTCTGATCCTGTTTTTTAGAAAGATTACTTGTATATATTTCATCAAGATCAAGTGCTTCATTTTCATTCTGAAAAGGGCTTTTAGTTTCCGTTTTATGGTCAAATACTTCAATTGTTTCTCCACGTTTTACTTTTTCTAATAATACTCGATCAAGTCCTCTAACTAAACCAGCATGTTCAAAATCACCACCTAATCTTTGCGTTTGTGATACATAATCATTATGTGATATTTCTCCTTTTTTTACTGCTTCTTTAAGATTTAAAAGCATTTCTTCTTGTAAAGCATAGGCTTTAAAATCCAAACTTTCTTGACTTTGTCTTTCTTTTGCACGATCCCTATAACCATCTGTTAATCGTGATGATGGTAAATCTAACTCTTTTTCTGTCTTTTTTGATATTATACGCTCATTTTTATATATATTTTTTTTTAATTCTTGTTTTTCATGATTTGTATATTTTATATTAAAATTATTCGTTTGACAGCCTAAAAACACAAGATAATTAAGCTTCATTCATTTAATATCATTTATAAATATCTACTTATTCCTTTTTGTTTTTGTTGTCTTGATAATGGTTGAAATAATGTTCCACGTTTTTGAGTCACCTGTGAAGTAGGTGTCATTAAAAGTCGTCTAAAATCGTCTTGATTCATAAGTTTTGTTGATTAAAATGATTCTCTTAAAATTGAAAAAAAAATTAAACTCTTAATTTTAATATTTTTCACTTATTTTTTTTTTAACTTTAAGAGAATATTATATTCATATAATTTATTTGAAATTTATTCGAATGCTGTAATGGCACTTGGTTGGGAGACAATATCTTCCTCTCAAAAGCGTTAATATATTCAGCAGGGTTCCTTTTAGACTTCGTGTTCGATTCTCGAATCTACCAGAAGTGAGCGTCACGAAGGTGATGCAAGCAATGGTATGAAAAGTTAGTAGTATCGTTTGAGGGGAGTTTCATCCAGCAGAACACTACTCTATTTGGAATCAGAAGACGAGGAAGTTTAAAAGGCTGAGTAGAAAATGTGGAGAGGTGATTGTCGACCAACGCTATTTTTCTCTTTTAAAAAGAATTAATTGATAATATAGTTTGTTTATAACCCAATGAATGAAATAAATGAGTGTTGCTTTTTTTTATGTATATAGTATTGATAAATTTTTTTATAATACTCTTTTACAGATTTTGTCCTATATATTAATCATAAACAATATCCTTAGGTTGATTGTTAAAAAAAAGTTTTTTAAATATATATTCAACCATATAACAAGCTAAATAATCCAGAATCATTAAAGATGTCAATACGATTTTAAATGATGTTTCAAATTTGACTAATCTCAATTTCTCATTAATTTCAGGTATAAATTCTGTTGAGCAAGATAGTGCAAGCCCTGTTATTCCTAGCATGCCATAATACATAATTTTATTTTCTCGAATTGACTCTCTAAAAGGTCTTCCTTGATAATTAACAGTAAAGGTTGATATTTGTTGCATGAATTGAAGTAAATAAATTGCGCTGTTAAGTAAACTAGGAGAGAAATCAGATTCAAGATCAACATTTTCAATAGGTCTAAAAAATTTATTAATTTATTGATAAATATGAAGCAAACTAGATACTTCTCAAAAAGCGATACATAGTATTTTGTATAAATAAGAGCTAGAACGTGTATTAAAAATTGTCCGAGAATTGAACCTACAATATATATATTAAAAATATTTGATTGAGGACGCTCTTTTGAAAGTTCTTGTACAGGCTAAGGGAATTAAGAAAAAAAATATTATAATAAAAAGATTTACCCTGGCTTTTGAAATATATAGAAAACATGCAGACATCAACATTCCTGATATTGTTACTTGTCCATCACCAAATTTAATACCATCTAAATATAGTACAGACAAACTATATGCAGATATCAAGCAATTTAATGCTAAGATTTTATACATTTGAATTGTTGCTACGAGTGTGCATCGTCCTTGTCGAATGATATTAACAACTAATTCATCAATTATTTATTGGAACATAAAAATATATGGAAAATATACTTGCAACAACATTAGAAAGCTTAGATGTAAATGGTGCCGCACAAGAAGCGTCACCTAATTTGAGCATGGGGGGTTCATTTTCATCTTCTAAGTTCGTAAATGTTGACAAAAGTGTCTCTGCAATATTTTCATGTTTTTTTCCATTATTTGATACCAATTGTTTGTTTCGTGAAGCATGATTTGAATTAGAATTATTATTATTATTATTATTATTTGAAGCTTCTAAATTTTTAGAACGAGCAATAATTGAAGCTTCACGATGAGGATTAAATGGTCCTTCTGGATAAAGATATGCAATAGGAAACGGTACTGGAGGGGGAGATTTGTTAAACCTTGTAAGTATCTTAACTTGTTTTTCATAAATCTCTTTTAATTTTTCATTACGAGCGTGCTCTGCTATTCGTTTTAAAATTTCTTCAGATCCATTAAGAAGTGCAACACCAATATGCGCTTGTTTCAAAGCACCAACATCATTTGTACCATCCCCACACATTAAAGTTATATATCCAGCATCCTTTAATGATGTTAAAATATATTCCTAAAAAAATTATTATCTTCCTTGTTATTTCAATACAATCTACCTTTTGTGTTGGTGAAACTCTTGCATACACCCATGTATGTCTCAATAAATCATTCATTTGAGTAGAGCCGTAATATTTCGAAAGAGCATATCCTGTAACACATATATCATATTTTTTAAATAAAGTTTTATCAATAGGATCATTAATATTAACAGGAATGATTATTTTGTCATCAACATTTTTCCAACAAAGATCTAATAAATAATTAAAAAGATATAAATTTTATCATTTTGCTGGAACCTGATGTATTGTTATATGTATCTAATATTAAAACATCTCTTTTAATTATATGAACTTCTCGAGCAACATAACAAGCAGTAAGTGTATTATCTCCTGTAATCATAACAACCTTAGATTTGTTAATAAAGATCTTTATATAATTATGAATTTTACTCTGTGAGAAGATTCATTTAATATTTTAATTGTGCTAGCTGCATCATTCTTTAAAGAACAACTAAACACAAGAAATCCTGCAAATGTTAAATCATTTTCTACATCGGCTCTTGAGAGAGAATTTATTTCAGAAGTGCTCATTCGGTCTTTAAGAAATTTATAGCCAAGAGCTAAAACACGGCTTCCTTTTTTTGTAAAATATTTATAAATATTTTCATAATTTTTTGGGATAATTGATATTTCTTGAAGTGCTTCTGGTGCTCCTTTGACTGCTATAAAAGTTTTTTTGAATTTTTGATCAGATATTGTCACTATAGTTGATTGACGTTTTAAAGCTAATGAAAACTGAAATCTTCTGCTAATTTCTATTTTATTTTCCTTAAAAAATCCACAAGATGACGTTACAATGTTATTATTTTCAAGCTTTAATTTCAATGCATCTAAGGTAGCCCTTTCCATAGGATCACCTGCAATTTTATCATCATTAAGTTTGACCAAAGAATGCGCAGTTCCAAGAACCAGCATTGTTTCCTTGGGTACTGAATTAATATCAATAAGTTTTTCTGGGTTTTCACTTATATATTTAGTACACAAATTTCAAGTTTCATAAATAATAAAATATACCTAAGACCTGCAACACCCTTCACTGTGAGCTCCTCATTAGTTAATGTGCCTGTTTTATCAAAACAACAAACATCAATCCTCCCTGCAAGTGGTATTCTAAATGGCTCGGTACAGAAAATAGCTAATTTTGATAAAGTAGCAAGAGAAGAATTAACAGCCAATGAAAGCTCCATGGGAAGCTCTGGAGGCACAACTGAAGTTATAATTAAAATACAATCAAGAAGAAGTTTATATCTGTTTCTATTGTTTTCCACGCCTTTTTATTTGTTAAATAACTAGTATAATTTTAATATATGACTAACCTTTTATCCAAACGTAGAAACTAGCTGCTATCGCAAAAACAAGGAGAAAGAGAATAAAAAATAAACTTTCTATATTATTGGCACTAATTCTTTCCGTGGAATATAACATAGTTCTTACGAGATTGCCTTGTTGAGTTTCAAAACCTGTTTTAGTAACAACAGCTATTGCACCTTTATCAGGAGCAAGAGGGATTTTTGAATCTGTTGAAGATGATATTTGAAGAATTTTAGTACCACCAAAGAGTAAAGAATTTTTATCTATATCGTTGATGTCAAAAATAGATTCAGGATCTCTAAGAGAAATATTTTCTTTTAAAAGAGGTGTAGATTCACCACTTAACATTGCTTCATTGACAATACAAGTACCAGATAATAAAATCATATCACACGGAACATCATGTTCTTGCCCAGATGTATAAATGGAAACAATATCATCTGGGAATAGCTCATTTGTCATAATTTGTGTCCAACAAAATTTTCGATAAACATAAATATGATATGGTTTAATTGACATTGTTCGGAATTCAGTAAGTGTTCGTTGTCTCTGTAAATATGAGAATTTAATTGTATTAATAATTACAAATGTACCTGCCATACTACAGTTGATTCGAATAATACCAACATGAATAAAGTGAATAAGGAGTAATACCAATATTCATCAAGGCACCAAAGTGCAACACAAAAAACTTGAAAAACAAAAAATGGAGCAACTGCATGTTCTTTAAATAAATCTATAAATGTGAGGACAGGAATATCGAATTGATTATATCCATAATGTTGTTTAGCATAATTAATCATTGTATCTGATGTTAATCCCTTCATGTGTTGTAAATCTTTAATAAAAAGTTTTGAATTAATTCTAAATGAAAGCTCTTCAAATTTTCCTTTTTCATAAGAATATATAAATTTCTTTTTCTGAAATAAAAATGATATTTCACAGGATGAATTGTCATCAAACTAAAGAGTATTTATTAAATATTCTGGATTTTAGAAGAACATGCCATTTTTCGATCTAATTTACATATTTCTGAAGGCCCATAATTAGATATTGGAGTTACACGGATTAACTGTGCATGTTCAATTTTATGACACTATATTTAGATAAATATATAAATTTATTCATTTAATGATTTATACAAATTTTGTTGTTAATAATGTCCTTATATGAATATTCCAATGTTTACTAAGCCATAAAAGGCTTTGAACTAAAAGAAGTGTTCCAAGAGTAATAAATGTCCATTCTTTTGATTTAATATATTCATCATATTTAAAATGATAAAGATATATCCAAATAGGATATAAAAATAAAAAAGGAAATACGTATAAATGAAATATCGTGTCTTTAGGCTTATGTAATGATGATGATGCAATTAAAGAACTGTCTACTAAGTTCAATTTTTTCCATTGACTTGTTCTTTTAAAAATCCTAAAAAATCATCAAATCATCTAAAAAAAAATCGGAAAAAACGCACATATTTAAAATATTAACCACTTTAATGAAAAATATTCTTAATTAATGAATCAATTCTTAGTTTTTATTGAAATTTATAAAATTTTAAAAAATATAAAAACTGAACGTTATATGAGTAACGTTAAAAAACAAGAACGTCACTTATATCGATATAATTAAGTTTAAATGACTGATAAATATTCAATTATTTTACCAACATATCAAGAGCGCAAAAATTTGCCTATTATAACTTATTTATTAGCTAAGACATTAGATTCTGAGTAATTTTAATTTTATTATTATTATAAATTAATTTTTTTTAAAGAAATCTTAACTGGGAACTTATTATTGTTGATGATAATTCACCGGATAAAACACAAGAAGTAGCAATTTTATTAATGAAAATATATGGAGAACATAAAATTGTTGATTTTCTTTTAATATTTTTAAAAAAAAAAATCAATTAATCTTTAGATCTTAAAAACACGACCAAAAAAACTTGGACTTGGGTTGATTATTTATTTTCATTTATTTTCATTTTAATAATTTAGAACGGCTTATATTTATGGTCTTCAATATTGTACAGGGAATTTTATAATTATTATGGATGCAGATTTTTCTCATCATGTAATTATATATATATAACAAATTTCAAAAACATTTTTTAATTTATTTGATTTAGCCGAAATATATTCCTCAATTTATTGAGCTTCAAAAGAAAAAATCATATGATATTGTTTTAGGAACAAGATATGCATCTGGTGGTGGTGTTTATGGATGGGATTTAAAACGAAAACTTGTTTCTTTAGGAGCGAATCTTTTGAGTAAAATTCTATTTCAACACGGTGTAAGTGATGTTACAGGAAGTTTTCGATTATATAAAAAAGATGTTTTTGAAAAAATAATTCTAGATTCAAAAAGTAAAGGATATGTTTTTCAGATGGTTTCAGTTTTTTAATTATTCTGTTATTATTTAATATTGATTGATTAGGAAATTATTGTAAAAGCAAAGAAATATGGATATTCTATAGGTGAAGTACCTATTACATTTATAGATAGATTATATGGGGAATCTAAATTAGGGGTTGATGAAATTATTGGGTATATAATGGGATTATGGAATTTGTTTAAAGCTTTATAAATATATTTCAGCTTAATAAAATCGTTATACATATATTCATGTTATAAATATTATGTAATGTTGACTGACTCTAAAATCATATAATTACTTATAATAACATTTCCGATGGATTCTCTAAAATAGATTTAAAAGTTGTTATCCATTTTGCACCAATTGCGCCATCTAAAACACGATGGTCCGAAGATAATGTTACTTTCATACATTTCTGTATTTTAAATCCTTTTTCCGAGTCAGGATCCTCTACAAATATATTTTCAACAGAGCCAACAGCTAAAACAGAAGTTTGAGGGGGGTTTATCTAGAATTTAATTAATAAATACAGGTTTTAAAATTGAGAAATAAATAATACAATTGCGGTAAACTGCTCAATGCCATACATTCCTAAATTCGAAATAGTAAAAGTACCACCCTATGTATTGTGATTAAAAATGTCGTTCTTTAAATAAGTAGGTTAATAAATTACTTGATATTCATCAGGCCTAAGTTTTCCTTCTTTTGCTTTGTTTACAAGCTCTTTAATTTGTTTATTGATATCAAGGAGACCTTTGTTTTGAACATCTCTAATGATAGGTGTAATGAGACCTGTTGATATTGCAACAGCAATGGATATATCTATGGAATGATATTGACGAATAAAATCACCAAACCATGAACTATTTAGTTCCGGTATCCTTTGAAGTGCTATAGCAGATGCTTTGATGATTATATCATTAATTGAAATTTTGTAATGGCCATTTAAACGGTCGTTAATGGCTTCTCTTAGTTTAAGAATTTCTCCCATCAAAACAGTCGCAGTAATATAAAAATGCGGTGTGTTTTGGACGGATTCAGTTAATCTTCTAGCAATTGTTCTACGAATATTCGTTAATGGAATATCTGTATATAAATTTTTAGAAGTTGTTGTTGGTTGTGTAATAGAAGGTTGTTTAAAATTTTTAACATCAGACTTAACAATTCTACCACTGGGACCTGTCCCCTTGACATCTTCTAAGGAGATTCCTTTTTCTTTAGCAAGAATTCGAGCAACTGGACTTGCAAATGTTCGATCATGTGATTCTATTTTAACTTTAGATGATGCGGATATTTCTTGATTTTCCTTAGATTCCTTTTCTTGATTTTCCTTGCTTTCTTGAATATCTTCTTTAGAAATCGTTTCTTTTTTTATAATGTCATCAATTGTAAAATTAGAGAATGCAGCAACATCCGATTCTTCTTGAACCAAAATTGCTATAGGCTAAAATTGAAATCAGGTATTATAAAATACAATAATGAAATTTACTGAACCAATATTTACATCCTTTGTTCCCGATTCAACTAAAATTTTAGCTATATACCCTTCATCTTGAAATTCGAAATCTACTTCAGCTTTATCGGTTTCAATTCCTACTAAAACTTCTCCGGGTGAAATTGAATCGCCAACATTTTTATTCCATGTTCCAATTGTACCAGAAGACATTGTCGGCGATAAAGCTGGCATATTTATTATTTGATGTGTTGGAAGTTCTAAATTATCTATTTAATAAAATTATAAAAAAGTTTCATTCATATTACGTTTTGATGAATAATTCCTTTTTAAACTCATAATTTTATATCCTTTTTCTTGAAGTTTTATAAATGAATATCTGATTTAATAGTTAATCATTTTTTTCAATTTAATTCCTTTTTATTTTACATATTTTTACTATTTTTAAAATTTGAAAAATGAATACGTGTTAAATTCATCCATGACTTTCTAATTAATACCATTTCTATTTAAATTTCTAAGCTTAATTATCAGTATTTTAAACAATTTTGATTTTTTAATGAAGTCGGTAGTCTGTAAAATCCGTGATTTTGAATTTTAATAAAAAAAAAAGTTAATTATTTTTAAAATTATAATATAAAAAATTATTTTATATTATTTAAAATAAATAAAAAGAATAAGATTATTTATATTTAATTTATTTAATTTTTCTTTTTAATTATTTTCTTTTTCTCTTTAATTATTATTAGATTTTAATAATCTAGATTTCTAACGTCGAAAACGAACCTTGACAAGGTTCTAAAATAAATAAATATTGCTTAAAAATAAGGGAAAAAGATGAGAAATAATGAAAACGAAGAGAATACTGATAAGAATTTAGAAGGTTAACATACATATAGTTTTTGAAGGAACTTTTTTTGATAAAAATAAGGGTATTTTGAAGAAATATTAGAAATAAATGAGGATCAAATGATTGAAAGGAATATTACATATAATAATGAAGAATTTAATGATTTAAATGATTGTAAGAATATTATTAAGGGAGAATGTCAAGAGATATTACAAGGAAATGAATTGGATATTAATAATGAAGAACAATTTAATGATTTAAACTCGTGTAATAAAACGATTAAAAAATCTTTAAAAAATCCATCAAATGTTTCTGATACCGTAATTATGGATAATAAAGATAAAGAGTTTAGTATTATGAATCGTGTCAAAAAAGAAAGATCACGATCACTTCCATATATTTATAATTCTATGGATGTTAATGAAAAATCTGGATTTGGATTTATTGTTTTCATTATTCAAGCATTGGAACTTATTCTTTCAACTAAAGAGGCTAAAAAAAATGTGAATTTTAGGGACTCCATTTCTAGAGCATTAGGTAATAAATTTATAATTAAAGAGAAATTTATTTATATTTTTTAGATGCTATAAAAACGGATATTTCCCCTTCACCAAGTGTGATATTAGAACCATTGCGTTATGCATGTGAAACACACTCTCCACAATGTATTATACCTGCTTTAGACTGTTTATCAAAACTTGTTTCATACTCCTTTTTTGTTGATCCTCTACCATCAACACAACAATCTTCTGATAATGCCGAATCAGTACAGAAGGCACTTGTGTCTGACATACCTATCATGGATTGTGTTATTGATGCTATTTGTAACTGTTTTCAGGGTGATATTACAGATACACATGTTCAGCTACAGACAGTAAAAGCTTTGCTTGCTGCTGTATTAAACGAAAATCCAAAAACAATTATTCATCAAAATACTCTTTTGAAAGCAATTCGTCAAACGTATAACATATTTTTATTAGGTAAAAACACTTCAAATCAAATAATAATACAAGGAATTTTAACTCAGATGGTTCATACTATTTTTACAAGAGTCAAAGTAAAATTTATAGAAAATTCTAAAGATAAAAACAATATTTTTTCCAATATTATTTCTTTGTCACTTCCTTTATCGGAGAAAAAAAACCAATCTCCTCAATTTAACTTTAATATTGTTGATTCTGAAATATGTCACTCTGCACTGGAGACTCTTAATATAGATATTTCTCGGGAGAAATTAGCAAGTATTGAAGCCATTTCTGAAAAAAATATTTTGTATTTTTACCATTATATTTTTTTAAAAAATTGATATATTTTTAGAGATTCATTTGAAACTTCTAAATTTCCTCAGAATCCATATGATTCAAATCTAAGAGAGAAACAAAAATTTGATGAAGATCAATTGCTTGTAAGAGATGCCTTTATTCTTTTTCGAATTCTTTGTAAATTGTCTATAAAGCAATCACCATATGAAAAGTATATAATTTTTAAAATGATTTTTATAATTAATTTTTTTAGTATTACTGATTTAAAATCACATTCTATGAGATCAAAACTTCTTTCGTTACATTTAATATATTCCATTTTAACTAATTATATGGAAATATTTACATCAAAACATATTAAAATTTCTTTGTTTTCATCATCCGTTACGTTTATTGAGGCAATTAAAGAGCATTTGTGTCTTACATTAACAAGAAATTTTGTTAATCCTGTTCAACAAGTATTTAATATTAGCTGTGAAATATTTTGGAAAATGATTAGTTCTATGAGAATGATGTTAAAAGTAATTATTTTAAAAAAAAATTATAATTATACTGATCTTAAAAGGTTGAAATTGAAGTGTTTTTAAAAGAAATTTTTCTTCCTATATTAGAAATGCGTAATTCAACTTATCAACAGAAACAGACGTTACTTGAGATTTTACAAAGAATATCAAGCGATCCTAAAGTTCTTGTTGAGGTTTATTTAAATTATGATTGTGATCGTAGCTCATTAGATAATATATATGAAAAGAAACTATATCTTTAAAAAAGAAGTAAAAACTAATTTTTATTTAGGATTATTAATATTTTATCTAAATTAGCGACATCGTCTTTGCAAACAAGTCAATATCAACAACATACAATAAAAATACCTAATAAATCATCTATTTCCTCGCCTTCTTTACCTCTATCTCCATTATCTATTCTAACAATATCTGGACATTTGGAAAATAATATGATTGCAATGGACTATAATTTAAAGCTAAGTTCTCTTAAATGCATAATATCTGTATTACAGTCTCTTGTCTCTTGGTCTCAAGAAGGTGTTAAAACTGCTACTACCGAATTCAAAGAATTACCATCAAATGAAAATGATAATAATTCTAATGGGCATGATTTTAAACGGCCCTTTCTGACTCCTGGATCTGCTACTATCGACTCGGTTGATCATACTGACGTTTTTGAAAATAATATTTTAGATGATCCAGAGATATTTGAAGCTTTAAAACACAGAAAAAATATTCTTTCTGAGTGTATTAGGAAATTTAATTCTAAACCTCAAAAGGTCTTTTTTTATAAGCAAAAGATTACCATATAACGTAATTTAGGGTATTGAAGCGTTATATCAGCATAAATTTATTAAATCTTTATCACCTAATGATATCGCTGTTTTTTTATATGAAACAGAGGGTTTAAACAAGACAATATTAGGAGAGTATCTTGGTGATGGGTAAAAATATTCAAAATTTTAAAATATAAATCAAATACTTTTATAGGAATATCGAAAATGTTTCGATAATGCATTCATTTGTTGATCTTATGGATTTTTCTCGAATGTCATTTGTAGATGCACTTAGAAAATTTCTTCAATCTTTTAGACTTCCTGGAGAAGCTCAAAAAATTGATCGTTATATGCTTAAATTTGCTGAGCGTTATATTAATTGTAATCCAAATGCATTTGCAAATGCAGGTTTGTAATTGAATTCTTGTTAATTTCCTTGATGACAATGTTTTTACATTTAGATACTGCATATATTTTGGCATATTCTGTTATAATTTTAAATACGGATTTACACAATCCACATATTAAGAAACGTATGTCTTTAAATGATTTTATGAAAAATATTAGCAAAATAAATGACGGAGAATCGCTTTCTAAAGAATATTTAACTGAAATATATGAGGAAATATCAAGTAATGAAATTGTCCTTAAAGATGAACAAGGTGCTGCTTTGATGACAGGATTAGCTCATTCATCTCATGGCTTAGCAGCAAATATTAGTAATGTTTTAGCAATAGTTGGCAGGAATATTCAGCGTGAAACTTATATGACTACTTCTGAAGAAATGGCTAATAAAACTGAGGTAACTTTTTTTATTATTTATCAAAATTATTTATTTTTAAGACACTTTTTAAAAATATTCTTAAAGCTCAAAAAAAAGGCATTCTCAAGCCAACATCGATTTACTATAGTGCTTCACATTTTGAACATGTTGGACCTATGTTTGAGGTTGCGTGGATTCCGATTTTAGCTAGTATATCAGATCTTTTACAATCACAGGATGATTCTACTATCATTTCACTATGCCTCAAAGGATTCAAACTTGCTATACAAATTTCATGTTTATTTGACCTTAAATTTGCTAAAAATGCATTTATTAGTACTTTAACAAAATTTACAAATCTTGGAAATCTAAATGAAATGAAAATAAAGAATGTTAATGGTGTTAAAACTCTTTTAGAAATTGCTCTTTCAGAAGGAAATAGCTTAAATGAGTCCTGGAAAGATATATTAATATGTGTTAGTCAGTTAGAAAGATTCCAGCTCATAAACTCTGGTGTTGATGAGCTTTTTATTCCTGATGTTGGAAATTCTAAAATAAAAACGTAAAAAGCCTTCCTGATGAGATATTTATTAAATATGATAGGCAAATTTCACCAAATACTTTTCAAAAAAGTCAGACGGTTCAATCAGGTCGCTCGAGTTTGCGTTTAAAGTTAAATTCTCAAGTTACATATAATAAAGCAGTTGCAGAAGAGGCAGGATCAACAGAAGTTACTCATCTTGTAGATAAAATATTTACACAGAGTGCATATTTATCAGGAAATGCTATTATAGATTTTGTTCGTGCATTAAGTGAAGTTTCTTGGGAAGAAATACAATCTTCGGGTTCCAGTGAAAATCCTAGAATGTTTAGTTTGCAGAAATTGGTTGAAATATCATATTATAATATGGCTAGAATTCGTATGGAATGGTCAAATTTATGGATTATTTTGGGTAAACATTTTAATAAAGTATTTTCTTATTTATATAAAGAAATAAATTTAAATATTTTAGGTTGGATGTCTTCAAAATATTGCTGTAGTATTTTTCGCCCTAGATTCCTTACGTCAATTAGCAATGAGATTTTTTGATACAAAAGAACTTTCGTATTTTAAATTTCAAAAAGATTTTTTGAAGCCTTTTCAACATATATTGTTACACAATCCGATTGAAAAGGTAAAGGAAATGGTAGGGGTTATATAATTGTGAAAATAATCTAACTTTATTCAGGTTTTGATTTGTTTGCAGCAGATGATACAGTCACGTGCAAATGATATCCGTTCTGGTTGGAGAACAATGTTTAGTGTATTTCAGTTTGCTGCGAAAGAGGAATATGGTTTTTTATCAATTAAAATTTTAATATCTATTGATGAAGTATAGAAAATATTGTTAATTTTTCATTTGATATAGTTAAGCAGCTTTGTAAAGAAAATCTAGATATTATTATATCCCAGAATAGTTTTGCAGATCTTATCGTTTGTCTTACTGAATTTTCAAAAAATGAAAAATATCAAGCAATTAGCTTGGAATCAATGAAACTTCTTAAATCAATTATTGATAAAGTTTTAGAATATCAGGAGACTTTATTAATAGATAAGAATCAGGAAAAAAATTTAGATGATGATTCTATGATTAAGTACTGGTTTCCTGTTTTATTTGGTTTTTATGATATTCTTATGACAGGTAAAGATTTGGAAACTAAATCTAGGTATTAATATTTTTAATTATTTGATTCCATCAATAAATAATATAGGGCTCTAAATTACTTATTTAATATATTAATTCTATATGGTTCCAATTATACAGTAACATTTTGGGATACAGTATGTAGACAATTACTCTTTCCAATATTTGTTATACTTAAATCTCAATCTGAGATATTTAAAAATAATACTCAGGAATATTTAAATTCATGGGTTTCTAACATAATGATTCAGGCACTTTTAAATATGATAGAATTGTTGGATAAGTATTTTGATGTACTTGAGCAGATGTTAGATGGATTTTTTGAACTTTTGATTATTTGTATATGTCAAGGTAGGTTGTAGTTTTGGGTTAGGAAAATACTAATTTTCCAAAGAAAATGATATTCTGGCAAAAGCTAGTATTAATTGTTTTCAATATTTAGTTTTGCAAAAAGTAGATGTTTTGACTGATAATCATTGGTCTCAAATTGTCAACACTTTTGAAACATTATTTGAAGCCACTACAGCCCACCAACTTTTTGAATATATTCCTTCTATTAAAGAAGCGGAAGATATAAACAATTCTGAAATTTATTCTAATAAAGCTGGTATATATATAATTAAAAAAAAATAGTAGCTAATTAGTAAATTTTTAGAATCATTTATAGAAACTCAGAAATTTAGTAATATTTCACTAAATAGTCTTTTTTCCCCAAATAGACAACTGTTTATATCTGAAACATTTAACGGAGATCATGCAAATGAATCACATCAATCAACTTTTTTTCAAAAAAAACAATCCAAAAATTTAATACTGAAATGTATTGTTCAATTATTATTAATTGATTCATTAGGAGAAATTCTCAAAAATGATAAAGTATATTCTAAAATTCCTCTAAAAGAACTTTTGCGTATAATAAATATATTAGAAAATAGTTGGAATTTTGCGCGACAATTTAATAGTGATAAACAATTAAGGATAAATTTATGGAAAAATGGTTATATACATATTTATTTATATTTAAAATAATTTTTAATATTAATAAGGATTTATGAGGAATTTACCCAATTTGTTGCGACAAGAAACCAATAGTTTATCAATCTGTTGTATAAATCTTTTCAAAATATATTTTAATCCTTTCAACAAATCTGTTGATAAAGAATTTATCAGTGAAAAGCTTGTTATGTAATTACCCTTATTAAATATTTTAGACTTAAATAGTATAGGATTTTTAAAAAGGTTATTTCAGTATATTGTTCTTTAGACTCCGGATCGCAGTTACGAAATATTCAGGCATGGAGACCCATTATTATAGAAAATTTCAATAGTTTTATAAAATTTGATGATGCTGATGTGAGAAATTATTTCTTGTATTGGAATTTTTTAATTTATATATATAATAGTTTGAAAAATATATTCAAGAATTTTATCAATTTGGACTTGATATTCTTGGAAGAAATGGAATTGATAATGATCTAAGGGTTATACTCAAAGCTATGTTTGAAAAAATTGGGAATATTCTTATTAAAAACAAAAAATACGACTAATATTAGTTTTAGTATAATTAAGATTATATGAATTAACATATTATGAATAATATATATAATTTCGATTAAGATTTTAGAGAATAAGATTGTAAATACAATATGGATTTTATATTACTTTTAATGAAAAATTTAATCAATATTTGTTGATATGTAAATAAATAAAATACCTTATTTATAAATATGCTATATTCAAATAATTTTCAAAATAACGAATTTGAATTTTAAGACTAATAAAACACAATGCTGATACTCATAGCTTAACATAAATATACTTTGGAAATTTTTATGTATTTTTATGTTCTGATTTTTCTCTTTGTTTTTTCTTATTTGAAACAATTTTAAATACAGGGTTCCATTCTAGTTCTTTTTGTTTTTGAGATTTTAAGGCATCAGTCCAACTTTGTATACTAGTATTTTTTTCTTCAAGTATCCCATTATCTAGAGAACTATTTTCCAATCTTCTCCTAACAAATTCTTCGGCAAAACGGCGTCCATCAAGAATTGCACTATTAGCATATATACTATCTGAAATAATTTCAATAGTTTCTTGGCTAGGTTTCACAGGAAGTGACATAAGCATTTGAAGAAAATCATCCACTGTATTTATTTAGAAAAAAAAAAAGATAAATTATATAATATACTCACAATTAACTCCGGGATTTAACGCTTTAAGAGACATTTTACACCAATTAATGAATTCATTTGAATTATTTTTTGTAGTATTTCCTGAAATATTAAAATTAGTTAAACTAGATGATTGATTAGTAGGTAGTATATTATGAAATTTAAGAATATTTGATTTTTTTTGATTATCTGGATTTCCTGTTTTCAATAGAGAAATCTCATTGTTTGTACGCGATGAAGTTGTAGGTGTGGAACGTAAAACTGATCGTCCATCAGGGCCAACAGTTATCCAGGGTGATTGTGGTGGTTTTTTAAGTGAATTAATATAATTTTTAGCGGACAATGATGCAGCCATGGTATTTATGGTGAGTTTCTTTTGATATTTATTTGCTTTTTCATTTTGAGCCTGTTCTTCTTCATGTTGTATTTCAATAAGAGGTTTTTTGCTAACAGAAACACCTGAAGATTGCCATGCACAACTTAAATTATGATTTTGTAGAGATCCTGATGAATTTTCCTGCGTATTATCTGCAATTTCCCATGTTGTATTTTCTGAGGGATTACTAGTGACATATGTTTCTTTCTTAGTTGAGTTTACTTTTTTAGAATATTCCTCATTTGAAGATATTCCTTGAGTACGATTTTGAGAATTTCTGGCATCTGGTTTGGGAATTTCTTGCAAAGAAATATGTTTCATGTCATCTAAAACATTTGTCCATGGAGGAACAGAATGGGTTTGACTTTTTTCAGATTCTGTTTGTTGTTTCATTAAAAATTGTTTTGATATCTGATTAGCATTAGGTATTTCTGAATATGTTTCATCTTTTTTCGGAGTAAACTGTTTCTGTATATTATTTGTATTTGCAATATGATTTGTTTCTGGTTTTAAAAATACAACCTCTGAAGGATTTTCAGAAAAATTTAGCAAATCTCTTTGCTCAGTACTAATAAGAGGTGTGGGGTCTGTATTGGATAATTTTCCTTGAATTGTTCTAGTAAAGTGCGACATAAATTGAGGATATTCTTTGTCAATTCTAGGTAGATTTTCTTCATTCCAAACTTTATTCCTTACTACAGACTCCGGAGTAGTATTTCTTGTTAATTTTGCGGGAAATGTTCCTCGATGTTTTGAAAAATTTATATGTGTTGATCTTTCATGCTGTTGGTTTTGGGTTTGTTTTTGAAATGATTGAAATCGTTGTCGTTGAATTGAAGGCTGTGTTAATTGCTGTGGTTGCAATAAATCCTTTTTATGATGCACTAAATATTGTTTTTCTTGTTTTCTATGTTCTGATACATTTTGCTGATCTGTAGTTAAATTGAATCCATAAGAAAACGATTGAGGAAAGGGTGATTGATGATTCCATCTAGAAGTCATAGAAGTTATAGAATCCACATTATCAAGGCTGGAGGACCCGGGCGTTTTGGAATCCAGTTTAGTTTCTAATCCAGAGGAATTCCATCCGTCTATTGAGCCACACAGATTTTTTACTGATGAAATAGATTGCATTTTATTAGGAAAAAGTGCAAGAAAAGGTTCCTTATGGTTCCCAACACGTTTTATAAGAGAGCTCAGGGGCTCAAAATCTTCATCATTGACCTGCTTTACTAATAATGTAGGTTGAAAAAACCCTGCTTTATACCAATCTTGCATTTTTAAACTAGAAAAAGGACCCTGTGTAACGCCCATAGGATCTTTATAAAGCCAATTTGACTTGTTATGTATAACTGTCATTTTAGAAGGCTGATGTTGTAATAAAAATGGTAGCGGGAAACTAGATTGTTGAGGGATAGAATGTTCAAAAAGCTTTTCAATTTTGTTATCCTGATTTGTAGATGGTGAGCTTGAAGGGCTAAATAGTCCTAAAAATTGTGTTTTTTCTTTATGTATATTTTCCAAAGATCTATTAATATCCAAATTGATGTTAAGTTTATTTTGGAAATTATCAGATAATTCGGTGTCTTTAATTTCAGAAATATGTACCATAGCCTCTTTTAGAACATCATCCGAGTCATCATAATGAAAAGAAGATGAAGATGTTGCAGAAATAGGTGAAATTTTCATAGGATTTTGTGAGTCAAACATGCCCAGGGCTTGTAATCTTGAAACATTTCTTCCAGGTATAGGTCCTACACCCTCCATAGATGAGTGAATAGTACCGGATGATAGAAAAGATGTATTAATTTGTGAAACAGAGGATTCTGTACCTCCTTTAATTAAAGATTTACTTCCATTCTCTTTTGCATATGTATTATTAGGTTCTAAATGCCTAACTTCTGAAGGGGATGAAACTATTTTATTATTTTCATTAGAAAGAGTATTATTTTCAGGTATTTCTGAGTTTATTTGTAAAGTCGGAGAAGTCCATAACTCAGTATTAAAAGTATTGGTAAAATAGTCCCGAGGTTTTTGTAAACGCAGATTCCGAAAATTCCCACTTACATCTTTACCTCGTGTTTTTTGACTATCAAGTCGTGAATTATTTGAAAAACGTTCACTTCGAGGTGAATAGACACGACCCGTATAGGAATGAGTATTCCCATGAATAGTATTATTTGCTAAATCACCTGTTCTTCGTTTCTGTTCACTATTAACGGGCCCTGTAAAAAGTTTTTTTTCATCCTCATTCATTTCAGATAATGATACGGGAAATATGATTTCATCACTTGATACTTGAGAAAATTGACTAAGTTCTAATGGTTTTGGAATTCCACCCTCAGACATTAACATATCTCTCCATATAGATAGTAAAAACTCTTTGCTATATCTTAATGAAGTTGATGATGATTCTGGTGAATTATTAGGTTGTGATGATAAAGAAAGAATAGATGAATAAGATAAATTCTCTGATTGATTTTTAGAATTTTGTTGTTTATTTTGATGTATTCCTGGCGACGTTACTCCCTCTTCTGATACATTATTATGTGGTCCTTGTCGCATCCTAAAAATACAAATTATATATACTTTTTTTTTTAAATATCCTTAATCTTATACCATTCTGGACCAAATCTCATGCTTCCTGTAGTAGACATAACTTTAATCTTCTTATATTTAATATTTAATACAATAATTCAATATTTCTTTTGTTTTTACTTATTTTTTTGAAAATTTAGAAAAAATCGATATTTAGATGAACTTTATTTTTAATATTTAGGTTGAATTGATAAAATAATAAAAAAATAAGTAAATATTGTTAATTTTTAGAATGAAATTGATAAAAGGATTAAATTGAATATAATTGAAGTTTTTAGATTTTTTTTTAAATTTTAATTTTATTAAAAATTAAAATTGTTTTATTTTAACATTATAAAATATAAATAAAATTAAGAATTATTTTGTATAATTTTTTGAAAAGAATGATTGAACATGGGAATTTATAGAATCAATTGTATGTATATATTTAAAAAATAATCTTAAAATAATAATAATAATTTATTTTAAATATTTAATATAAATTAAGATAAATCATATGAAAAAAATGAATATAAGAGATGAATGATATAAAAGAGATTTTATTAATATTATTAATAAATATTTTATTTTCAAAGAAAGGAATGTGATTAAAAATGGTATCTTCTGTTTTATTTAAATATTATTTAAAAATTAATATTCAAAAAATTTAATAATTAAAAAATATTTAAGAAAACTAAAAATGTACATACAAATTAAATAATATAAAGTATTATTATATACTTTATTATATACTTTATGAAAATTATTTTTATCCATTTTTCAATCCTTATTCTTTCAATATTTTTTAATCATTAAATTTAACGTTAAATTTCTATTTTTTTTATAAAAAACTAGAAATATTATATATATATTTAACTATTTAGAAGAGATAATGGAATAATAAATATAAATATATATATTGGAGATTTTATTTGTGTATTTTTAAATGAAATGATTAAAAATTTGGAAAAAGATGATTTTTATATATTAGAGTGGGCACTTATTAAGGGAGAAGATATAAATATAAATATAAATACGAATTTAAGGATTTTGATTCAATCAGTAATTAATGGGGATTTTAAATCAGTATTTTTATCTTCAGAAATACAGACAATTTTGGGAACATATCATGATCAAATAAGTTCAACGATATTGACAAGTAATATAATAACATATTTTGAAAACATATTTTCTAAAATTCCTTCTTCATTTGAAAATGAATTAATACTTCTTTCGCTTGCTATTTCATCAATTTATACATTTATACAGATTCACTTTACAGGGCCTAAACCTATCTTTGACTCATATATTTTATTTCCTAAAAACTGGAAAACAATACTTAATAAATCAGATCTTGAAAAAAACGCTTTAAAATGTTTAGAAGTAGATAAAACATATCCTTATCATCTCATTCAAAGTCCTATTTTTTTACTAGTATCAAAACTTGCACTTTCAAATACATTCAAATATAGTAAAACATATTTATGGTGGAAAGCAAGAATTGATTTTATACATCAGCGTCTTTTAGATGAACCTGTAATAACACTTTATAATTGCATTTTTGAAAATATGAAAAATATAGCCAAAGAATGTGAAAAACAGGAATATTGTATTCGTGCCTATTATGCACTTGAATTAGGTATATGTTTAAATTACTACGGACAAAATACCAAAGCTTTTGAGTCTATTAAAGATGCAGCAAAAGAAACTGGGCTAAAATGGATTTTAACAGGAATTTTAGGGCGTAAAACAAAATTTCAAACATTTGATACAAGCCAACTTGTATTAATTGCTAAAGGAGATAATAATATTGAAAAAATAAAAGAAAATCAAAAAGTACCTAAAACACTTGATTTAAATGATGATACACTTCTTGAAACAATATTATTTAAACCTGGAGAAACAATTTCAGAGTCTATTCAAGAAACTAATATTCCAGAATCCTTAAAAAACATTAACCCTAACAATCAGCAACCTCTTTCTCCTCTAGATTCATGCATTTTATTAGCTTTAACATTATTTATTAAAAATACAAATCCAAATGATGGATTAACAATGGAAGAAATGGCATCATATATTGAAAGAGTATTAAAGCATCCTAAAAATTGGAGTGTGCATAGCATGGCACTTCTTATGCGTTGTAAATTGGAAGCGGATAAAGGAAGAACTATGGAACGAAGTATTTTGCAGCTGCAAATTTTGGTTGATCAATTATTAGATAATATAGATTCTACGGATGATACACCAAAAAATACATCATTTTTGAGAAAACCTTCGACATATGAGGAATCGGCATCTGTAAAAGAACGATTAATATATGTGTGGCAGCTTTTACTTCTTCCTCGTTGGATTTTAGAAGAAGAATTGGCCAATAGATATTTATCTTTTGGAATGATTAAATCAGCATTAGAAATTTTTGAAAGATTAGAAATGTGGGAGAAAATTGCAATATGTTGGACTGCATTAAATAAAAAGAGTAAAGCAATTGAAGTTCTTACTTCACAACTTGCATTAGAACCTCATAATCCTAAATTGTGGACACTTCTCGGCGATATAGAAGTAAACCCTGATCATTGGATAAAAGCCTGGGAGATTTCCGGTAATCAATATTCTAGAGCTCAAAGATCTCTTGGAAAGTTTTATTATTCAAAAAAAGAATTTGAAAAAAGTTCAAATGCATATAGATTATCATTAGATATAAATCCTTTAAATTACGCAGCATGGTTTACTTATGGATGTTGTCAATTAGAATTGAATAATTGGGAAATAGCTTCAGAAGCTTTTACTCGTTGCGTTAGTTTAGATCCATCTGATGGAGAAAGTTGGAATAACCTGGCTTTATCATTTCTTAAACATGATCCACCAAGAAAATATGATGCATGGAATGCGTTAAAGCAAGCACTTACCAGTTGTTATGAATCATGGAGGATATGGGAAAATTATTTAACAGTATCTTTAGATATAGGTGAATTTAATGAAGTAGTAAGATCTATACGTAGATGTATAGATTTAAGAGGGGAAAAAATAGGCGAAAAAGCTATTGATACAAAAATTTTGGAAATACTTCTGCAAGAGATAATTAAAAATAAATATACAGGAGAAGAAAGAGGATTTTTAAAATATGCTATTGATCTAATAGTCAATATAATACCTCCTTTAATAACATCCAATCCTTTATTGTGGAAAATTGTTGCTAAAATCAATATTTGGAGAGATAATCCATCTAATGCTTTAGATGCTTATATAAAATCATATCAGATATGGATATCTAAAGGAAATATAGATACTAATAAAGACGTATGGATAGGTGCTGTAGAGTCAGCAATGGAATTGGTTGATGCATATAAAAAATTTGGTTCCCTAAAAGATCATACAGGTAATTTAATTGCGCCTGATTGGAAATTCAAAGCGAGAAGTGTTCTTCAATCACTAAAAGGAAAAGGTCAGATATGCTGGAGTGAATCTGAAGAGTTTGACGAAATTAATAAATGTTTAAAAGAATTTAAAAATTAAGTTATAATAAAAATTATAAAAAATATATTTAATAAAACCTAAAATTATAATTCATATTTATTTAAATATAATTCCATTGTAATATATATATATATCCAAAAATACAAATTCTTAATCATAAATATAAAGATAATTTTGAAAATCTGGTAATATTTTACTTGGAGAATAATCTGCTTTATTATCTAAACATAGAGATTTTTCAGCTGTCTTTTCATGTGATTCTTGAGTATGATTAAACGCAATGTAATCCTCAATAACATTGTTTAATATACCAGAGTCCACATTATTATTTATCTCAAAATATGGCAATGTCTGATCAGTATATTTCTCAGGAGATAGCATATTATAGGAATAAAGGTCAAGGTTTAACTGAGCAGAATGACGTTTATGAATTTGATTAGAATGATTAATAGAATTATTCTGATTTAAAGACAATTCATTTCGGTAGAAATCATTAGAATCAGTAGTTAAACGAAAATCAGGTGTTGATTTAGAAAAAGCGTAGGAACTATCTAAATAAGGATGTCTCCGTTCAGATAGTACTGAGGACTGGGGACAATTAGATGTATTCATCGTTGTATGGTCTCTTTGAAACATTTCTGTATTATCCAAATAAGCAGTTGGAAGCACTATTTGTGTAGTGGTGGTTTCAGATGATAAATGATGAACATGATAAATACGTTTTGATCGTATACAAAGTGATTCAGTCCCATCAATGTCTTCGACACTTTCTAAAGACGTATATGTTTGTGAAACATCATTTTCCTTAGTGTTGACTGATACAACTTGATACATATCAATAACAGCGACACTTTCTTGCATATTATCCCAACTAAATATTAATCATTCATATAAATGATTAAAATGCTTTTAAAAACAAACCTAAGGGATTTTGAAACGGAGATATCATTACCCTGTCGCTAATTATTATTTTATTAATTATTTCCTCATAATAATGAAAAACTCAAATATTATACCTTTGAAGTATCTGTTTTAAAAGATTTATCAATATATTTTTGCATCATTATTTGTGCAGCTTCTTCGCCAATTTTTGAACAATACTGAAAGGAAAAAAAAAGATTAATCAATCAATGAACTATTAAAATGTCATAAAAGCATAAATATACATACAATATGACATTTGTTTTTTGTATCAAAGATAAGAATTGAAATGTCAATATCACATAAAACCGATAGTTCATGTGCTTTTTTAAAAAGTCCATTTCTTCGACGTGAAAATGTTGTCTAATATATAATTTTTTAATATATGTATTTTATGAATAAATCTTATATAAACCATTTGAATATGTGGATTTTCAATTTTTTTAATCTGAAGAAACATATTATATCAAAAGAAATAAAAAAATTCCCCAAAATATTTATTTACCTGAATTTTTTTCTTACCCATTGAAAAATTAAAGTTATTTTAAAAATTAGATTAATTCTCTTTGATTTCTTAATAACCCTATTTAATTTATTGTTTAATCTTATACAAAACCCTGTCTAATAGATATTTCATACCAAATCTCCGGACAGGGGCAATAATAGTGCGTGCCAATCCCAAAATGTCTATAATATTTAATTCCATTCATTTAATCTTTTATATATGCGTTATATATGCGTTATATATGCGTTATATATGCGTTATGTATGCGTTATGTATGCGTTATGTATGCGTCCTATATATATGTCTTGTATGCATTTTTTTATATCTGCATTTTTCATTGATTGAGTTATAAATATATAAAAATGGTCCTATATGCGCCTATAAAATCATAAAATTTCCTTGTTTTTTTTTTCATCTCTTATTTCATTTATTAAAAAAAAAATCTCAATATTCATTTCATTATATCATATCTTTTAAATCCCTTTTAAATAATTTTCAATTTGGATTCTTCGCTTTTCTTTATATTAAAAAACGGAATTTTTAATAATAATGTGCACGAATTTTAAAATATAAAATTTGATTTCAAAAAAACTTGATATTTTATATTTATTATCAACGTTTTTATAAGAAAATGAAAATCCGAATTAAATATTTAAGAAATAATCGATTATATTATAAAGAATATTAATGATATAGATATGAAGTTTTTTGAACGATATTAGTGATTAAAAATTATAAAATTTAATTTAATGGAAACACCAGTCGATAATAACGAAGGGAAAATATTAAGAAGTCATATTAACTGTACATCCTGGAAGATGCCAGTGGGATATGAACAAACATCGAATCAAAGGGGACATTTAGGAAGAACATTACCATATACAACATCAGGACAAGATTTAGTTGGATGTCAACCTTCAATAACACGTACAGAATCAGTTTATTCTATATATGGAACTAGTGGAAATACAATGAATACAAAATATATACCAACACCGGTTGTATTTGGATATAATCATGTAACACCATATACACAACTTTCAATGAATTCATCTAATAATATAACGATTAATCAACCTTTTTCAACGGTATCTAATATTTCTTCCCCACCTCTTTCACATACAACACCTTTTTATTCTAATACGGGATATTGTCAAAAAATGCCAATTTCATCTAATTCATCAAATATATCTACTATATCCAATAATGTTTCAGGTGTATCTACTGATATAGCAGGTCTTCAATCACGATCAAATATATCATCAGTGCCAGTATCAACAGCACCTCTAAAACATGATATTTCTGATAGTTTTATGATATCTTTAATGGAATTCATGAATAAAAGAGGCACCCCAATTACGACAATTCCTTATATTGGAGAGCAACAGGTTAATTTAGCTGCATTGTATATTCATGTAATGCGATTAGGTGGATCGCATAAGGTAACACAAACGAATGCATGGCCAAATATTGCACAGGCGTTTGGGATTAATTTGGCTTTAGTACCAAATGGTGTACAACAATTGCTAGAATGTTATAAAAAGTATATTGCGCCATATGAAGAAGCATGGACGTATAATCAACAATTGCTGATGCAGCAACAGGCGTTTTCAACTAAACCCAAGTATGAATTACTTCAGGAACAGAATAATCCAAAAAAAAATACGGATTATCATGTTACGAATCAAACGCCCAGTCATGTTTACGAGCATTCGTTACCCTCAAAGCTGGTATCACAACCAATTACTTTACCAGCAACTGATAATTCTGATCCACCAAATCTTCAATCGACAGCTGCGTTGTCACAAATCACATCCGCACAAGTGTATAAACCTAAAAAACGAGTGATTGAGACCTATGGTGGATTTGATATGGAATTAATAACAAAAATGAGTTCTGATTTGGAAAATCTTAAGTGTAAACCACCTACCTTACATGAATTGGGTACTGTTAACATATATGCTTTAACGATGAGCATTAAATCAGGATTGCATTCAGAGGTCAATAGAGCACTTGATGTGTTTACAACTATTACGGGAGATAAGAGATGGGGGTTACCCCTTTCAGAGTGTGAGGAATTATTAGACAGTATAATAGAAATGGCAGATGATGAGTATAATTTATTGGTACAGAATGTAAAAGTAATGGATGAAACGATGTCAGTGTTATCTTATGAGCAAATGATAAATCTTTGTTATGATGAGACAGAAAATTTAACAGTTAATTATCGGCCAGGAAGCCTAGGTTATGAGAAAATTAAAACAGCTGAGAAAATTTTATGTATTGCAACTATTTTAAGAAATTTATCTTTTACCGAGGAAAATCAACCTATTATGGCAAATAACAGCATGTTACTTAATTTAATAGAACATTTAATAATAATGATATCTAAAACCGATATTCTCGAAATATCAAATCGTTTACGTTTAGATTTGGCAAAGGATTTGATCATTCTTCTCTCGAATATTTCTCAAAGCATTCTTATAGAAAACCATTCTACCGCCAGAGCAATTATTTGTTTAATTACAGCGTTCTGTCCTGATTCGAATATTTCTTCAAATCCGAATAAAATTATTTTCACACCATATAATCCAACATTACATCCATATCTTCCTGCCGCAGTAGATACGCTTGCAAAACTCTTTGCAAAGAGTTTTCCAAATCGGCATACTTTTGCAAAGGTTATGATTTCCATTTCTTCTAAACAATGTCTTAGGGACAATATTTTTATTCGGGCACTTTTACTTTGTATATCACCAATACCTTTATCTAGTTTAGTTCATTCGATTCATACATGTGAGATGCGTCTCGCTTTACTTGAACATTGTACTCTTGCTGCAGAAACAATCGTTTCTATTTTTCCGAGAAAAGATTCTCTTGCTAAATCTTTGCTATTTGCTGATGATGGTTTTCTTAATAATCTTATAAACTTAGTATGTCTGCTTAGCTCTATTGGAGGCGGTCAACTGCCCAATCAAATTTATAATATTGAATCAAATCCATTTTCTCGGTTTGCACGACGGACAATGAACATTTTACATATTTTGATTAAAAAAGCTAAGAAAGAGGAACCATTTGATGAAACTTATCGTGTGTTTTTCACTGCTATATCAAGAAGAGATCAGCTTTTGGGAAGTCTTCTTACACCACATATGGATGGTATAATTATAAAAAAATTATGGTCTTTAATTGAAGAAAATAATGTAACAGAAACATCCTAATTCATTTTGATATTTTGAATTTCTGACATTTTAGAATTGAATATATAAAAATTAAATTGTATATAATATTATTTATGTTTGGGATTATTATTAAAATATGCTTTTATGTATATTGGGGTTAAAATCCATCTTTTGAAAGTATCTCTTTCACCTCTTTTACTTTTGAACCTTTTATTATTATATGTTTTGTTAAGCTATTAACAAATACTTCTTTTTCCTTCAATTTAAGATCTTTTTCGAGTTTTTTGCATAATTCCTTATATTATAAGATTATTAATAAATTAAATTCTATAATTCCTACATAAACATTTCCTTCTACTCTTCTAATAACCGTTTGATATTTAGTTCCACCACCTTTAATATCTAAATAAACTGGTAAACTTCCAAATCGTGTTCTTCGAACATGATATATTAAAGTTGAATAAAAATGAACATTTTTAAATAATATTTTACTCATTCTATTATAAAAATTAGTTTATTTTCAATATTTATTCTTAAAAATATAAAAAGAAAATTAGTTTTTAATAATTTTATTAAAAGTTATTTTATATATTTAAAAATAGACTATAAGAAACTTTATCAAACGATAAGCGAAATTTAAAAACATATTATTCCTAGGTTTTAATATTTTTAAAAATGAATACTCAGGAAATGGAAATACAAACATCATTATTATCATTGGGTTTTAATTTTAATGATTTTTGTTTTTTTAGAGGTTAATTTTGTTAGATCTATCACAATATGATCTTGTTCCACGAATGTTACCATATCTTGATAAACATTTAATTTTCCCTTTATTAGATTTTTTACAACAAAAGAGAATATATGAAAAGAATATTATTCTTCAAGCAAAATATGATTTATTAGTTGAAACTTATATGACTGATTACATTATGAATTTATCACAAGAAATGAGTCTTATAGATCCATCTTTTAAAAATACAATTGAATTTGATAAAAAAAAACAAGAAGAAATGGAAGAACTCTGTAATCTTAATAAAGAAAGTCAAAAAGTTTTAGAAGTTCTTGAAAATCCGGAAATAATTGCTTTATTAAAACAAGATAAAGCTCATAATTTGCAGTTTTTGAAAGAAACACACGGAGTATGTTTTTTTAAATAAAAAACACTAAATATCTTGATATTCTAATAATATGAATTAGATTAGTGTTGATATGATTAATTCTTTATATAAACTTGGAAAATTTCAGTATAACTCTGGTAATTACACAAGTGCTGTCGATCTTCTTTATCATTTTAGAGCTTTGGTAGAATTTTTTCTTATAAATATATAAAAATTAACATATATTTAGTCTATGGATAATGAACTAAATATTTCTGCAACATGGGGAAAGTTAGCGTCAGAAATCTTAACAGTTAACTGGGAACGTGCTTTAGAAGAAGTAAATAAATTAAAAGATATTATCGACACAAAGGTTTTATATTCTTTAAAAGATCATTTTATATCTCATAATTTATATTAGAATTTTTCAAGCCCTATTTTTCAACTTAAGCACAGAGCATGGTTAATTCATTGGTCTCTTTTCCCATTTTTCAATCATGAATCAGGAAAAGAAGCGCTTTGTGAGCTATTTTTTTCTCCTTCTTACATGAATACAATTCAAACTTTATGTCCATGGATTTTGAGATATTTAACAGTTGCAGTTGTTGCAACAAGATCTCGGACACGAAATGCCATGTATTATCAACGTCGTATGAAGGAATTGGTAAAAGCAATTGATCAAGAATCATATGAATATACAGATCCTGTTGTTGAATTCATTAAACTTTTATATATTCAATTTGACTTTGAAGATGCACAAAATCTTCTTAAAGAGGTAGAAAAAATTTTGAAAAATGACTTTTTTTTGGTAGGGACATCTTCAGAATTTATTAATTCTGCACATTATCTGATGGCTGAGGCTTATTGTAAAATATATCAACGCATTGATATTGAGTAAATATTTATTATTTTATATTTTATGTTAAAAAAGTGTTAGTGATCTTTCAAAACGTTTAAATTTTTCTTATAATCAAATTATTAAATTTATTCATGACGAAGTTGATGATTTAAATGCAAAAATAGATTTAAAAGAGGTAAGTGTATTTTTCAGGTTGTATTATATTTAAATTTATTTAAAGGGTACAATTATTATGAATCATCCCTCTCAAGCTATATATCAACAAATCATTGAGCGTACAAAAGGACTAAACTTTCGAACTCAGGTTTTAGCACAAACAATTGCTCGCCGTCAACAAGGTGACAAAAAAGAAACTATATCTGAAATAGTAACATAATTGCATCTAACTAATATGTAAATATTAAGATTAAAATTAAATATTAACTTCAAATTATAAATTTTATATTTAGAGAGATTTATGTCTTGATTTGCATTTTTAATTACAAAACACTGGTCTTTTTAATTTAAATATAATTTCAAAGAAGCAGTTTTGTTTACTTAATTATCTTATAACTATTTAAAACCATTTTTAGATACAATGTAACTTATATATATTAGATTAATTTTAATCATATATATTTTTTAAAATATTTCCTACTAAAAAAATGTAACATGCTTAACTCATAAAATCCATATATTTATTATTAAAATATCAATTAACACTTTTAACTTTAATAAAAAAATTAAAATAATTTAGTTTTATAAGATATTTTTTAACTTAAAAAATTTTCCCAATAAATATAAAATAAAATTTATCATTCATTTTCTATTTTATCAATTTCAGGATAATTTTCATGAATATTTGAAACAGGAGATTGTTTGAAGAGAAATGTTAACATTTCCATATCAAATGATGTAATTTTTCTTAATTTATAGTATTTTAATAAAAAATCTATATTTTTTAAGAAAACATTAATTGATGTACTAAACGGTGAATTTGTAATTTTTATAACAGAACGAATAAACTGACGCCTAATAAAATCGTTAGATTGTAATGAATCTTTTTGTTTTTCAAAATTAGTTATAGATTTTGTTTTAAAAAGAAATTTATCAACGTTATTTGAATTCATTTTATTTTTTGATTGATATTTATCTATTGGAAGTGATTCTAAATCACTTATTTTCATTGATACAAATCCCCCTGGTATTTGTTCTTTATTCAATAGTTGCAAAGCTTTTTTTAACCCTTCTTCAACATAATAAAGCAATGTTTTCCAATCCTCATGTAATGCGCTCATTTTTGCCACAAAAAATAGATCATATGGGACAACTTTATGAATTTAGTATGTATTTTTTAAAAAAAATCTATAAATACCAGGAAGATACGGAAAATTATTTTCATCCCTAAAAAGTAAAACATGACGAGCTGCTTCTCTTAAACGCCGACGAACTTTAGATCTTATGTATGCAACATTGGATATACGTTTTTTAGATGTTAAGACTGTCACACGTACTAATCCTCTAAGATAATATACATTTGATCGTCGACTAACTCTGTAAACACTTTTTGCAATATTTTTACAATCTGAAGATAATGTTTCTATATCATCTCTTGGATAAAATCTTAAATTGAATAAATCGCAATGAAATTGGGGTTTTTTAGCAATTATTTTTTTTGATATATTTTGAAAATATTGTCCCCAAAATCTACCTAATTTTACTTGAGGAATAGGCAATATTTTGCTCTGAAAATTGGTTTTTAAAAAGAAAAATATCCTCATAAGAGATTAAACATGTTAGAAATCTGTTTTATAAATATTTAAGACCTTTTTTTTTTAAAAAAATGATTTTTTTAAAGGGTTATAATGTTTATCGCTGTTATCTAAGATCAAAAATCATTTTATCAAACAGATATACTTTTAATGAATATAAAAATAAAAAAGGTCAATATTGTTATAAAGAACTTCTTTATAATCTGTATTAAATGTTGATATTCTTTTTTTCTTATTTCTTTATTTTATTTTATTTTTTTGAACTTTAAAAATAGTTAAAATTATAAATTTTCATATAATTGTAAAAAATAGAACAAAATTTTTTATAAATATTTCAAATTGAGATATATTTATTTGCAATTTGTATTTTTTTGAAACAAAACAATGTTTATTTTGTTTAATAATTTAACATTTCAATAAATAATTATATTTTTTATTTGTTGATTTATATATTGAATGTATGAAATTATATTCTTGAATTGTTTAAAATAAAATTAAATAGATCTGATTAGGATTTATTATTTAAAAATTTAAAATTTTGATTATCTAATTAAATATTGAATTAAAATTACTTAATACTTTTTTAAAGGTTATTAAGAAAGAATTTGAATCCTAGAACAATTCTATATGATTTTTTTAAATAATATTAATATTCTAAAATTTTAATATTTTTTAATATTAAAAATAAATATTAATTATTTCAGGTTCTCTGTAATACAACTATTTATCTACAATAAAATGTTTTTATAAATATATCTATATATTTCGAATTTCCTTTATACTCAATTGAATATAAGAAATTACATAAAAATATTAATTATCAAGTCAAGGAGTTGATAAAAGAGAAAAATACGAAATAATAATTTATAAACGTTTTTTTCTAATCATTTAATGCTAATGTTATTTTTATTTAATACTAATTCACATGAATTATTTTATATTATCCATCTTTTTAATGCAATTAGTAATATTTTATAAACCTCCAGTCATATTTGAAGTTTCTCTATCATTTACCCATTGATCAAATAATATTTTAGGTTTAAATGGCCATTTATCAAAAACCTGTGCAATTTCATCAAAATCATCTCGGGTCATTTCATCTACTTTTTTATCAAGTAATTTCAAAGGTAAATCTTTTGCTAAAATTTCAGCACCTGGTCCTAATGTACTAAAAAATCATAAACATGTTCATTTTCAGAATAAAAACTACCTTATTGCTCTCATAAGAGGCGTTTTTCTTAAAACAAAAAGATGCCTAACAACATAATCGAATGAATCTAACGAAGCTTTATTTTTATTAATTCATTATAAAACAAAGTAGATATGTTTTATACTTTTAATTGGAATTTCTGATAATGGAATAGCTTCCATCAATATTAAATCTTTCTATAATTATTTACGAATAAAGTAATAAACAAATAATTTTCTTTACCTCTCGAATAAAATCTTCAGGAATAGTTTTTAGTCCAGACCATAAACCTGGAATATCTTTGTTCCCGATAATAATCCTACAATTGGCAACAGTTTCACTAACAACACTGAGTTTACATCTTCCTGGTTTACCAGGTGCTGCCATAATTCTTCTTGCTAAAGGTGTTGTGACCCATAAAAGCATACGTATTCGTCCATATTGGTGAATCCAAATTTCATCAAAACGTGCAGTAAAAAATTGTGCAAGTAATTGTTCACCTAAAGCACCATGGGGAAGATGAGCTGCAAATAAAAGAGATGAATGAATCTGATCCATTGGTTGATAATTAGGATTAAGTAATCCCTGTGCTTTTAATGTAGAATAAGATGACCATAAGAAACCGTCTAATTCTGTTAAAATGAATTGATTTGGAGCCTTTTCACATATTTTCTATCCCACTCAGTTTTTAATAAATTTTTACAGTATAATATTATAATTTTACTTTAAGAAATGGGTGAAATATTCGATTAGGTTCCATTAAAATATGAAGTTTAGGATTAATTTTTTTAAAAAGTGCTTGTGTCATTATTCCTGGACCTTAATTCATTATATATATTTTCTTTATACATATAATAAATCCACCTGGGCTCATTTCAATAATAGTTGCTTCTTTATATGTATTTAATTCTAAAGTATTAATTACATGCTCTAAAAAATGTTAAAATATATTTTTTTTTTCCTGAAAAAAGGAACCTGCTATAATAGGGTTTAATAATACTGAATTTCTCCATGTTTTTGATAAATTTTTTTGTAAAAAAGACTTTAATATTACATTTGTCATTTTTCTATTAAATCATAACGTTATCATGAACATTTTGCTTAGTTATCGAACGTCCAAAATGCGCTTAAAAATTAAATATAAGGAAAATGTTCATGAAATTGAGTTAAATGAGGAGGATACAGTTGAAGATCTTCAAGCTTCTATTATTTCAATTTTAGATATTGTTAATTTTGAAATAAAACATAAATTTCCGCCAGAAAAAATTGATATTTCTGATTCGAATAAAATGTTAAAATTTTTAGATATTCATGATGCAGAAGTTCTTTTAATTAAAGATATTGGAATAACGGAATCATCTTATACGTTGAAGAATCAATTTTTAAATGAAAAAAAAGCTTTTCCAAAAGAATTATCATATAAAACGGCGGTTTCAGAATTTTCATATGATTTATTTTCTCTTCCTGAAATTGAACTTACAAATGGAGGAGGAAGGATTGTTTTAAGAGTCATGGAGAATGAGTATATTTTGAATCTCTATATTCATTATTTAACGATAAAATAGCAATTCATGCTTATTTCGAGCAGTTGGATATTTAATTATGGGAAAAATTAATACTGCTAGTGAATTAAGATCACTTGTGGCACAAGCAATTCAAGATGATCCTACAACTTACTCTGATGTCGTTCTTGGACGTTCAAGAGATGAATATTGTAAATGGATTAATAAAACTAATAGTTGGGGTGGTGCTATCGAAATATCAATTCTTGCAAATCATTTTGATATCGAAATATGTTCTATAGATGTGGCTACAGGAAGAGTAGATCGCTTCGGTATGTTTTATTTTTTCATTATTTTTTTATTTTTAAATTTAATTTTCAAATAACTAAAAAGTAAAGGGGAAGGGAGACCCATGTGCGGATTTATTGTATATTCAGGTTAAATTTATATAAAAGTGATTGAGTTTCATGTTACTGATGGAAATAAGGCATTCATTATGATGCTATTGCCTTAACTCCAAGATCGGGCGCATCACCTGATTTCGATACGACAATTTTCTCAGTTGAAGATTTAGATGTAAAGGATGCAATCCTGAAACTTACAGATCATTTGCGTAGAATTCACTATTATACAGATACGGAAAATTTTCTATTAAAATGTAAAGACTGTCATACAAATCTTCGTGGAAGAAAAGATGCACTAGAACATGTTAAAATAACAGGACATGCGAATTTCAATGAGTATTAATAGCACGAAGAATTGTTTTGCCTCTGGATATTTTTTCAAAGGTGCTATATATATATCGATGAAATTTAATAACGAACCTTATTTTACAACAGTATGTTCAAACTTTAATAAAGAGACCCTATATTAAAATAATAATGATTATTAATCAGACATGGACTATTAAACATTATAATCGGCAGTATTTTTTTTGTATAAAATATCAAGTTTGCATACTGATTTTAGAATAACAAATTATATTATCTTTAACACCTATGCCAATAGCAGCCTCTGCTTCTTCTTGAGAATAAGGTTTTTCTTTGAGAAGCTTCATCCTGTATTTATTAATTTAAAAAAAATGGATGATAATATTAAAATTAACCTTTTCTTATGAAATTTTTTTGTTCTATGTTTCATTAATGCATGATTTGTTTCAAAATATTTTGAACATTCAATACAATAATATTGACCTATTTATTTAAAATCATTCCTTTCTTTTAAAGAAGTTTTTATACCAAGTCCTGGTAAATCAGGATCAATATTTCGTGATAATGTTGTTTTTAATTCAGACGTTGTAATATCTTGAATAATTTGATCAATATCTCTTTGATACCTCTTTGTTTTATAAAGTCTATGTCTTCCATTTGATTTATGTTTTCTACTACGTTTTGTTTTCATGTTTTTTATATTTTAAAAGTCGAAAATCAATGATAATATTGTTTTTGATATTTTAAGAAAAAAAAAACATTATAAAAATATAAATATTGAATCACTTTATAAAGGAAATGTTAATACTCTTATTTAAAATAAAATATATGTTTTTATTTGAAAAATTAAATTATATAAATTGATTTTTTTATAAAATCTTATTCAATTTTAATCTTTTTTATAAAAGATTAAGAATATTTAAAAAATTAATTCATATAATTTAATAATATTAAAAATGAATTATATTTGATCAAAATATCTTTAAAAGAAAAATAATTTGTATATTTTATTATTTAAAATATTAAAAAATATAAAAATATTCACTTTTATATTTATAAAAAGATCAATTTTGTAAATATTTTTATAAATTGAGAAAGAAATGAAATAAAAGAATAATATTATAAAATCTTTATAGTAAAAATGTATATAAATATAATCAATTTAATCATTTTATTTTATTTATATATATATAATCTTAATCAATATATTTAAATTCATTTATATGTATATATATATATGTGCATAAATATGTATTAAAAACACTTAATTCATGCATTTTTTACTTATAAAATTCTTTTTTAATCATATTTTTTATCTCTTTTTTTCTATATTTTTTAATTCCTCCCATAAAATCTCAGTCGATCTTGTTGATATTTAAAAATATTTAAAAAAAACCATATTTTTAGAGATGATTTGTACACAATTTGCCTGTAAAAAAGAAGATTTAATGATATTTTAACTAAAAAATATTTTTAGGTAGAAGTTCAGAATATATTAGTTTAACAAATGGATATCCTTTATATTCAACGGTTCCAGGATTTGACAAGTATGATATAATATTTAGATAATACATATATATATTTAAATAAATATATTATTAGACCTGGAAAAGATATGTTAACATGTTCATATGGACAAGATGGACGTTTTTTTGCATGGTCATCGAGTGAAAAGTAAATTTTTGAGGAAATTTATAATTTTATATTTAACGTTAAAAGTGTTAAGATTATTGACGCATCTACTGGAGAGTTAGTTCAAATTTTGAATGTTCCAAAAGTGTGTGAAATTAAATTATCACCAAAAAGCAATTATATTGTTACATGGGAAAGACCTTGTAAATATATTCATTTTTCTTAAATTTAAGAAATAATGTTAATTAATTATTCCAGCTAAAACAGAAGACGGTATTGCAGCTAAAAATCTTAAAATATGGAAAATAAATACAGGGAAATTAATACATTCTTTTTTTCAAAAAACTCAAATATGGTAATTTATAATTGGTATGATTCTTATGGTTATTAGGCTTATATGTATATTATATAGCAATTTTCAATATACAACGGACGAGGTTCTTTGTGCTCATAAGGTGACAAATGAAATTCAATTTTATGAATCTTCAAACATGGAAAAAGGTGATTCATTATATATAAATATTGACTTATTAATAAATACCTTGTAGGTCCTATATATAAGTTGTATGCGGAGGGTGTATCTTCGTTTTCATTATCTCCTGGAAGGAATAATGTTATTGCAATATTTATTCCAGAAATAAAGGTATTTTTTCTTGTTTTTGTATTTTATATCTGTTTCTTTTAATACATAAAATTAAGGGAATGCCAGCAGTCGTCTCGATCTATAATATTCCGACTTTTTCTTTTGTTGTTAGTCAAAAGGCATTCTACAAAGCAGATAATGTTCAGATGAAATGGAATAAAATTGGAACAACCTTAATTATTTCAACATCTACTGATGTAGATAAATCAAATAAAAGTTATTATGGGGAAACGAATATGTATATTTTGAGTGCAATAAGCAATTATGATTCTAAGGTTCTTCTTGGTATTAATAGTCATTAAAGTAATGATTAAATTTAACAATTAAAAGATAAAGAAGGACCTATTTATGATGTATCCTGGTCTCCAAATTCACGTGAATTTGGTGTAGTATATGGGTGTATGTATAAATGATTTGTCTATAATAAACTAATTTAATAAAGATATGCCTGCTAAAACTACCATTTTTGATTGCCAAGCAAATGTTATATGTTCTTTACCTCTTTCACCTCGTAATATAATCCTGTTTTCTCCTCATGATCGCTTTGTCTTAGTAGCTGGTTTTGGAAATTTACAAGGGACAATAGATATTTATGATAGAGAAAAAGGGATGGCAAAAATAGCTACAATAGAAGCGAGCAATACTAGCGTTTGCGAATGGAGTCCTGATGGTAGACATATTTTAACAGGAATAACGAGTCCAAGATTAAGAGTGGATAATGGGGTTAAAATATGGCACTATACTGGTGCTTTAATGTATTATGAGGAAATAAATGAGCTTTATGAGGTATTGAGTTTAGAAAAATTTTAAGGGCCAGCTAATCTATAGGTTTTTTGGCGACCGCAAAATCCGGAAATGTATCCTCTTCGTTCAACTCTTTCACCAGTACCCAAGTCACATCCTTCTGTCTTACATATGATTAATAAAACACCAGTCAAATTAGTAGGAGCATATAGACCTCCACATGCACGTTTTACTGTCACACCTCAAGAATATAAGAGAGAGGATGAAAAAATTGTGGTTAATGAATCAATAAATCAAATAAAACCTAAATTAGCTATTGTGAATCCTATTGTACCTGGTGCAGACATGTCAGCATATAATCAAGTTCCAAATTGCAGTAAGGCAGCTTTAAAGAATAAAAAGAGAAGAGAGTCTGCAAAAAAAGCAAAAGAAAATGGAACCAAAAATGTATCAACTACAAATGGGGTGTCTATGGAATCAATTATTTTGAATTCAAAAACTTCTCAACCTAGTGCTGGAAATCTTTTGGATAATGAAAATAAAAGAATTCGTTTATTGCTTAAAAAATTACGAGCTATTGAAGAATTAAAAATACAACAAAAGAAAGGCGATAAACTAGAAGATACCCAGATAAAAAAAATAGCTACGGAAGATCAAATAAGAAGCAAACTTTTAGCTTTAGGATGGGAAGGTTAATAAATATTGGTATAAAGCAATAATTATTTTTTATTCTTTATTTATAAAAACTAAATATATAGCTGTATCTTTGAAAAGAAAAATACATAATTGTTATAAATATTAAAATAATAAAATATATTTCTTATAGCCCGAATATATTTTCTAATATTCTATAAAAGATATAAATAATATCTATCATTGACATGTATATCATGAATATATTTCCCAAAATATGCATTGTATATTATAATAAAACAGATTTCTGAATATATTGTAATTATATTTATACTAATATTAAGTATAAATAAAAACAAATAGATTACAGAACTTAATAAATACTAGATTTTATATTTCGAGTCATTGTATTTAATGCAGTAATAAGAAACTCTGAAAATCCAGAATTATCTAAAGTTTCTAAAGTATTGGATTTTTGTTTTTTTTCTTCTAGTTGTTCATTGTACTTTTCCATCATAATATCGACATTCGCCAAATATGCTAAACTTCTACCTTGAACAGATGTTTCTAATGTTGGCGAAATAACATCTATTGGTGGAACAGGAAACCATAATACTCGACCCTGTTCATCTCGAGAAAAAAGTGCCGCTACTTCATCTGAAAAATCATTATTTTTTTTTGTATTTTTAATATTTTCAACAGGTTTATCCCCATTATCAATTGATAAGTCATTACTATTTCCATTTGTTTTTTCAGTCTCATTTTTTATATCAATATTTTTTATATTTTTATCGATATCCCCACTGATATTTTCGCCAGTTTTCTCTGTAATTGGTTTCTCAAGATCATTTTCAGAAACATCAATATTTTCTGATTGGATATCTTCAGAACTTGAATTTGTCAGGGGTAATGTAAAAGCGACAGGAGGATAATATGGAATATGTATTTTACGATTATTTTGAGTTTGACTACTTGGGTTAATTATTACGGATGTATGTGTTTGTGTAACTAAAGACGGAATAATAGGTTTTTGTGAAATTATAGGTGCAGATATTACAGAAGGTATAAAAACTTCAGGTGGCTATAAAAATTAGTAGTTTTAAAAATTATAGAAAAAATATACATTAAGAGTTGACTCATCTGGTATGGGTGCAGGGATTATTGCACCAATAATAGGTGGTGCATTCTCTTTACCCTGAGTTGGTTCAGGTATAGGTGCATTGGTATCCTCCATTACTTTTGATGGTAAAAGATGTAAAATAGGACTAAGTATTCTTTTAGGCTGTTGCTGTCTTTCAAAATAATACATATCGTATTCTTTATTTCTAATTTCATCAGGAACACATGCTCTCCAACTTTTGATTTTATTAAATATTTTTGTTTCCTCATCATATCGAGATTCACAAACATAAATCAACTTATTTCCTGCATCTTTGGGCCTGCCTCTTGTATATTTTGTAATAAACATGACAAAACATTTATCAATAATATCATTAATTTGGTGATCACGATATTGGCCGGTTTTTAAAACTTCGTTCTCATAAAATATTCGATCCGCCCTATGAACTGTTTGTTCTGGTCTGTAATACCAACAAACACTTATCCATTTTTCTCCTCTATAAACATTTTTAAGTTCTGTAAATACAAAATTAATAGTATACATACTCCAAATTCTCCCATAAGCTAAATATTTGAGCAATAATTGGTTTATTTGCGTCATTATGATTTATTAAATGAACCCAGTCACCTTGAAATGTATTATTAGATTAATTCATCTAAAAAAAGCAACTAACCTATTTCCAAAAGCTCACCTTTAACCTCGATTTTAGGCAAAGGCGTGCGGTTAATTTTAATTAATGTACCTATATTGGAGGTTGGATCTTTCTCATATCCTGAAAAATCAATATCTCTCTTGGAAGCTTCAATAGAAGCTACTTCATGGGTAACTTGCTAATATTATTAGATAATTAATATATACATATATAATCAATTAACTTGTAAATAATCCGAATCATGATACATATGACTTCCAGGGGGGCTTATGAGCTTTACATTATTATATAATAAATCTAGATCATCCAAAAAAGATTTAAGAGTTTTGTATTCTCTTCTTTTTAGTTTTTGCTAAAGGAATTAAAGATAAAAACAGTAAAAAAGGAGATATACACGAATATCCTCCAATGTTATTGATTGTTTTATTTTATGAGTTTGATTTAATTTTTCATCCGGGAATTTTTCAAACCATGTAAATAAAGTACGTCCTCTTTTGATTTTATATTATTTTATTTTATAAAAATAGAACGGTATACCTTTCATCTTTTTCTTTTCGAATAACACGTAAAACAACTTTCATTCTTGCTTCATCAGGTGTATCTACTTTTGGTGGCCGTCCTCTTTTTCTTTTAACGTCTCCTGTATCAAACCTCATAACTTTAGGAGGTTCATAAGATCTAATTTTAGTCTCCCTTCTTCTTCTTTTATGGCGGATATCGTCTTCTTCTTCCTCCTCTTCTTCATCATCATCTTCTTCATTTTTATCTTCAATGTCCGGATCAAACGCATCATCATCTGATTTCTCTTGTCTTGGAGAATTTGGAGGCAAAGGACCAAGAACAGGAAGTATACTATCATCTACAAGTTTCCTATCCTTTAAAACAGAGAGTTCTTTTGCAATAATCATCTATATTTCCATAAGAGATTTTAACTTAAAAAGATAAAAACAACTTCATTCAAACATGCATCAGAATATATAACAGAGGAACGACGATTATACAATTTAGCATTATAGTAAATTTGAGCCACATCAGTAATAAAACTATGAAATGTATCATATAAATTTCTGTTGACATTTTCCTATTGAACATCCATATTTTAACAAAAAAACAAATAAGGCAATACTTTAATGACATTAAGAGCCATGGGCCTTTTTATTACATCATAATAATCCGGGACTTCTTTTTTATTTGGCAATTCTTCAAATATTTTAGATATTGAACGACCACTATTTAAAGGTAAATTATTCGTTTTTTTTGCTTTTTTCTTTGTACCTGTCATCAACTGCATTATAAAGAATATTTAAAATTCTTTTTATAGCATCTCTATGTGCTTCTGTTAGAGGAATATGGCTCATTTTCAATACTTTTTAATATTTTTTGATAACTCCTAGTCGTTGAGATCGTTCACGATTTAATTTTTGAGTGTAGAAAAAGATTTAATAATAATAAATAAGCTTATAAAATAAATTTTAGAATAAATAATGATTTAAAAAAGAATATATTTCTAATTTTATTATAAAATACAAAGAATTGAATTTAGAAGATAATTAGGAAATTTGAATAAAAGTAAAATAATTGAATAATATATTATGATTTTGAGTTTATATTGATAATTTTATTTTTTTTAGCTCGTTTTTTCTTTCTATCCCGTTTTTTTAAATAACACATTCCAGATTTACATGTTTCCATATATTTTGCAAAAAAAGGTATTAAAAGTGAAGGATCTACAAGTGTAGAAATTTTTGTTTTTTTACCATCAGTAGCTCTTAAAAGAAGCTTATAATTTGAATATGATGTATCACATGATAATTTTTCATTTTCTTTTGATGTATTTTCTAAATTTTCATATGAATCTAATTTTTGTTATTTAAAAATTAAACTTAATATTTTTTACATCGTTTTTGTGTTAAAAATATTGTGCCTTTTTCTTTTTTTGAAGCAAAAAGTGAACTTAAAGAATTTAAATACTTTTATTAATATATATAAGTTTCTTGTTTTATTTATAAATATAAATTATACCTCTTCATTTGATAATAACATTTTTATGACAAAATGGTTAAAATTCGCTGTACGATTTTTAATAAATTAAAAAAAAAATAAGTTAATATATGAATAATTTGTTTTTATATAAATGAATTATACAATATTTGATCTTTAGATTTCTATTTATTAATAATAATAGAATTTATTTTTTTTATATTTTTTAGATTATCAATCTTAATATATCGAACTTTATCTATCTAAAGCAGAAAATGCTAAAATATAAGAAAAATAAGGATTTTTTAAAACATTTGAAACTACAAAGGAAATTAAAAGAACAATTGAAAAGTACGTGTTTTAAATAATTGTTAATTTGATAATTATTTTTAATCATTTTTAAATTTTAGCTTTAAATAAAATGAAATTTAAAAAAATTGAAATATCTAATGAGAAAGAAAAGAAAAGAAAAAAACGAGTAAAGGAAAATCTAAAGATTGAAAATACAAAAACAGTAATTTTTATTATTTTCAGAATTAAAATTTATATATTATCAGATTCATGAAGTGAATCATAAATTGAATGAAAAGTTAGATGATCAGGATTTAAGGAAATGTAAAAATGAAATAAATGAAGTAAATGAAAATATGAAATACCAAAGAGATGAAAAATACTTTGACAAAGAGGATTCAATAATACATTATTTAGAAAAAAAAACAAAACATATAAAGCATCATAAATATAAAAAAAATAAAAAAAATGAATTTGATAGTCTTCTGGAGGATTTAGATAATATGACGACTTATAAAAGAAAAAAAGTTCATTTTAAAGATAAAAAAATAGTTTCTGATCATTTTAATGATTTTAAATCTGGAAAGGTGACAAATATTAATGATCATTCTACTGAAAATAAAAATAACAATATAACTTTATTTAAGGAAGAAAATACTGATATTCCCATAAAAAAGATCAAAGAAAATTCATATAATTTTCCTGTAGATGATAATATATCTGTTACTAAAAACTATAATTTAAAAGATGATGAAAATGATCATATGGAATTAACAATACATTTAAGGCGAAAAATCAAAGGGTTATTAAATAGGTAAATGTACATAATATTATATGAATATTTTTTTAATAAGGAGAAGATTAAGTGAATCAAATATGCTATCAATTTTAAATGAAATTAAAAATGTATATAATTTGGGACCTCGTCATCATGTTAATTTAGAGCTAATAACACTATTGTTAACACATATGATTTCTCAAACAACATTGAAGGAATCTTATTTAATATTATATTCAGGATTTGTCGCAGCATTATATAGAATAATCGGGATGGACTTTGGAATATCTTTTCTTCAAAAACTTATTAAAAGTTTTAATGAATTTTACTTAAAAGAAAAATCAAAAAAAAAAGAGGATGATACTGTCATCTTATATAATAAAGAATGTATTAATTTAATTATTGTTTTAAGCGAGTTGTATAATCTTCAAGTTGTTTCTTGTGTTTTGATTTATGATTTGGTAAAACTATTTTTAAATGAAATAACAGATTTAAATACGGAATTATTATTAAAAATTATTTTGAGTAAGTTTTAAATATTTTAATTTTTCTAGCTTACAATTTAGATTCTGGAAGTCAATTACGATATGATGATCCATCATCTTTAAAAGATATTGTTATTATTATGCATCAAAAGATTTCTGAAACTAATTGCAATTTGGGGTATACCAGAAAATTATATATAATTTTAGTTTTTAATGTATAGTAGTACAAGAACAAAATTTATGATTGAGTCCATTGATAATTTAAAAAATAACAAGATTAAGGATATTTCATATAATATATCAACACGGGAAGCTGTCTTTCGAATGAAGAAATTGTTGGGAACATTATCTAATCATAACCCTAATAGAAATTCTGGATCTTTAAGAATTTCACTCAATGATTTAGAATCTATGGATGAAAGTGGTAAATGGTTGCATTTGAGAGTTCTTCCTAAGAAGGAAGAAAATAAAAAAATATCAGAATTTATAAATAATCCATATGAAAAAAAAAAAACAGAGTTTCTTGCATTAGCACAATCACAAAGAATGAATACAGATATTCGTAAATCAATTTTTATTACAATAATGACTGCAGAGGTTTATTCGTGTAAAAACTATAAAATTATTTCTAATTTTTAAAGGATTTTGTTGATGCATTTGAAAAACTTTTAAAATTAGGATTAAAAAAAGTACAGAAATTGGAAATTCCGAAAGTTTTACTTCATTGTTGCGGGAATGAACGAAATTATAATCCTTATTATACCTATATTGCACTTAGACTTTGTGTTAGAATACATTTTTTACGTACTGCTTTTAAATTTTGTTTATGGGACTTATTTCGATTTATGGGGGAAAAAGATATTCAAGTGATTGGTAATATTAATGATGAGAACATGGAGGATGTTCCATTAAGACGTATCGTTAATTTAGGAAAGCTATATGCCACCCTAGTAGTAGATGGTGGTCTTGATTTAACGATTTTTAAAGTAAGATTATTCTCACTATTGATAAATTTTTAAAATGATTATTAGAAACTCAATTTTATTCATTTGCAACCCAAAACAAAAACTTTTATGGAAATATTTTTTCATACATTAATTCTAGAAATACAAAAAGGACCTAATTTTCAGAATGCAACATCAATTCAGAAGATTTTTGGAAAACTTTCATCATATCCTTTTTTAATTGAAGGAATTAAATTTTTTTTTGAAAAATATTTAAAAAATAGTGAAATATTAAATTTAAAAAAAGATAAAGAAGCATTCATATGGGGTTTTAAAAAAATATCTGAAATTCTGGATCTTTTGAAAAATATTTAATAATCATCTCAATGCTAAATAGATACCCATAATAGGATAAATATGTTATAAAATTTTTAAAAATATTTTGTATGTATATTTATAGTTTTATAAAAAAATGACTGAATTATTTTTATATCTATTATTAAATTGATGGAGTCTAATGAGTAGGATATTATATAATAGATTTTTTTTTGATGTTTAAATAAAAGCTTAGATTTTTTAAATAAAAAATATTAAAAAAGAAAACAATTAATATTTCCTTTTTTGAAAGAATAATAGAATATGAAATCTGTAGGAATTTTCAGATATTTGTAGAAACAATATTTATATATTTCAATAATAATAATATTATATTTTTGTAAAATTATTTATTTTTATTAATTATTAAATATTATATTTTAAGATAAATTTTTAACATGAATATTATATGTAAATATCAATATTATTTAATATGTTTTTATTTGTAAATCATAAAATATAAACTTTTACAATGTTATAACTCTTTTATATATATACTTAATATTCTTAAACAAAAAAAAACATTTATAATAAGGTATAAAATTCAATCATAAATTAAAAATAATTATAATTAATATTATCAATTATAAAATTAGTATTAAAGAATAATCTTCCAAAAATATTTGTATATACATTATTATTTAATATATGATTAAAATCTTATTTATTCTAAAAAATAAAAAAAAAGCTAAAAAAATGCAATTATTATGAAATTGTTAGAACTATTATCCATAATAATATAAAGCAAACTATTTTATACAAGCTTTTTATAACTTTTTATTAAGATTCATAAATTTTTCAATGACAAATAAAATGTTTAGTAAAAAAATATATATGAAAAATAAATTTTAACTATATACTTTTTAAATCTTTAATAAAACAAATATCCATATTATAATATTTCTATTTAATTACTGTATTTATAATTATTATGTTTTTAAAAATTTAAAATATTTTTTAAAAAAATATATAAACATGTTCAAATATTAATTTAAAATAACATGATCCTTTTAAATATTAATTTATCACTTTAAAATGTTTTTTTTGGAATTAATCAATGACTACAAATAATTCATTTTACAGATCAAATTTTAAATTTCTAAATTTAAATTTAAAATTCCCTTATTAATTCTAAAATATCTAAAAATATACATAGATTAATATTGAGATTAAAATTCTTTAAGTATTTATATTTTATGAAAATCTGATTACTTAATATTAAGTAAATTGTAAAAATTTTCAAAATATTCTTTGAAAATACAATTTTTATTAGAAAAATATATTTTAAATTATTAGAAATTATATTTATCTTAAGAGTTGATATAAATCAGAGAAGAGAATTTTTTCACGTGTCACTTTATTTACAGGAACATTATCCTTATTTTCTGGCAATTTTACAGTTTCACCTAATATTTCCCAATGAAATATATCTTGAACCCATTCTGTTAGTTTTTTATTATCAAGATTAATCCAATTTTCCAAAACATCACGTTTAACTTCTTTCATTGTCTGTGAAATAATTTTTGAAATACCTAAACGAATAGTATCTTCAAATCCAATGCAATCTGCAATTAGATTGGTATAGAGATCATCATTACTAATTGACTGCCAGAATTCCTTATATTTTGCTGCATCTAAAAGAAGATGAAGTGTATGTAGTTTCTGAACAATTTCATATAATGAATTATTCTCAGAACCTTGTCTAGATAAAAGAAGAGAAGGAGGCAATAAATGCAAACATGTAGAAAAATCGGGTTGTGTAAAAACAGTTAATGCTTTAACAAGAATATTCGTAATCACTTGGTCTTTTGAAAGATGAGGATTAAACTGATATCTAGTCGAAAAATAAGAAAAATAAAACATTAAAATTTATGTATTAGTGCCCAATAAAAAAATCAGATAGAGCTAATATACTTTTTTTCATTAAAAAAAATATTTTCATTTTTATATGTTTATTTCATCAATTTTCTGGGCATTTAAAAAATTATTTTTACTTACAATTTTAATATAGCAAGATTTGCCATGCAATCATAAGTTCCATTTTTGCATTGTTGTGCTAAATATTCTTCTAATAGAGGTGCATTTTGTGGATTATATCGATCAACACCATCAATTAGATGTTGTATTACACTTGACCGAGAAGATGGAATTGCTGCAATTGATGGAAAATGCGAGAAATCAGGACTTAATGACATTCAATTCTTAACCTTTAGATTCTCTGAATTTTGCTAAAAAATCTATTTTTTGTAAATTTTTAATTTTTTAAAAATATTTAACCCGATTAAAAAATTAAGTTCTTAATATATAGATAGATGAAAGTGTTTATGATAGATCAAGTGGTAATAAATCCATCTGTTCAATATTTTTGTGAGATTCTTTTATTTTTTGATTAGATAGTAAAAAATCATTTAAATATGAAACAAGTTGACATGTTTGAGACCAAATAGTTAAAGAATGTGTTGGAAGATGTTTTTTTATATCATCTAGTCTTTTTGAAAATTTTTTTATAATATCAGTGAAAAAAATATGAGTAATTTGTGAATTTTCAATATAACTTAGAAAAGTAGATTTGATAATAGGTGCTTCTTTTTGAAGTATTATAAGACATTCATTAATTTTTGCTTTAATAAGATCATTTGATGGATTTTTTATATTTTGTATTTCTTGAATAGGTTCCATTAATGGTTTTAATGAATGTTCAATAGATATATTGATTGCATTTTGAAGAATAGAATTAAATTTCTGGAAATTATAAGTAAATATAATAAAAATAACATAAAACAAACACTAAATGTAGCCTTTTCATTAGTAGATGGTCCGTAAATTTTGTTTAAGGCTGATTTATATAATTTTAATGGATTAAACAATCGAATTTTATTATAAACATCCCATGAATTTGTATTAGAAGTATTAATGTTTACTTTTGATTCAAAGTGAAAGAAATCTATGTTGAACTCTAAAAGTCGATCTCTTAATATTAATAAATGTTTTATAAGAAAAAGCTGAGAATCTCTTATAGAAATATCTTTTTGCATTTGAGATGCATGAATAAATGAAGAAATAGAAAGATCAATAATATCATAGGAAACGCTATTAAATAATTCACTCTAAAACATCATTTAGCATAAAAAATCACAGACAATTTATTACATTTAATAATGGGTATATTTTTGATAATAATAAAATTGCTTTATTTAATGTAGGATACCATTGTGTGGTTGAATCACCACCAAATATACCTTTCTCTTGTGTTTCAAAAATTCCCTCTAACAATGAATTTGATTCATCTTTAAATTTTTTAGCAAAATTTAAATCATTTTTATCAGGAACAAAATTCTGAATTTCTAATTTTGCTATATTTTGAGTCTCAAATATAATATGTGATTGAACATTTTTAATAATTTCATTAAATAAAATTGTAAAATCCAATTTGTAGTGATTTAAGTTAATATTTGACAAAGTTTCTAAATAATTTTAATCATTTTTCTATTTATTCAAATTAAATACCATTTTTAGTATTCTGTAATAATTTTGTCTTAATAATAGATAAAATTTCACAAAATAATGATAAATCCGAATGTTTACTTAGTCCTGATTGTAAATAAATGGATATAGGTTTAAGTAATTTCTGAGAAAAATAACTATTAAGATTAAATATAAAGAAACAATATATAATAAATTTCATACTAGAATTTTGGATCTTCATTTTCAAAAAAATTATGAAAAAGAGAAAATTCATCATAACAAAGACTGAAAAAAAATGTAATACTTAGTCGAGTCTGTAAAACATTAAAATAATAGTATAAATTAATAATTGTTCCTTACAAATACAAGAATATCTTCATTTTTTGATAGCTCATTCACTTTTTCTAAAACAATTGGATTAATTAATTTATATCTTGTTCCAAGATAAAAATTTTGACAATCATTAATCAATACATAATATCTAATTATATAAATTATATATATAATGTTGAAAAAGTATACTCATTGTAATCCTTAACTCTCATTTCTATTTCCTTTATATATGGTTTTAATTGCAAAGCAGAAACATGAAATTTTCTATATAATAATGTAAGTGGAAAAAGATTATTAGATTCCTTCATTCTTTTTAGAAAAAAATATACATAAAATATAAAAGAATACCTTGCAATATGCATTTTTATGAATCTCCTCATTCAATTCTTTGATTGAATGAATAAAAAAAATAGAAATTAACGACAGAGCTTTTGCTAAACATTGTGAAAACTTCATATTATACATTTCAGAATCTTTATAGTTAGGCTAATAAAATATTAGAAATAAGTTAAAAAGTAAATAATAAAATATATACATGTTCTTTCATCATTAATAAACCTCTGTCTAATTTTTTAAGAATATCAAAAAATTCTGGTTTTGTAACAAGTTTAGTCCCAGATGTGCATAACAATTTAAAAATCTCGTCAAGAGAATCGTATATTTCAAGATTTTGAGTGATTTGATCTTCTAAAAGTGTTGCAATTTGCTATAGATTGTGAATATACTTGAGTTTTATAAAAATATAGCAAACTTTTTCCTTTATAAGTCTTTCATAATTAGCCCTAAAATCGTAACTATTCTCATAAGCATTTTTTAAGTCATTATCAATGATTTTTAATTTTTCCAAGATATTTGAAACCTGTGTTATAAGATTTTCACATTTAGATAATTTTTCAAGACAATCCTTTTTAAGTAATCTAAAAAAGCTATTTCTTGTTTTCATAAAGGTTAATAAATATTACTTAAGGCAAAGATTTTGTTGATTCTGTATTGATTTTTCCATTTCATTAGACCATATTAATGATTCATAATAACTCATATTTTTAACTGCTTCAGAAATATAATATCTTTCTTGAGCTTTTCTTAAATCATTTAGAGAAAAAGATCTTGATATAATTGCATTTTTTTTATAAGAAATTTGTTTATTTTTAAATAGATAAGAAATATCATTATTTTTAAAACTGTTCAAATCAATACTCTAATCTGGTCACTAAATCCATATAACTATTATTACATATACCTTTTGTTTTCTTAAATATGAATATTCTTTATCTTTATTATTCATTGGACTTTTTGCAAAAAAAAAAACAAATTAACTTGATTTTTTATCTTTTTATAAGATTGAACCCTTTAAAAAACATAAATTTCTTAAAATATCAATAAAATATATAATTAAATGTATAATATTATAAATTTTTCTATATTAATTAAAAATTATTTTTAAATATAGCAGAAAATAAAGTATAAATACTTTTAAAGATTTTATAATTGTTTTAAATAATAAACATAATATAATTAATTTTAAGCTAGAAATGAATTGCCTTTCCTGACCATGCGTTTAAAGCAGCTTCTTTAAATGCTTCGGAAAGTGTTGGATGTGCATGTGTACTATTTAATTAGTATAAAAAGCTACACTTGCAATGTTTCTTACGTTCTAGCAATGTCTTCTGCACTCGCGCCATACTCTATAGCCAATACACCTTCAGCAATCATTTCCCCTGCATTTGGCTGAATAGAAATGTTATAAAAATATCTAATAAATATTCCAAAACTTACGCCAATAATATGAATTCCAAGGATTCGATCAGTTTCTTTCTCTGTGATAAATTTTACTAATCCTTCTGTTTCTACATTTGTTTTTGCTCTGGAGTTTGCAATAAATGGAAATGTCCCAATTACATATTTAATACCCGATTTTTTAACATCTTGTTCTGTTTGTCCAACCTAAATAGTTAGAGAAAGGTTTGATATATAAAAAAACTATTTACCCATGCAACTTCAGGATATGTATACATAACGGAAGGTATCGAATTATAGTTAACATGTCCATATCCATTTCGGATGTATTCCACGGCAGCAATACCTTCTTCTTCTGCTTTATGTGCAAGCATCGGTCCACTAATAACATCTCCTATAACACGAATATGAGGAATTTGAGTGCGGTATTCTGAATCAACAGGAATACGTCCTTTTTCATCAACATTTATTCCAATATTACTTAAACCAAGACCTGTTGTATATGGCCGTCTTCCTATAGCTAAAAGAACAATATCTGCTTCTAACTAGAGATAATTAACTTATATTTTAGATTATAAAAGTTATACAGTTTCATTCTTTCCACTTTTTAAAATTTCGGTAATTATTTTAGCTTTATTTTCTTCAATAGTACATTCTAAAACTTTTGTGCCAGTTTTTAACAGTATTCCTTGCTTTTTAATAATACTTGTGAACTGTTTTGCAATTTCTTCATCCATACCGGCTCCAATAGAATCTGCAAACTCTATAATAGTAACTTGAGAACCTAATCGAGACCATACAGAACCCTGATTCTTTTGAGAAATAATATACGAATATCTCAAGCAATTATTTACCATTTCAAGACCAATAATTCCGCCTCCAACCACAATCATTTTTTCAGGAACTTTTTTTAAAGATAGTGCTCCAGTGCTAGAAACAATAATTTTTTCATCTATCTCAAGACCAGGGAGAGAAACTGGCTCAGAACCTGTTGCAATTATTATATTTCTTGATTTAATAACTTGATCTTTATGTCCATGAGCCCCCTTAATATCTATCTCGTTCTGTGTTAAAAACGTTGCAGTACCTTTAATATAATCAACACCATTTTTTGAAAAGAGATATTCAATTCCTTTAGTTAATGATTCTACTGTTTTGTTTTTCGCTTTCATCATGTTTTCAAGATTTAATCTTACATTTGAAACTATAAAAAATGATAAGCTTGATTGTAAATATTTTCCCTTATAAACCCTCAATTCCTCTATGTTCAACATCATGTTTCAATTTATGATAAAGATGTGAATTATTTAATAATGATTTCGACGGAATACAACCAACATTTAAACAAGTTCCTCCAAGTGTTCCTCGTTTTTCAATACATGCCGTTTTTAATCCATATTGTGCCGCTTTAATAGCAGCAACATATCCCCCCGGCCCACCTCCAATAATAACTACATCATACTCCTTAGAATTCGAACTAAAGAAGCGAGGTTTTAATAAATGAAATACTGTCTTTGATGATCTTTTTAAAGGAATAAACTAAAGAAAAAATTGGTTTTCAGAAAAAAAATTATAAATAGAATTCCCGTACATTAGTATAAGATATTCTTGAAATAATCATGTTGAAGTTAAAAAAAATTATAGCAAATTTTTGATTTTTATGTTTTTTTTTAAGTTCACGGTTTCTCTAAGATATTTAGTGATCAAAACTTTTAAAAGATAAAAAAATACAGAAAAATGTACTTTAAATATGAAATAGCTATTTCATATTGAATGTTAATAATAAATTCCTTTTTAAAAAAAAAAAAGAAAACATCTAAAAACAAATGTTAACATTTAAAATAATAATTTAATAAGACCATTCCTACATTATTAGAAAAAAATGAAGATTATTTTTAATATTTAAAGAAAAGCTGTTTATTTTTAAATGAATAAATCAATAAATAAAGTATTTTATTTATATTAAAATAAAATATAATTTTAATATAAAAGTATGATTCATTCATTTTTGTTTTAAATATAAGTCTTTTTTTTATTATTATATTTAATCATTAGATTAATTAATTATCATTCTGATCTGTTTTATTAATTTCAGTTAATAATTCTCTAAAAATGTTTAGAGATATTTGTTTGTTTAAAATTCTTTTACTTTTGCATAAAAATTTGTTTTTCAAGTTGTTGAATTATCTTTTCTTGATCTGAAATACTTAACTCTTTGCCTGGAAGTGTTTGTAATATTTTTCGAATATTAGATATTCTTTGATGAAGATTTGAAACCTAGATAATAATTCCTTTTATTTTAAAAGATATTTAACCTTTTAAAACATGCCTCTTTATTAAATTCTTTAAGATTTTCCTCTTTATTCTTTGAAATTTCTAAAATTCGTATAATTTGAGGAATTAAATTCATATTTGAAAGATTCATTAAGAAATTTAGATATTTTTAACTTAAAATTTAAAAAAATCTTATATTTTAATATATTATAATCTGATTTTGTTAGAAACGATCTTGAAAAAATTAATTATGATAAAACCAGCGGAAAAAGGTAAGTTTAAAGTCAGATAAGAATGAATTTATTGTATTTTAGTTTGCCTTATATGTATAGATGGATGGGGTTTGTTTTTTTTTTGAAAATGGGTTAAATTGAAGAGAAATAGGAATTAATTCAGAAAAGAACAGCAAAGGGGATGCAATAGCAGCAGCAAAAACGCCAACTATGAATTATTTAATGGAAAAATATAGTTGGATGGAACTTGAGGCGCATGGAAATGCGGTAGGCCTTTTAGAGGGTGTAATGGGTTATTATTGATGAATATATTATTTTTAATTGATATTTTGTTAGGAAACTCTGAAGTAGGTCATTTAAATATAGGAGCAGGACGTGTTGTATGGCAAGACTCAGTCCGTATTAATTATGTTATGAAAAAAGATTCTTTTATTACTGTTGAATCTATTTCTTCTTCTATGGAGAGAGCTAAGTCAGGAAATGGTCGATTTCATATTTTAGGATTGGTATTTTTTTTAAAAAAAAATACATATTTACTTGATTATTCAACTTACATAATTTTAAGGTCTCGGATGGAGGTGTTCATTCTCATATAGATCATCTTTTTCATCTTTTAGAAACTGCAAAAAAAGTTGAATTAAAAGAAGTTTATATTCACTTTTTTAGCGATGGAAGGGATACAAATCCTGTTTCTGCAATTAATTATGTTAATAAACTCTTAAATAAGATTAAAGATCTTGGAATTGGCGAGCTTGCTACTGTAGTCGGTCGTTATTATGCTATGGACCGAGATAAACGCTGGGAAAGGATAAATATTGCTTTAGATGCCATTATTAATGGTATAGGAGAGATTAGTGATGATGTTGTACAAGTAATTAACTCTCGTTATCAAAAAAATGAAACCGATGAATTTTTAAAACCCATTATTGTTAATAAAAAAGGATGTGTATCAGGTCTAACAATATATATTAAAATAATTCTTTTTTTCTAACAATTAAAGATGGTGATACTCTTTTCTTTTTTAATTATAGATCAGATAGAGTCAGACAGATTACTGAAGCATTAGGTATAAATTCAACTTTGACCTCTGTTCAGATCCCAAAAAATCTTAACATTACAACAATGACGCAATATAAAGCGGAATATCCCTTTCCTATTGCGTTCTCTCCTCAAATAATGACAAATGTTTTGGCAGAGTGGCTATCAAAGCAAGATATATTGCAATCTCATGTTGCAGGTACAACTAACTTTTCATTTATCTACATAATTGATTCTGTAGAGACGGAAAAATATGCTCATGTAACATTTTTTTTCAACGGAGGCCTTGAAAAACAATTTCCTGGAGAACATCGTGATATGATTCCATCTCCCAAAGTTTCCACTTATGACAAAGATCCTAAAATGAGTGTTTATGGGGTGGCAGAAAAAGTATCTGAGAGAATCTCTGAAAAAAAGTATCCATTTGTTATCTGTAATTTAGTAAGTTGATAATATACACTAAATTTTATTAATACAATAATTTTATTAGGCTCCTCCAGATATGTAAGTTTTGATGTTTTTATAAGTTTTAATTAATTTTTTTACAGGGTTGGTCATGTAAATTATAGATTTATACTTTTTTTTAGCATTAATAATATAAAACTAGACAGGTGTATATAATGCTACTGTTGAAGCAGTTGAACATACAGATAAAGCAATTGGAATGATTTTTGATACATGTCAAAAAGAAGGATATATATTATTGGTATGTTTTTTATTAAAAATAAATAAAGTGACATTAACAATCAAATTATAGGTTACTTCAGATCATGGAAATGCGGAAGTTATGATTGATGAAAATAAAAACCCTTTAACATCACATACATGCAATCATGTTCCTTTTATATTATGTAGTGAGAAGTATAAACTTGAAAAGGAAATAGTAGGCGCATTATGCGATGTTGCTCCAACAATACTGGACCTGATGAAGGTAGAAATACCTGAAGAAATGTCAGGAACATCTCGTTTAGTGAAAATTAATTAATATTAATTTAATAAACTATATATATATATATATATATATGATATTTATATATTAAAATGAATTTACAAATATATAAAATATTGTCTATTTAAAATATTCATCTAATTTTCCATTTTTTTTAAGTGTTTCTAAATCTGAATTCCCTCCAATATGTTCAGTAGAAATAAAAATGTTAGGTACCGTTTTTTGTCCTGTTTTTTCATATAAATATTTCTGGATTTCATATCCTTCGTCTAATAATAATAATAATAAATATTTAAGAAAAAAGCATACAAAATATACTTATTTTATCCAATTCTAAAACATAATATTCAATTCCCGAATTTTGAAACAGTTCTTTTGTTCTATTACAATAAGGACTTTTAAAAAATATATTAGAATAATTCTTTTCATATAAAAAATAATCTTACCAAAATGTTTTACTGAAAACAACTACTTTATTACTTAAAATTAGACTTTCTACCTAATTAAACTGTTTATTTTTGTTTTTTTTTCCGCAAAAAAAAACCCACATAATCCTTAATGTTTTCTAACATTTTCAATGCTTTTCAGGTATTAAAAATTTAAAAATAAATTAAAAATATTCTTAATATTGATAATAAAAATGAATAAGATACTTAATCTTTTTTATTTTTAGGGTTAAAAGATGGTTGATAACGGGTGAATACCTTACCGAATATCAAAAAACTTAAGTTTGAAAAAAAATTAAAATGGACAATGAGGGCGCTGAGAAAATAGAGAAAATACCTTTTCCAGCGTCTTCTGAGGGGACTGTTTCTGGATATTCGTCTTTGAACGGAAAAAAAGTGTTAGAAAATCATGATTTTTCAAAAACAGATATAAATGTTAATCATATAAATATGAATAAAGAATCTGATAAAAAAAAAGTAAATGATGTTAATGAAGGATCTTCGAGTAATTCAACGTCTTTAAATACTCAGAATAATACGATTGCTGCTTTTTCCGGCGAAAAAACAGTTACAGACTCCGTATTTTTAAATAGTCCTTTTTCGCTGAAAACATATAAAAAAAAGCGTTTATCTCAGGATCGTGTTGGTCAATTAGAGGATTTAATTGCTTTGGATGAAAGGGATTCCTCTTCTTGGTTAAAATTAATTAAAGAATATCAAAATAAAAATAAAATTGAAGAAGCAAGGAATACATATGAACGATTTTTGAAAATTTTTCCTACTGCTGTATGTTATTAATGTGTCTATTATGCATTATTGTCTTACTTTATTAAAATCAACAGGCCCAGCAATGGATTGATTATGCTGATATGGAGTTAGCAAATAATGAATTTATTCGCGTAGAGACTATTTTTTCTCGATGCTTAAGATCTGTTTTAAGTGTTGATCTCTGGAAGTTTTATTTGGATTATATTCGTCGCATAAATAATGTTTCTACTGGAGGTGCCCAAGCACGATTAGTTATATCTCAGGCCTATGAATTTGTTTTAGCACATGTTGGGATTGATAAGGATTCTGGATCTATTTGGTCAGATTATATTAATTTTATAAAAACAGCAGAGGTAAGTTTGAGTATTTATAATTATTTTTTATTTTTATGAATAGATTTTTTGTGATTTTTAAGTAATTGTTTGTTATTCTTTGTTTTGATCTTATGCTTACTATTTTTTAATTTAGAGAAATTCTACGTGGGAGGAACAACAAAGAATAGATCATATTCGTCGTGTTTATTATCGAGTTATATCTATTCCAATTGCAAATATTGAAACTTTGTGGCGAGAATATGATGCTTTTGAAAATAGTCTTAATAGAACTACAGTGAACTATTTTCATTTTACTAGTCGTTTTTATGTTGATTTTTTTAGGCTAGAAAATTTCTTTCAGAAAAAAGTTCTACGTATATGATAGCTCGAACAGCTTGGAAAGATATGGCTCTTATAACAACAGGATTTCGTGCCACTACTATTCCAAAAGTCCCTGTGTGGACTGAAAAAAATGTTGAAGAGGTAGCTATATATATATATACATATATTAAGTTTATTAATTTTTTTTAGGTTGAACAATGGAAAAAATGGATTGAATGGGAAATGTCGAATCCTTTGGATCTTAAATTGAAACCAGCAGTTTCTGCACGAGTAAAATATGCATATAAACAGGCTATGATTACTTTAAGATTCTTCCCCGAAATTTGGTACACTATAATTATTGTATTTTGTAATCTAATAATTATCATAGGTTTTCTGCTGTAGAGTACTGGATGTCCTTAAATGAAGAAAAGGAAGCTGTAGAGATAATGAAAAATGGAATAACTGCAAATCCTACTAGGTTTGTTAATATTATTTTTTTATTATTAGTAATATTTTAGTTATTTACTTCATTTTCAATATGCGGATTTTTTGGAGCAAAATAAACGATACCAGGAGATGAGGACAGTTTATGAAACTCTTATTGAGAATCTTTCAAAAGAATCGAAAAGAATTTCACAATATGTAGAAAACCGATTATATGAAGTTTCTAAATATTTAGAATATGTAACACCTCAAGAACCTATTGAGGAGGGTGAAATACAGAAATTACCTTCAAAAAAAGAAATGCAAAATATTGAAAAGCAGGGAATTGAAGAGCTAAATAAATTATCAAAAAATACATCTGTTGTATGGAGTGTTTTTATGAGGGCAATTAGACGGACAGAGGGTATAAAAGCGGCAAGACAGATTTTTGGAAAAGCTAGGAAGGTACCTAATCAGGCATATCATATTTACGTGGCTTCTGGTTTGTATAAATTAATCTGAATTATTTGAGATGTATAATAAGAAGTAGCATTAATGGAATATCACTGTAGTAAAGATTCTACAATAGCTAGTAAGATCTTTGATTTAGGACTTAAAAGTTTTGGAAATGACCCAGATTATGTATTACATTATTTAACTTTTTTAATAAATACAAATGATGATACAAGTATATAATTTATTTTTAGAAAAAAAGATAACTTATTTTTGCAGATGCAAGAGCTTTGTATGAAAAAACAATAACACGTCTTGATCCTTCACTAGTTAAGCAATTGCATGAAAAATTGTATATTTATGAATCTGTTTTTGGAGATCTTTCAACAACCATAAAACTACAGTCAAGAATAGCAGAACTTTATCCTGATGGTGATTCTTTAATTTTTCAAATTAAATGATAATTTATGTTTTATTAGATTCTTCTTTATTACGGTTTTCTAGACGATTTAGATTTTATAATTTAGATACAATTCTAGAAAAAGATTTAGGGGTAGCATTTAAGCCGCCTGCTATGTTAGAATCTACAGAAATGCATGATAATACTGTTTTTCAATTAAATGTTGACATTAGAAAAAAGAATTTAAGTAGTTCTTTGTTAACCACTAATGATAAACCTTTTAATATTCCTGAATCTATTTTATATTTTTTGAGTATTCTTCCTCCTGCTTCTTCATATACTGGTAATTATGATTATTTATTATTTATATTTAGTAATATTTTTAGGGGCTACTTTTAAAATTGATGAGCTTATCAAGTTAATTTCTGAAACAGATATTCCTGTTCCTGGGAAAAAAAACTCAACTTCGAATAAACGTAAGAATTCTGATGATGATCCCAAAGATTCACAATGAAATTTTAATATGTTTATTTTAATGTATATATCGATTATATAATAAGATTTCAAAGCATATATGATATTGACATTGAAATAGAATCTAATAATATATAATAGGTCAATGTTTCAACATTAATTTAGGATTTCTATATAATTATGTGTTTTTGGAATTTATAAATTATAAGACTAATGTTCATACTTAACTAGAAGTAATAGTGTTTTTTTTAAATTTTTTCAATTTACAACTAGAAAATTAATAAAATTTATATTCATTTAAGTTTTCAATATGTAAAAAAACTATATTGTATTGTTAAAATTATCTAGATTTCATTTGGTTTATATAATATCATTTATTTTTCCAATAATTATAATATTTATTGTGACAACTACTTTAAAGAAAAAACTAATTATTCTTTAGAAAAAGAAATATCAGAAATTATAGTATAATTTAATTTTAACAATACAAATAATTACATTAATAGTATAAAATATACATTTTGTCTAAACATATTAAACAAATAAAATTCCTTTTAATAAACAATAATCAAATTTTAATCATTTTAATAAAAAAGAATCTTAGAATCTTTAATTTTGTTTCATTATTGTTGTAAATAAAATTATTAAGAATAAAAAAATATAATGTTTGTTTTTTTTAACATTTTAAATCTTTAACTTGAGATGTCTTTTATGTAAATAAGAAAATATTGTATTTAGTATCCATAATAACATCTTGAAATTTTTTATCGTTTAAATCTTTTCAAATAAGGTAGAAAAAACTATTAATTAACCGATCTAAGTAAAAACTGGAGCGTCATCAATTATGTAGATTATGTTCACTAGAGACAGGAAAATATAAATGTCCCATTTGTCTAATTCCTTAGTAAAATTATTTTAAATACAATTATAAGTGTTATTAAGTTTTAATAGTTGTTCTGTTGTTTGTTATCAAAAGCATAAAAAAATAATCCCACCTTCAATAAATGAAACTATTTTAGAATGCTGTGTTCCTGAAAATGAGAAAGATAAACAAATGCAATCAGAAGACACTTCGATTATAACATGTGATAATCTTCTTTGTCAATCTGTTCTTAAAAAAATTGGTAAAAAATATAATTTATTGAAAATATTTAATAAATATAAAGAAACAGATGAAATATTACAAGAAATGATTAGTAAATCTAAGCCTTTGAAAGAACTTCTTTTAAAAATATATGAAAAAATTCAAATAAATAATGATACATCTTTTTCTGTACCAAAATTCCTTTTAGATAAAATTTCTAAATTTCGAAGCTATAAATCCAATGATTTATTTTCAACTTTTACAGAAAGAATATTAGATCTCTCTGAGAAAACAGAATTTCCTAATTGAACTGTTAAAATCTTTTGTTAAATATGTTTTTTATATATTAATTTATGATTAATTACTTTTTTTTATATTTATTTTTATATTGTAGATTAAAATATATATTTCTCTTAAAATAATAAGCCATTTTTTACATAATTGTATATTTGTTAATTATATTATTAATATTAATTAATATTTATATATTAAAACTAAATAAGGATGAAATTATTTAGAAGTCTTTATAAATTCAAATATTTTGTTAAAAAATGAATATAAATGTTTTATTATATAAATTCTTATTTATTTTAAACATATATTTTTAAAAATAATTGGCATTATTGCACTTTTTGAAATTTTATATGAATTTTTTTACATTTTTAAATAAAACTTATCTAAATATAAAATCAAAATCTATATATAAGACTTATTAGAACATAATATAATGAATTCTTGTGACTTATAAACATAATGTATTATTTTTTGATTCAGAATAAAAACACCTGAATTCTAATGTTTTATTATTAAAGATTTTAAAATAATATTTTTTAATCATTATCTTTTTTCTATAAATAAAGAATTTATGAACAGTTTTATACTATTTTTTTCAATAATCATTTAATATATTCTTAAAATTATTATTTAATTAATACTAATATCAAATATTATGTTGGCACAATCTTTAAAAAATATTATAAAATGTAGATACATTTTACAAAATAAATAAGCTTTAATTTACAAATATAAAATTAGTTTTAACTAAATAAATATAAATAAAAGTTTTCTAATTAATATTTATAGCTCATTTTACTAAAACTTATGGAAGAATTAAACATAATTTAATTATTAAGAATTAAAGTTTAATAAAGTTTGATAAATTTTATTTTTTTAATATATATATATAATATTATATATAATATTATATTCTAAATATTTCCTAATAATATAATATATATATTACAAGATCAAAAATAGTTTTAAAAAATAGTTAAGTATAAAAATATTTCTATACTTAATTAAACTCATAGTAAATTATGTCATAAATAAACATTAATAAAATACTCATTTAATTAGTAAGCTATATGAGTACTTCATTAAAAAATATATTAAGAATTTTTTGCTGAAAAATCTTTATAATTATACGGATTATTAAAAAAACGTTCATTATAGTCATTTATAGGTGTATAAGAAGCTAATTTAGCCATTATCCACATTGGCCACCATAATAACCATAAAATAGCGGGTGTCCAAAGATACCATAACTTCCAGCCAAAAGCAAATAAATATATGAAATCTATAACTTCTTTATTTTTATAATAAGATAACAAATAAATCCAATTAAGAGGGTTAAAAAACTCTAAGATAATAAAAATGAATATTTGTTCTTTTTTAGTTCTTGCTGGTCGAACAAAAGATAAAGGAAATGTTATAATACCAATAAACAGTGATAAAGAAAAATTAACAATAGCTAGAGTAGACAATTCTATAGCGAGAATTATTTGAGAAAATATTTTAATAAGTTTGTAATTATTGATAAATGAGATATTTTGAGTTCTAATGATTTTCTTTAAAAATTTTTGTATTAAAATTAAAATTATATGTTGAAAAATTTGCAAAGATAGCAAAATTATCATATATGCCTGAAATTATATAAGCAGAATACTTAGAATATATATTTAATTACTTTTTTATATTTAAATACCCCTTCAAGATAAGATGATTTATAAAGAATTTTCAAAAAAATGCCTCCAATAATGTAAATAACAATAATTGTAGCAATCGAAAGAACGAATTGTTTTTTAAAACACAGTTGAAAGTATGTTTTTATAGACTCTAGTTCATTTTCTTTTTTTTTAGAATAATTTGATTTTCCTTTTTCATCTGAGTATGAGTACTTATGAAAATCAGGAAACATATAAATCCATACATTAAGAGCATCAATAGTAAAACTGCTAGCAATAAGTATTGCAGAAGGTAAATATGTCCCAATAGAAACAAATCTTTTTACTGATAACATAAAATAAAAAAAAAAAGACTGATGTAAATGCTCAAGTAAATTGTTCAAACTACGAAATAATGACTCGATAATTTTACCCAACAAGATATCATCATATTCACCTTCTTCTTTAGACTCTATTCTTAAAGTAATTGCGTCAATTTTATACGGCATAAAACAACTCTGTGTCCCAGATAAAATTCCAAAACACTGATTAATCATTCCATTAATCATAGTTGATAATTTTTCAAAATAAGTTTCTCTTTGTTGAAGAATATTTTGTAATTTTATTTTTATTTGAGATTTAGATTGTATAATATGATTTATAGTGTTTAAAAGATCCAAATTTGCCAATTGTCCGTTTATTCCATCATACAATATCTCTATAGTGTCAAATTTTCTAAATTCTGAAACAAAATCAATGTCAACAACAGCTTGTATTTCTCCAGTTTTCATAGTCAATGGTGAAATGTCTTTATCATAATCGATTTTATGATATCCATCTACCCACACTTGAACACCAACTTCCTTTTCTTCTGGAATAAGAAAAATAATATCTTTTGACCATAATGACCATCCTAATATCTATTAGAGAGTTTTCTAAAAAATAAGTATTCAATACTTTTAAAATATCTACTCAATGAGAGTAATAGAGAAATACCACCTTTATTTACTAATAATAAAAATTAAAAATAGTTAAAATCAGAATTATTGAATAATTACATTTTCCATCCATATTTTTCCAAGCAGCACTCAAAACAAGTGCTTCAGTACCATCTGCTCTTGGTGCATCAAGAATAGCATAAAAATTTCTCCCAGAATAAGTTTTTCCTTTAAAATTAACTTTATAATCCTGTATTGCTGTCCTTAAACCAAGCTTTTTAAAAATTTGATCTAATGAATCAAATTTTCTAAAGTTATCAAAAAATTGTAAAGATATAAAATACGAAACCATACATATCCTCATTTTGTTGACTTATAAACTCAATTTCATCCCGATAAGCTTGAAGAATATTGTCTTCACTATCTCCAAAATATGTATTTACTACACCTGGAAGAATTGCATTTTCAGAAATATAAACATTGCGGTTAAAATAATTAAGAGGAAGAAAAAATATCCATATAAAACCTACAATAAAGCATAAAAGTCTAAAAATAATAAGATCTATTTTAACTTGTTTAATATATTATTTTACCGAGCAAAAAACAAAAATTGATGTAAAGCAACCATTTTTTAGAATATTTAACACTATATTATGAAATTATATTCCATTTTTAAGTGGAAATACTGAAAAAAATAAAATTCCAGACATCTTAACTGTAATATAAATAACTTGATCATTTCACGTGCAATTCTTAATAAATATATATATATAATAAAAATAAAATAAAAATAAAAATAAAAATAATTATTTACTTACTTTATATGAAAAATGTATTTCTTTTAAATATGATTTGAATAAGATACATGTATTTATTATATAAAATAATTAAAATGAAAAAAATATATTATTTAAATTTTAGAGATCTTTATATGATTAAAAAGTGTAAAATTAATTAAAATTAAATACTTTTTTTTAATTTTTATTTTTTTTAGTAAAAAATCTTAAAATTATTTATAAGTATATTAATCATTTTTATAAGAAAATTTACTTAATAAAATAATAAAAACATAAATAATTATTAATATTTTAATAATTATTTATGTTTTTATTTAAAAAAATAGAAAATATTAACACATTTTTTAAATATTTAATAAAAAAATACCATTTATATAATTATTCAAATAAATAAAATATACTTTGTTAATTTTAAACTAATTAAACAAATTATATTCAATAAAAATCAAATTTAAAGAATTAATTCTTTTAATTAAATATTTAAACATATTATATACATGACGTTTAATAATTCTAATATATATACAAATATATATAAAAATATATATGTATAAATAGAGTTAAAAATAAGTTCATAAAAATCAAATAATTTCATAAAAGTAAAGATAAAATCCTATTGATTTAAGTAATTGATTTTATAAAGCTTTCTTTTCGTTTAAAATAAAAAAAAATTATAAATGATTTTTCTCATTATTAATATTTATATTTAAAAAATAATTTTATTCTCCAATTGAATCATTGTTTTTCCTTTTTATTTAAATTTTTGTAAAAATGTTCTTTTTGAATATCTATAACTCTTTTTTTTTTAAAATATTCTACCTACTTTTTTATTAAAATTTCTAATAAAATTTTTAATTATTTACCCAACTTTTTAAACATTCTTTTTTAAAATTTTCTTCTTGTAATAAACATTTCTTTTGAACTTCTTCAAATTGAGTTAATGGATCAATAATAGAATTATTATCTAAACATTGAAAAAAAAGATCTCTAGCTTTCCAACAACGCTCTCTCTCAACTTTTGTTGGATTTTTCTCCGTAATAGACTCCATACTTTAAAATATAACTCAAAAATTAATAAATTAAATATTTATTTTATTAATACATTAACTAGTATACTCGAAAAAGTATTAAACATTACAGTAATAAAAAAAATAATAGAGAAAGTTTTATAAACTCTGTTTCAAAGAAAAATTACCGGAATCATTATTTATTTTTTCTGAGAAGCCATATAATTTAAAGCAGATCCCGCTTTAAACCATTCTATTTGCTGATTATTAAATGTACTTAAAATAATTTTAAGTTAAAATAATAATAATAATAAAACTTACGAGTTTAATACTGCCTCCCAAACTTGACCATTTTTGGGATGAACACGAAGTATAAGATTTTTGCCTTCAGTAAATTCTGTTAAACCAATTATATCCACTCTATCGTCAGAAGAAATCCTATCATAATCTGATTCACAAGAAAATGTTAAAGGGAGCATCCCTTGCTTTTTTAAATTGGCCTCATGAATACGTGCAAATGACTTAGCAATAATTGCACATCCTCCTAAATGACGTGGTTCTAATGCTGCATGCTCACGACTTGAACCTTCACCAAGATTTGAATCTCCAATAACAACCCATTTAACACCCTTAGCTTTATACGCACGTGCTACATCAGGGACTTTCTCATATTTCCCGGATAATTGATTCTTTACTTTATTTACTTCTCCATTTTCTGCATTAACCGCACCAATATACATATTATTTGAGATATTATCTAAATGACCACGGTATTTAAGCCATGGACCTGCCATACTAATATGATCGGTAGTTGTTTTTCCTTTACATTTTATTAAAATGGGCATATTGAGAGGATCCTTGCCGTCCCATTTTTCAAATGGTTTTAATAACTGTAACCTTTCACTTGATGGATTTATGATTACATTTATTAAAGAAGGATCTTCTGGAGGTGCTTGATAAGCATTTTCTCCTGAATCATAACCTTTTAAAGGTAATTCATCACCATTAGGAGGGGATAACTTAAATTCTTTACCATCTGCACCGATCAATGTATCAGTTAAAGGATTAAATGAGAGATCTCCCGCAAACACCATAGCTGTTACAATATCCGGAGAGGAGATGAAAGCATGTGTAGACATATTCGCATCATTTCTTCCGGCAAAATTCCTATTATAACTAGTAATAATAGAATTCCTCTGACCCTTTTCAACATCTTTTCTATCCCACTAACAATGTTAAAATAGACATATTATAAAATTCTTTTTCATTCTTCAGACCTGTCCAATACAAGGACCGCACGCATTCGCTAATACAACACCACCGACTTTTTCAAGAATTTTTAACTGACCATCTCTAGCAATAGTGGCACGAATTTGCTCACTTCCGGGAGTAATTGTAAACTTACTCTTAACCGTTAAACCATGCTCATGTGCATCTTTTGCAATTGAAGCAGATCGACTCATATCTTCATAACTTGAATTTGTACAGGACCCAATAAGTCCAACTTTTAATTCGGTTGGCCAATTATTTGCCTTGATTGCATCTTTAAATTTAGAGATAGGGGTAGAAAGATCAGGAGTAAAAGGCCCATTAATATGAGGTTCGAGTTCAGATAAATTGATTTCAATAACTTTATCATATTCACAACCATCATCCGCAGACAAAATATGCTGATAATGATATGCATAATCTGCTATATATGATCGCTTTGTTGCATTTAAATATTTTGCCATTCGTTGATTATATGGGAATAAAGAGGTTGTTGCTCCAATTTCTGCACCCATATTACATATTGTTCCCATACCAGTACATGATAAAGATTCTACACCTGGACCAAAATATTCAATAATTGCACCGGTTCCACCTTTTACCGTAAAAATTTCAGCTACTTTAAGAATTACATCTTAATTTTATTAATTTCAATGTATTATTATAAATACACTTTTCCTACCTTTTGGAGAAGTCCATCCACTTAACTTTCCTGTTAATCGAACACCATAAACTTTTGGACACTTAAGTTCCCACGGAATATCAATCATTACATCAACTGCATCCGCTCCACCAACACCAATTGCTGCCATGCCAAGTCCTCCAGCGTTTGGTGTATGAGAATCCGTACCAATCATTAATCCACCTGGACTAATAATAAATTAATTAAAATGAAAATTATATACATGTATAGATACAATGCATAATTTTCTAATATAATTTGATGAATAATACCAGAACCAGGCCGCCAAAATCCGATATTATATTTTGCACAGGCTGTAGATAAAAAATCATAAACCTAAATAAAAAATGATTAATTATTTTTTATATTTAATTTATTAATTATAAATAAATATATATATATACTTCTTTATTAATATTATTTGCTCGTATTAAATCTTTAACTCCGTCCATTTGTGCTTCAATTAAATGATCACAATGAACTGTTGTTGGCACTGCAACACTAGGAATTCCTGAACTCATAAACTGTAAAATCGTCATTTGTGCTGTAGCATCCTGACATGCAACACGATCTGGTCGAAGTTTTAAATAAGTTTTACCCCTTTCAATTTCTTGTGTATATGGATCTTCTAAATGTCCATAAATTAATTTTTCAGCATATGTTAATGGTCGGCGCAATCTTCTTCTTATAATATTAATCTTTTTTTCCAAAATATCATAATTAATAAATTGATTCTATATATTTTTCATTTTTGTTTTTATTTTATTTAGAAAAAAATAAAAACTTACTGGTTCCCAATTATTCATACGGACTTTTTGAATTGTTGCAGACGTATTTATCCAACATTTATTCTTAATTAGCATTTTTCTATTCATTTTTCCTTTGAATTTTATGTAAATATTTTTTTTTATAATAATTTTTATGCGATAAAGAGGGGAGAGGAGGAGAGAGAAGAGGAAGAAACAAGGAATTTTAAAAGACATAGAAAAAAGACATTAAAAATTAATTGAAAATAGAAAGATTAAAGAGAAAAAGATTTATTTTTGTCTCTTCAAATGAATCAATTTGAAGAGATTTGTGAATTTTCAATTTTCTGGATAACATTAGAATTAATAACACGAGAAGAACAAATAGAATATTTAAATAATCTACGTAAAATTATTATTAATGAATGGAAACAATATAGTAAGAATTATGTATGGTATGATGCAAAAGGGATTCAGTTTTTTTTAAAAGATTTGCCACCTTATTTACAAGGAAAAATATGGTATGGAAATTCAATAGAAGATGAATGGATTATTGTTTTTATTTTATATAAATTAAGTCAAAATTATTCAGAAATATTTATTAGGTAAAAAACAAATGAATAAAAATCTGATATTTGATTATTTATTTTATATTTTATTTTTAAAAAACTAATAATCAATTCATTTTTTAGAATAATTGATAATGATGGTGAATTTTTATTAATTGAAGGTGCAGTTATGTTACCGCGTTGGTTAAATGTAGAAAATTCAAAATTTAGAGTAAATTTATTTTCTATATAATTAATTTTTAAATATAAAAGGTATGGTTAAATAATGGACAAATATTATTAATTCCACCCAATCAAACAACAAAAAATATCGAAGAAATGAATAAAATGAAAAGAAAAATAAAAGGAGTTTCATTATTAACATTAAATGATGCATTATTTTTTCTTAGAAATACACCTGAATTATTAATTCATAATATACGACTTGAAAAACGAATATTTCGTCGTATTCGAGGGTTTGTATAAATCATTATATATTATTAATTACTTTTCATAATAGATATCCAGAAAAAATAAAAGATCATCAACATCGAACCCGTATTATTGTTCCTCGAACAGTTGCTTATCTTTTACATACATCTCCTGGTCTTATTGCTGCTGCTGCGCATGAATTTTATTTAAGAGATCCAATTTCACTTAAGGTGAGAAACATTTATTTTATTTTACATTATCATTATAATATATATTTACTTATTTTCATACAGGCATGTGAAAAAATGACTATTTTTCCCCCTAAAGATATGGTTTCAATTGTAGTTAGAACCACAAAAATATTACATGCACAATTAAAGGGACAATTATTTCAAAAACATCCATTATTTAATTTACCAACCCCAGGATCTTTAAATTATGAAGAAGCTGTTATGGGCATGAAAATTACATGTGGATTTGAAATGTTATGTTCAAAAGTGCCAGAAAATAATCCTGCGGTATACCATACATTAGGATTCAATCAATATTAATATATTTTTATAGTATATTTTGAAAACAGATCCTAATTGGATATCTTTTCTAGAAAAATTAAAATTAGCTGGATATTTTGAAAATGAGAAAGAAGGATCAGCGAAATACAAATTATTAGAAAAACATGCTGAAGAATGTTTTTTGAAATCGCATCCATATGAATCCTTTCCTAGTTCAATAAATGATCCAATATCACAAGTATTTGATCTTTTAAAACAAACACTTCCAAGTGATGAAGAAATTTCTCAATGGCCAAATGCATGTGATAGTGATGATTTTTTAAATGTTACTCCTCATGAATTAGATGAATTAATGCGTTTTAAGACTGAAATATCATCAGATGATGATATCAATACGATAAAAACAACAAAACAAAAACATCTTTCTAACAATGGGCTTAAATCAGTCGTCGAAAAATTTGAAAATTTTGTTAACAATGAGGATGCAGGATTTGAGGGCATTGACTTTGATTCGTAAGCATTTTTCCTATAATAAAAGGATAAATCTAATATTTAAAAAGTGATTCCTTCACAAGTAGTGCGAGTACAGATAGTTATATAAGTTTTGATGATGAAGAATTTATAAAACTCATAAAAGAAACATTAGGTGAAAAAAAACCAAAATATTTTTTTAAACATGTTAATTCATCTGTAGATATATCCGATGATCAAAGAACAGAAATGCAAGATAATTCCCAGCAGGATGATTTAATACTTGATAATTCAACATCTCATTGTTTAAAACAAATAGACTCAATGGAAAATGAATCTATATCTGATAAGCCAGTAATCCAAGATTTTATGGACGCTATGGATACAGAACTTTCATCTACAACGCTTAAGGATTCTTTTTCAAATATACCGATTCATGCTTCCGGTTCTATAGATGAACAAAACAAAGATGTAAATATTCAATATAATTTGTTAAAAAATCTTTTCGAAAGCGTTCATGGACAAGAAGATTCATCAGGACCTGCTAGCACTTTGCTTAAAACTATGCATCTTTCTCTTCCATCTGATTCATCAACAACATTTGATTCATTATCATAAAATTCGGTTTTTGAATTATTATTATTTATTTTGATAAAGCAATATATAATAATTGGATTATATATCATTTTCATGGTTTAGTATTTTCTACTTAACATAAAATACATTTCAAACATATTTTTTAATAAATCTATTTTTACATATAAACAGGTTTATTTTTATTCACCGATTAAAACTTTATTTCAAATTTATTTGAGATTAATTCGGCCAAATATATATTAAAATAAATTCAAATGAGTACAAATCATACTTCTAACTAAACTTTATATATTTTTTTTTTCTCACTAAATTTAATCTTAAAATTTAGTGAAATTTCGATTTTCAAAATGTGATTTTTTGAAAAAATTTCAATTCGACATTTTATAATTTAAAAAAATATAAAATGTCAGTAGTAAATATGGCAGAACATACACAGGGTACAATAGGAATATTTTTGACTAAATCCTTAACTGATTTATTATCAAAATTGGACATTTCATTTGAAGAAATAAATGAAAAATCGATATCTGAAAAAACTGATTTTTCCAAAGAAGCTCATGAAAATATAAATATTTGGAGAAAAGTCTTTCCTGTTTTAAAGGAGAAAATTAAAAATAAAGAAGCATCGGTGCGCGAACAAGCGTTAAAAGTAATGTTATCAATCGTTTCTGAAACGATTAACCCAGGACTTGAACCATATCTTATGCAATTATTCCCAACACTTTTAGAGCGAATAGGATTAGATAAAGTGGCTTCAATACAAGCGGATGCTGCAACTATTGCTGAAAATATCATTAAAGCAATGAATCCTTATGCGATTAAAGCGGTTCTTCCATCGATCATTAAATCTATTCAAACATCAGGAAAATCAGCAGAAAAAATCTTTGCACTTCGATTGTTGGATATACTTGTTAAAAGAGCACCGAATCAAATGTCATATCGATTACCGGAATTGATTCCTGTTCTTTCAGAATCTATGTGGGATACAAGAAATGAAATTAAAAATCAAGCAAAAAAAACGATGACAGAAGTATGCTCTCTTATATCTAATCCGGATATTGAACGCTTTATTCCTATACTTATTGATTGTATTGCTTGTCCGGAAAAAGTTCCGGAAACCATTCATACACTTGGCGCAACAACCTTTGTTCAAGAGGTTCATGCATCAACATTATCTATCATGGTTCCTTTATTATCACGAGGTCTTAATGAACCTGCAACATCTATTAAGCGTAAATCGGCAGTTATTATTGATAATATGTGCAAACTTGTTGAAGATTCTCAAATTATTGCACCATTTTTGCCCAAGCTAATACCAATGCTTGAACATGTTAAAGAAATTATTGGTGATCCTGAATGTAGAGCGGTCACTAATCGTGCCTTGGCTACACTTATTCGTATTGGCAATGTTAAAGATGGAAAGATACCTGAAGTTTTAAATTCCAAAGAACATGAATCCTGTTTAGAAACACTTCATGCAATTATTAAAGGGCAAGAATTACAGCCAGAATCGGATATATATTTGAATCATGTTTCTTATATAGCATCTCAACTAATTGATGAAAAAAATGATAAAATTGTTGATTGGAATTTGAATGTTATGCCATACATGTATTTTATTCTACTCATGGTGGATACTGATTCTATTATTGATCAATTTAGAAAACAGTTCGTTTCAAGTTTTACTTATTCATCACATGAAATAGAAGAAGGAGATGATTTGTGTAATTGTGAATTCTCTCTTGCATATGGTGCAAAAATTCTTTTAAACAGAACATCTTTAAACCTTAAACGTGGCCGAAGATATGGTCTTTGTGGTCCTAATGGTTCAGGAAAATCAACTCTTCTCCGTGCTATTTCAAATGGACAACTAGAGGGGTTTCCTATGGAATTAAAAACTGTATATGTTGAGCACGATATTGATCATACAGATTCAAGTATTTCTGTTATTGATTTCATAGCTAATGATTCTTCAATCGTCTTTGCTGATAAACAAGAAATTATTGATTCACTTCTGAAACATTCATTTACAGAAAGTATGCTTTCAATGCCTATTTCTAATCTTTCAGGTGGATGGAAAATGAAGTTGGCTTTAGTTCGTGCAATGCTTCAGAAAGTTGATATTTTATTATTGGATGAGCCTACAAATCATTTAGATGTGAAAAATGTTGCATGGCTTGAGGATTTTTTAGTTTCGCAAGAACAGATTACTAGTATTATTGTTTCACATGATTCTGGTTTTTTGAATAATGTTGTTCAAACCATTATTCACTATGAGCATTATAAGCTTAAAAAATATGTAGGAAATATGAGCAAATTTATTTCACTAGTTCCATCTGCTCGATCTTATCAAGATATTTCTGCATCTGAGCTTGAATTTACTTTTCCAGAACCCGGATACTTGGAAGGTGTTAAGACAAAGCAACGTGCTATTTTCCGTATGAAAGATATAGAATTTCAGTATGAAGGAACTAATGCTCCTCAAATTACAAATGTTTCGCTTCAGGTTTCTTTATCATCACGTATTGCTGTTATAGGGCCTAATGGTGCGGGAAAATCTACATTGATTAAAATTCTTTGTGGTGAACTTATCCCACAAAAAGGAGAAGTTTGGTCCCATCCTAATCTTCGAATTACGTATGTTGCTCAAGCAGCGTTTACTCATCTTGGTTCTCATGAAAATAAAACACCATCTGAGTACATTCAATGGAGATATCGAGCAGGTGAAGATTTCGAAACTATAGATAAAGCATCTCGACAAATAACTGAGGATGATCAAGCTCTTATGAATAAAATTTTCAAAATCAATGGAACTAGCAGAAGAATTCAGGGAATACATGCCCGAAGGAAGCTTAAAAATTCATATGAATATGAATGTTCTTTCCTTCTTGGAGAGAACATTGGAGAAAAAAATGAGCGATGGATACCAATGAATTCTTCGGATAATGCTTGGTTATCTCGAGGGGAATTAATAGACTCTCATGCTAAAATGCTTGCAGAGGTTGATATGAGCGAAGCTTTAAAATCTGGAGGTTTTCGTCCCTTGACTCGCAAGGAAATAGAAAAACATTGTGAAAATTTTGGTCTTGATGCTGAAATTGTTACGCATTCAAGAATCAAAGGTTTATCAGGAGGTCAGAAAATCAAGTTAGTTCTTGCAGCAGGATCATGGTTGAAGCCTCATATTATTATTTTGGATGAGCCTACAAATTATCTTGATAGGGACTCCTTAGGTGCTCTTTCTAAAGCTCTTAAGAAATTTGAAGGTGGGGTGGTTATTGTTACACATTCAGTTGAATTTACCAAGAATCTTACTGAGGAAGTTTGGGCTGTGCAGAATGGGCAAATGACTCCATCTGGACACAATTGGGTTCAGGGTCAAGGAACAGGACCTAGACTTAAAGAGGAAGATGAACAGGAAGTTCAATTTGATGCTCTGGGGAATAAAATTGATATAAAGAAGAAAGCGAAGAAATTGACTAGCTCTGAAATGAGAAAAAAGAAGAAAGAACGTATGGCTCGACGAAAAAAAGAAATTTTTTCTGATGACGATGATGATGATTAAAAAGCATAGAATGGCTGATTAATTCAATATATTTATTTAATATGTATAGAATCAATATGATAGAGTATTATCTTTAGATCTTAATTATAGACACTTATTATACGATTCAGATAATTTGTATATCACATTAAGTCAATATTGTACAAATGAAACACAAAAGTATGAGTTAAATGGTTTTTGTTGTTATTTCCGGGATTTCACTGCGCATACCTATTTCCATTTCAAGAATATCTGCTATTACTTGTTGTTGTATCGATTTAAGCATTTTTAATTTTCCTTCAGATGCAGCAACAAATCCGCCACATCCTACACGACAGAGTTCTAAATGGTTAAAATCAATTGCCGTTTGATGCTTCAAATGTCGTTTTAATCCTTCAAAAAAATCTAGTTCTCTTTTACCTATTAGAATGGAGCATGATCGTTTAATAATAAATGATAAACCTTTCTTTCCATGTTTGCACATTATGTCCCTTTATACCGACCGATATTTTTTTTAAACCTCTAATTCCCTTTGTAGAAAATGTTAATTCCAGTGGTAATGCAGCTTCTTCGTTTGTTGGTTCAACTGATTCAATATAATTTTGTAATAAACGAGTCAAGGTTTTTTGACTAAGGTAAAAAGGTGATGCCCATGCATCAAATCGTGTTGTTAAATACGTAATAATAATATGTAATAAATCACCAGGTACTCGAGAAACAAGTAATGGAAAATTACCCCATTCATTAATTGTATCTTTAAAAGATACTAATAAACATGCAACTTTATTTTCAAATTGTTTAATCGATTCATTTATAATATTTTCATCATCTTTCTGATGTTGTAAATCTTCTGAAAACTCAAATACCATCCATATACATCGTCCTAATTTTTCTTGTAAAGATACCCAAGTCCATTGACATCTTATGAATTTTGTTTCTAAAAAATATGATTTTAATACCGTTGAAGATGTTTTTGAATTAGAAATAAATGAAGATGGTGATTCTTGAATACATTTAATCATTGCTGTCATTTCTTTTGCATAAACATATAATGTATCTTTAAAAAAATCAAAAAGTGGTGTTAATTTCGTTAAAGTTAAAGTATGATGAAACCATTCACTAGAAATCCTAAATGATGATTCATTCAAATCATTCATGGATATTTCTTATATATTTCTTATATATTTTTAAAATTTTTAAAAATCTTAATTTTTTAGTATTTTATTTATCACTAAACTAATTTATTGCTAATTCGTTATCTTAAGAAATTAAGAAAAAATTAAAAAATTAGAGAAAGAACTTAAAATATTAAGAAATTTTTAATATTTTACTTAAAATCAGAGTTAAATTGAAAAAAATTAATTTTATACTTTATTTTTTTAAATATCATGAGTTATCCCGGTGCTCGATATCATCATTATCATCCAGGAACTCCAAGTTGTCAAAATAATTATCAATATGTAGGAAATGGACCAAATACATATTATCATGGAACTCAAAATGCACCACAAATGCAACAATCATTTTATAATACACCTATTTATCAAGAACCTTGCGGATATTATCATTCGACACCACCACCAAGTTATGATTATAATTCTCAATATTCAGGCTTTTCTGGAAAAAGAAAGGCTTTATTTATTGGTATTAATTATTTTGGAACAAACCGACAACTTTCTGGATGTATTAATGGTGAAAATATTACTGATATTTTTTTCCTAGTTAAAACAATACAGATGTACATAATATTTCGCAATTTATTCAAGGTAATAATTAAAAAAGAAGATTCTAGAGTAATTAAAGTTATTATAGAAAGATATGGATATAGTGCGGGGGATACAGGTGCTTTTTAAATCTTCTTTTTTCATTAATTGATATTCTATAGTTATTCTTACTGATGATCAAACAAATCCTCGTTCTATTCCAACAAAAAAGAATATCATTGATGCTATGCAATGGCTCGTAAAGGATGCTAGACCTAATGTTTATTCTTCTTTATTTTTATTTTTTTTCTTATGATTTATATAGGATAGCTTCTTTTTACATTATAGTGGTCATGTTAATATTTTATGAATTATTAAAAATATATAAAATACTTATATGATTTAGGGGGGTCAAATAGACGATATCGATGGTGATGAAGAAGATGGAAGTGACGAAGTAATTTATCCTGTTGACTTTAATTATGCGGGTTATATTACAGATGATATCATACATAGTATTCTTGTTAAACCTCTGCCTCCAGGATGTCGTCTGACTGCTATATTTGATTGTAATTATAATTTTTTTCTTGACAAGATATAATAATAATAATATTTAGGTTGTCATTCTGGTTCTATTATGGATTTACCATTTACTTATGTAAGAAAAAAGATATAAAATATATATTATTAATTCTCTAGTCTACTGAGGGGAAACTTAAAGAACAAAACCTTCTTTCAGATGCAGCAAATAAATTTTTAAGGGAAGGGCCTTCAACAAGAGGTATAATGGGAATTACTTCATCAATTTTTAGAATAGCTAAAAGAGCTACAAATTTTAATAATAATTCTCAGCGATCAAAACTAGAGAAAGCTTCTCATGCAGAAGTGGTTATGTTTTCAGGGTATTTAAAATATATTTTTAATGATTTAGTCTGAATTGGTTGTAGTTGTAAAGATTCTCAAACTTCAGTTGATACTTCTATAAGAAATCAAGCTACTGGTGTAATGAGCTGGGCTTTTAGAAGTGCACTTACAAAGATACCGAATCAGACATATTTACAATTATTAAATTCTATTAGATGCGAATTGTATCAAAAATATGATCAAAAACCTCAATTAAGGTAAATCTATTTTTTCAAAAATTCATTCTAATATATACAGTTGTTCTCATCCTATCGATTTGAATCGTATGTTTACTTTGTAATTGTTTTGCAATTTTTATGTATGAATACAGTTATTATTAGTTAATTTATTATCACCTTAATATTGAATTTTGTTTATTATATTTTGAAACAATATTATTTATAATGTGTAAATGAAATACTTTTAAATTATTAATATAAATACAACTTTTTAAATCAAATTAGCTAAGTTTTAATGTACCAATACGAAATTGCGATTAAACCAAAGAAATGGACTATGTAAAACAAAACTCTATATAAGTAATATGCACATTTTTATAAACATCCCTAACCACAAATTATACGAACCGGAATCAATTATAAGAATATACCACTTTTAATGATCATTACTATATTAACATTTTATATGTTCCATTAGAATTTGCCGGTCTGACAGTTCTACCAGTTGCACCTCTTGGATCATTAGAGGGCTGAATAAGTCCTAAATTTTTAAGAGCAGCTATATTATTAAGGGATTTGGGGAATTTAGTATGTCCTACGGCTGGGACAAGGATAATCATAAAAAAAAGTAAAAAGAGGCCAAAGAATAAAGTTGCGTAACGACGAACAATTCTTTTTCGAAGCTTATTTTGTTTTAATGAAAAGATAGGTGGTCGAATTTGTCGAGAAGGTCGAAGCCAAAATAAAAGCATAGAATGCCAACGATCAATATATGGTATGGCTAGTATAGGAGTAAGAATAAATAATAATAAATGCCCAAGACAAAAATCCGCAGCAAAAAGAGACAATTCTATAACTTTGCAGACAAATTCTCGAGCAGGCTGAGACATAGCATAAACACCTAAGTTATTACTATACCATCGTCCCGTCCTAAAATTGTAAGATTCAAAAAATAAGTTTTTTTTTAAAATATACATACCACCATGCCAGATTAGATCCATCATGTTTGAATTCACGAGTAAGAATCATTATTGTTAACATTTTTAAAAAAGCTCGTTGAAGAGAAATCATAGTAACTAATCCCAGAATAGTTTTGGAAAAAGACCAACCTTCTAGAAACCATAAAACTTCAAAAAATATTACCAAGACTATTACAGCTATTGCATGAGAAATAGTTGCTAAGACTGCTCCAAATTTTTTACAACATATAGTTAAAATTGGACCCATACAACATGCCATACCGAAAAATACAAAGGCCACGAGTGCATTAACGCAAATTGGTGCAAATGATACAATTGCAATACGAATTAAAGGATTTGAACCATTTCTAGTAGGATTTGACTTGCCAAATGGTTCAAATCCAGGTCGTGAATTCATAAAACAAAATGGAACAAGTGATAAAAGTACCAATATTAATGGACCAATGACTTCGCTAAAAAAAACATTACTAAATCCTGCCCTAGGAATATCTCCGGAAAGCTTTTCTGATGGTTGTCCAAGAGCTTTTCGCTTAAATCCTGTTATTCTAGTTCTCGACAAACGACAATAACCTATCCATGAATTTGCGTGAGATCTAGAATTACCACGAGATAGCCAACGAATGAATTCTCTGTAATCCACAAAAAAATCAGTCCATGAAAACTGATGTGGATTAAAGATGAATGGACATATACAAAGAGCCAATACAGAAACCCAGAAATACACCAAATGAGGTATCCACATAGTCACTGTTGCAAATAAAAGCATAATAAGAGTGCGTGAACCTAGATATATAGATGCACCAGCAAATCTTGAAAAAAGGATTGAAAAAGGAATCCTAGTAGTTGCAAACCCTCGACCAGTACCAATATATCGAGCACCGCCAAAAGCAAGATTTTGAAGTAAAGAATTAGCATAGATTTGGGAAACAAACACTTCAAATAAGGGCGACAATGAACCAAAATGCTTAGCCAGTCGTGTAGAGGCTCTCCATACTCCTCTTTCAGTTAATTCTTGAACAACCAGAGGTATAAATGCAATAAAAAAAACAATAAATATAGAAATAATACTACGTTTTATCCAATCAAGCACAGGCGCAAGTGAATAACATCCTACTGGAAGATATGGATCGGTTATAGGTTGTCCACGCCGAGGCTTACATATGAGTAGAATATTATACATTGATCCTAAATTTATCATAACAATCATAAGTAATTGTACCGAAAGAATAATAAAAAGATTATTAATATGAAATCCTGGATGAGCGTAATAAAAAGATAAAAACCTATCTAATGGAAGCTGTGTGCCAAGATAATAATATTCCCTAGAAAGCATTTGTTCTCCCATTCCTGTACCAACTTTTGTAGTAAAATTTAAAATAGAACCAAACCCGAGATCTCGACCTTTTCCACATTGATAATATTCACAATGTTTAATGCGTCCTCCCCTAAGCAATGCAGTCATTCCTGCATATATATCCTCATTAAGATGTAATCCTTTCTGAGCCTTTGAAACACCTCCTCTTGTCGTCATAAAAGGTCCATTTAGGAAATCAGGGTGACCATAATGGAGTTTCCCACCAATCTGAGCTAAAGTACGGGCAAATAATGTTCCAAATGTTTGTTCTTTTCCTGCAGCTACATCACCTAAAACACCTATATTTTCTGAAAAAATATATTCTCGAGCACCCAAAATAGCCACAGGATTAGTAGCTCTTGAACTTTCATTTGGATTATACGGAAATTCCTCTAATGGTGTCATTTCTTCAAATTCTGCTAAAACAGAACGTATCTTTAAACATTCCTCTAAATAATTATCCTGATTGGCATCAATAAGTTGAATATATTCCCCACGATAAAATATGATTGCATGATTCTGATTATCACTTTTACCATCACCAAGAATAGGATTGCCCGATAATTGAATTCGAAATTTTGGTCGTCGTCTACCATCCTCCATAATTTCTGAATGACCATCTATTAAAGATGAATATATTTTCGGCTCATCACCTTCGTGTGCAGGTGGTTCCTCATCTAAATATGCGATCTGAAGATCAGGATAAGCTCGAAGAAGAAATTCTGTATTTTCTTGCTCCTCTTTATTAAATTTAAAAAATCGCTGCATCGATATAACAAATTTAAACTTTCTACGAGCCATTCTTTCTAATTCATGCTCTAACTTATCCGTATTCCCGCCAAACATTTGGACAACATCTGGATTTTCCACACGATAAAGAAGTTTAATAGCTCGTGAATAATTCATAAATCCAGAAACAGTCCTATACAACGTCTGAGAACGTAATGATGCCCAGATACGTGTCCTTAATGTATACTCTGGCGCTGCAGATTTAAATCCAACACAATAAAAAGGTAAATCATCGATTTTGCTTTTTACAGTATCTTTTTCATCTTTATCAAAAGAGGTTCCCCCATTGTAAAGAGAAGTTTCTTCCGCCAATATTTTAGTATCTTTGACAAAGCAATCCCATTCAACAGGATGCAATTGTTTAAGATATTCCAATAATGTGACTCTTGATAATTGATCATCTTCACGAATGATTTCTCTCAAAGAATATAAAATCTTTTCACTATAATGAGGAACAAGAACAGTAAATGTAGGCATATTATCAACAGGGAGTGGTTCTGGAATTGGTGTAGAAAGAGACTGAGCGAAAAATGAAATACGACGTTCTGCTTCACTATGTGAAGGAAAAAACTCTGTCTTAAAAGAATGATCCTCTTGTGATATAAAAAAAGTTGGTGCCTTTAATGTTCTTTTTCCTTCTTGTTCAGAAGGAACCTAAATATATCAGGAAAAAAGCATATATTGTATATAATGTGATACCTGATGATATAATAATTTCTGAACATGATCAATAGCAAGAAGATGTTCGCGATACATTGATATAACAACCGCATTCCATATCTGTGAAATAAGAAGCTTAGGCTTATACTTTATCTCCATATCATTAGTGGCTAAAATTTTAGAGTAAATTCTTTTTGGCATTCTTGAAAATATATTTCTCCATGGTGTCCATATAGAAACACCCAGATAAAAAGATCTAGCAACAGAACAAATAGTATTCCAGATAATATACCATAAATATGTATCTAAAAAGAATAATACAAGATCAGTGATATACATTATTCCAAGAGTAATTTTAGCCTGATATGGACAAAGAATAGAACCAAGGTATCGGATACCACAATGACCAATTGTCATAGTATTAAGATATCGAATAGGATCTCGTAGAGAAAGAGATAGAAAAAAATAAGATTCTGCGAATTTACATGCAAATACTGCTATCCAAAGACCATAACTAAGCCATAAATCATTCCCCTTTAATTTTGAAAAATTAGCAGTAAAAGTTTGACTAGCAACGTAACGACGTGTCTTTTTATACAAGTAATTCCCAAACAAGCCTCCTAAAGGCATAATTGCAAAAAAAAGAAATGTAAATATTGCAATCAAGAAGTGTATAATACTTATAAGTGTTGTAACAACACTGACTCTTGGCTTCCATGGAGCAAATCTCATTACATATACACCAGGTGCAACATTGATAATGAGAAACAATATGAGAAATAAAAGACGCCTAGTTAAATGCTGAGCACCTGCCCATTTTCTAGGAACATATGCCCACTCTGCCAACGTAGCAATAATCATCAATAATGAAGCAACACCTCCACCAAACCCAACAGCACTCATACGATAAGCAAAAGGTGGTTGATTATTAAGCGATTGCTGATAGTTATGCGTATAAACTGTTGGCGAGTTTGCTGCTGTATAAAACCAATATACGGTAATATGAATAATCCAGATTCTATTAAAATTGGTAAATAAATGAAACCAACTTCGAGTTTCACGATAGGTCTTAAAAAATGCCTTTTTCCACACTACATCTTTAAGTCTAAGGTATCGCTGCTCAGGCGGTAAATCAATCATGCGAGTTTTATCAGAAAGAACTATACGCTCAATACCCTCCGAGTACCAAAACAATTGATTAATATCATCATAGCCTATAATTCTATTATGATCACGTTCCCGGCGAACGTATTTCCCATTAATAATTTCATATCCTTGATCACGCATATACGTATAAAGAGGTGTAATAACATTATTAAGATATGACCCTTCAGGAACAGGTTCAACCATTGCCTGGCACTGAGGTGAATTCAAATAATCATTGGCACATTTAAAAATGAAACATAAACACTCTGGTGTAAATCTTACTTGGTTGGCTTCTCCCCAACAAAGTAAATAAAGAGCTAACTCTCTAGCTCGATCATATTGACTCATTTGACTGCATTTTGTTTTCCAACGATATATTGCAGATTCTAAAGGATTATCCCCCTCAAGAGCTTGCAAAATGTCCTTAGCTGTGGTATTTCTTTGAAATTTTTTAGACTTCTGTGAATGCTTTGTTTTTTTATTTTTCTCAAAATCCATATTGGAAAATCCAACAGCATCATCTAAATCAAGTTGTGCTGCAAAATACCAATTTCTGTAATTTGCATTATCCCCTCCAATATAATCTGCATGAAGAGAAAGCAATGCCTGATTAGGTGTCATTCGACTAGCTCGAGAATCTAAAAGGACCATCATATGATCATACATATTTCTCATAGAATCCCTCTGAAACCCGAATTTATTAGTAAGATCAATAAAAATATCCTCAATTTCTTCTTTTGAGATAGGTATTTGATTTTCGGGAGTCCATGCTGGATATGGTTCACGAGATCTTGCAGAAGCCATCATAGCAGCATGACTATAATCCATACCATAAATAGGCGTACTTGCTCCTGAGGATCTATTTCCAATATATGAAATCTGAGAAGAATCTGGTCGATATCCACGTTGTCGAGATGTCATTTGATTAAGCGATTCTGTACTAGGGCCATATGATCCATATCTTTCATCAAAGCGACCATATCCATCAAATTCAGCAGTACGAACCATATCAGAACGCATTGTAAAATCGGAAAACGCTTCTGAGCCTTCAGATGAACCTCTATGTTTTCCTTTACAATTATACATATGATAATCACCATGATCTTGAAAATAATGAAGAGGATTCTGATCATGAATGGGAGCACCATATGAATCTAATAATAAAAGAAAAAATCAGCAAAAAAGTGAATATTTAAAATGAAGAAAAACATACCATACGTATCTGCTGCATAGGTATCTGATGGATAATTATAATAACCATTATCCTGACGACAATATGCATCTCCACATGTTTCATACATATAACCATGACGTGCATCATATGTTGTTGAAACATTGTCATATCCCTCATCATAATAATCTTGTCCATATTCCGTAGAATGATATGCTCCTTGTTGATCATATGTCTCAGGAGGATGTGATGATCCATGTAAACCCCTATTAGTATAGCCATCATCACCATAATAAGTTCCTGTTCGTCTTGGATAAGAATCATTGTAATAATGCTGTCGTTGTGACATCTTTGATGATCTCTTATAAGTTATGTTTTTTCATCCAGTAAAAAGGATAAAACGTCAATTCGGAAAAAATAAACAGTGGAAACTATTTTCCTCTGCTATTTATATTCAAATGAACTAAATTTCAGGCAAAATTCTCTCTTTAAATATGTTTTTTTTCCATCTTTTTTGTTTTTGGTGCATCGAAATTACGATCGTTTACATAACCACATAAAGAGAATGATGAAAGTTATGGACACATAAGTGCACTATAAGATGAATATAATAAATAAATAAAACATATAATATATATATGCGTTATAAATGAATAATATATGCATTATGAATGAATAATTTTGAATTAAAAACATATTAGAATGTATTTAATTAAAAAATCTTATATTTTTTTGTATTTTGAATTAATTATTATTTTTTAATATTTAATAAATACAATAAAAACATTTTTTAAAGATTTAGTTTAATTTCATTTCTTTATTTAAAGAGCTTTAAACATTTATTTTATATTATTTTATTTTGAATTATACATTTTTTTTTAATTATTTATTTTTAAACGCGTCGATCACTTAAAATAACATAAAGTAACTTTCTCTAAAAATTTCTTATTTTATTAAAATATTTAATAAATTAATCTATTTTTTATATATTTTTATTCTAAAACATGAAATTCTATTTTATGTTCCTATTATATGCGTTTATTTTTTATTTTCTTAAGAAATTATAGTCCAAAAAAACTCGGGACACTCATAAAGATTCTCGTAATTTATCTCTAAAATCTTGTATTGGCATTCTTTTTTTGTAAATTGAAGTTTTATAAGCATTAATACTTCATGGAATTTAGATGTCAAGCTTTAGTTTTACATGCTTTAATCTATGTGACATTACTTGTTTATGGGCGTGTTGAAACTATTCAAAGACGGGGTAATTTTTTGTTTTATTCTAATGGAGAACGATTCTTTATTAAAGGTATTGCTTATCAACCACAACCATCATTAGGATCGACGAAACATTATACAGATCCTTTAGGAGATCCAAAAATATGTTCACGTGATTTACCATATTTTTTAGACTTAGGCATTAATGTTCTTCGTGTTTATACAGTAGATCCTGAATTAGATCATACATATTGTATGAATCTTTTTGCAGAATCTGGAATTTATGTTCTTTTGGATCTCTCAGAACCCAGAGTTTCTATTATTAGTACAAATCCATCATGGGATGTTATTCTTTTATATAGATATATTAAAGTTATCGATAGTATGATTAATTATCCTAATTTGATTGGATTTTTTGCTGGAAATGAAGTTATTCTTGATACTCAGAATACTCATGCAGCAGCTTTCGTAAAAGCAGCAATTAGGGATATTAAAGCTTATATTAAACATAAAAAATACAGAAATGTTCTTGTTGGTTATGCAGCAAATGATCACCATCATACACGTATTCCATCAGCAAATTATTTTGCATGTGGCGATTCGGATTCTGCTGCTGATTTTTTTGGAATTAATATGTTTATTTCTTTTTTTTAATTATATACATACTTATCTTATTAGTTATGAGTGGTGTGAACCAACAACTTATGAAACCTCTGGATACAAGGATAGGGTTAACGATTTTTCTAATTTTGGTATTCCATTATTTTTCTCAGAATATGGATGTAATATTGTAAATGGGAATTTAGGAGTGCGTACTTTTAAACAAATTCAATATATTTATTCTCGATATATGACTTCAGTGTTTTCTGGAGGGATTGTTTATGAATGGTTTCAAGGGGAAAATAGTTATGGATTGGTTGATCTTCTTAATGATGGTACTATTTCTCCTCGTAAAGATTATTTAAATCTTAAAATGCAATTAAATCTGCTTAAATCATCTCCTCCTGATAATTTAGGCGACAGACCTACGTTTTCATCTCCTCAATGTCCATCTATTAATGAGTATTGGTCAGCTTCAACTTCCCTTCCGCCTGTACCTAATTCAGAACTTTGTTCTTGTGCATCGAGTGCATCTTCATGTGTTGCTGTAAGCGATATTACAAATAAAGAAATGGAAGATATTTTTTCATATGTTTGCAGTAAAATTAGTTGTAGAGCTATATCAAAAGATGGTAAAGCAGGAGTATATGGTGCGTATTCGGTTTGCAACCCTATTGATCAGCTTAATGTTATTCTTGGTTTATATCATAGTAATTTTAATGATGATAGTGCATGTAATTTCAAAGGAACTACATATCCTACAGAACCTCGTGTTAGCAAAACTTGTTCTTCATTATTACGAATGGTGGGGCCGGATGGCACCGGTACTATTACAGGTCCCCCTTATGCAACAGAACATACTAAAGGTGATGCTTCACAAAAACATAAAGGGGGTTCAGAGAAAGAGTTATCTATGAAATGGAAATTAATTCTCGGATTGGAAATAGTTTTTATAGGAATTTCATTTTTTATCACAGCATGAGCAGGATGAACATAATAAACATAATTGGACATGATTATTGGATATCTTAAGATATATTTTATTATCAATAATGATCAGATTGTTAATATTTTACGATATTAAATATTGTTATATAAAAGATATTGTCATTATTAATAAAATTGCTGGTAATATAATAATAATATAATAATAATATAATAATAATTTATTAATAATTATCAAATAATTATTTCTCGATATAGAATAAGTAATTTGCTCTATTAATTGAAACTTTTTGATTTTTTTAAGATTTATCATTTCGTTAGATCAAATATTTATAATAATAGAAAAAATTAATAAATATTCAATTAAATTGACTTATTTCTAATACTTGAAAATGAATATGCACCGTAAATATTTTAAAAATAAAGTTGGTTTTAAGTAATTTCTTTTTTTTTTAGGAACAAAAGACGTATATCAGAAAGATTTAAATCATGAAACAAATTATGATATAAGTCCATCAATATCAGAGATAAGAAAACGACAATCAAAGAAAGATGAAGTATAATATACTTTTTATGATTAGGAGAATGTTTAAATGCTTTTTAAGGCAATTCGACGGAAAATTGAAAATGAATTAAGTAAAAAAAAACCTACTGCTGCTCGTATGCATCCTTCACGTAAAATGGATCCTAAAACAGTATTATCACTAAGTCCATCACCACCCCTTACAGTTCAATCTGGAATTACTGTTTCAGAAGCTTCTCAATTAATGGCAGCGAAAAGAGAAGATTGTGTTTTAGTAGTTGATGATAATCAACATTTAATGGGTATTTTTACTGCAAAAGATCTTGCTTTTCGCGTAGTTGGAATGGATATGGATCCAAGGAATCTTCTTATTGAAGATATAATGACAAAAAATCCCTTATGTGCTCGGAATGATACTTCTGCAACAGATGCACTTGATCTTATGGTACATAAAGGATTTAGACATCTACCTGTATGTGATGAAGATGGAAATGTCTCTGGGATTTTGGATATAACAAAATGTTTTCATGAAGCTATGAAAAAAGTTTGTATTCTTTTCTATTTAAATTTAATTATACCAATATATAAAGGTGGAACGTGCATATACAAGTTCTCGACAATTATATGATGCTTTAGAAGGAGTTCAAACAGAATGGGGTCAAATAGAACAGTCAGAGCAAATCATTCAATATGTTGAAACATTAAAACAAAAAATGTCTGGTCCAAATTTAGCAAGTGCATTGGATGGAACTACACCTATAACTGTAAATATACGAACTAGTGTTAGAGATGCTGCCTTTCTTATGAGAGAGAATCATACAACTGCTGTTTTAGTTATGGATCAAATGAATATCTCTGGAATTTTTACATCTAAAGATATAGTTTTGCGTGTTATTGCTCCGGGGCTTGATCCAGCAAACTGTTCTGTAGTTCGAGTTATGACTCCTCATCCGGATTGTGTGCCAATGGATATGAGTATTCAAGAAGCTCTTAAAAAAATGGATGGTAAAATTAACAATTTTATTGATTTTTATTATAATAGCTTAAAATGATCAATATTAACATATATTTATAGAAGGTCGTTATCTCAATCTTCCTGTATTAGATCAAGAGTCCCAAGTTATTGGAATGGTTGATGTAATGAAATTAACATATCTTATTTTAGAGCAGGTTATTTTTTTCTTGTTTAATAGAAATCAATGATTAATCGATTTAGATAAAAAACATTGGTTCTCCTGATGGAGAAGGACTTATTTGGAATAGGTTTTGGAATAATTTAGAAGATGGGGATAGCGAATCCATTTTATCTGATAATCAACTTTCCACATCTCAAAACTATCAGTCATTGTTATATGCATCTTTACCCAATAATCAACAGGATATACAAGTTCTTTCACCAGATACTTCTGCAACAAAATTACCCCAGAAAAATGAATGGACATCTCCAACTGAGAGGCCTACTTTTTCAGGCAAAAATTCTCCTTTATTGAGTCAAATTCCATTTGTTTTTAAATTTAAATCATTATATGGAAAGACTCATCGAATACAACTTATCCCTCAAGCAGGATATGCATCTCTTAGATTAGCAATTATTGAGCGTTTAAGGTCAGAACTTGAAAAACTAGGAGGAAGTGATGATTTAGCAATTAGTTTTATTGATGATGAGGGTGATTCCGTATCAATGACAACAGATGATGATATGTTTCATGCAGTTGAATTAGCGTATAAAAATGCAGAGGATAAAGTTAATCTTATTATTCATCATCCAAATTCATCTATAATTAATCAAAAATCGGATGATTTATCTTCAATTACTGAGAATCATCATAATGAAAAGGCATCACAATCCAAATCACCTAAATTAACCGGCTATTTTGTTTCTATATCAATTGCTTTTTGTATTACTACTATTGCTATTGTTTACAAATACATTCGAAAATAATTTTTCATACAATTCATATTTTTATCATCAATATGAACTACAGATAAACTAATATGTATCTTTTATATATTTTTATTTTTTTTTTTGAAAAATATATACATATAAGGAAAAATAGCTCTTTTCTCTGGAAATATGAGAAATAATCTATTTAAATTCTTATTTCTTGTTTTTTATTTTTATTTTCATCTTGAGATTTCACCTTTTTTTTACCGAGTTGAAAATCGAACGTCAAAAAAAAATGTATATCAATTTTTAATGGAATATACCTTAGAATTGCTAAAGAAATGCCATATATACGACAAGAAATAGCCTTAGCTTTAAGCTCTTTATTATCATCTTTAAAACATACGGATAATGAAATTCGAACAAAAGCAGAAGCATCACTTCATGAACAATGGATCCCACATGAACCAGAAATACTTTTAGTTGGATTAGCAGAACAGGTTAATACATCACAAGATAGTTCAGTAAGTGATATGTTTTTGGATATATTGACTGAATAAACTAATTAAAAAAAAAGTTACGTAGTTTTGCAGTAATTCTTCTTCGAAGAATTTCTTTTAAATTGATTTCAACACCAAATGATTCAAGAGAAGTGATGGTATGGAGCATTTTAAGTGAGGAAGGAGTTAAAAAAATAAAATTGTTATTACTTGAAAGTTTTACAAAAGAAAATGATGATAATGTTCGACATAAAATTGGGGATACTATTGCTGAGATTGCACATACACTTTATGAAGAAAATGGTAGATTTTTTATTAAAAATGTTTCTCAAAATTAATATATTAAAGTCCCATGGCCTGAGCTTTTTTATATGCTCTTTCAATGTAGCAAATCATTAAATCCAGGACAAAGGGAATCTACATTTCGTATATTTGCTTCGATTCCTGAAATTTTTAAAAAAGAACATATAGACATGCTAAAAGAAATTTTTCAATATGGTCTTCAAGATGAAGATGTTAAAGTAAATATACGTGTTTTTTTATTATTTTTAATTATTTTAGGTTCGATTATCTTCTTTAAAAGCATTATCTTCTTTACTTGCATATTCAGATTCGGATTCTCAGGAGCTTGTATTACTACTTCCATCAATGCTAAATATTCTTCCCCCATTCCTTCAGTCTTTTGATAGCGATTCTCTTACTTCTGCTTTAACATCATTGATTGATTTAGCAGAAGTTCATCCGAAAATATTTAAACCATATTTTCCAACAGTGGCTCAGTTTTTTGTTGAATGTTTAAAAAACAAAAACCTTGATAATGCTTCTAGACAGTCAAGTTTGGAATTTCTGGTAACATTTAGTGAAGGCGCTCCTTTAATGTGCAGCAAAGATGAAAATTACGCAAAGAGCGTAATATATGAATGCCTTTCTTTTATGACTGAAGTGGGGACTGAGGAAGAAGATGAATTAAGTGAATGGCTTGAGACTGATGATGTATATTTTTTCTTTTATTTTATCTATTATTAATAGTTAGTTGGATTTTTTAGGAAGTGAAATGAATCATGTAGTTGGTGAACAGGCAATGGATAGATTGGCGAGAAAGCTAGGAATTTAGGTTTCTTGTTCTATAAAATATGTTAATATTTATTTAGGTGGAAAAGTTCTTCTTCCGATTATCTTTCAATGGCTACCTTCTCTTATAAGTTCTCAAGATTGGAGAGAACGACATGCTTCTTTAATGGCTATATCAGCAATAGCAGAGGGATGTGAAAAAATAATGAAAGAAGAACTTGGGAGAATTTTAGATATGGTTTTGCCTTTACTTAGGGACATACATCCTAGAGTGCGCTGGGCTGCTTGTAATGCTGTTGGACAAATGAGTACAGATTTTGCTAGGGTTATGCAAAAGAAATTTCATAAGCAGGTTTTAGGTGCACTTATTCCCGTTTTGGAAGCTCCTGAACCAAGGTAGGCGTTAATATGGAAAAAATATATTAATATTTTAGGGTGCAAGCACATGCTGCAGCTGCTTTAGTGAATTTCTGTGAAGAAGCAAATAATAAAATTCTTGAACCTTACTTAGACGATATACTTAACAGACTTTTATATCTTCTTAAGAGTCAAAAACGATATGTTCAAGAACAAGCTATTACGACTATTGCTACAGTTGCAGATGCTGCTGAAACTAAGTTTAATAAGGTAATCATTTTATATATAATGATATTTTTGTAAATTATATTTAGTATTATGATTCAATTATTCCACTTTTAATCAATATACTTAATCAAGCTAAACAAAAAGAATATAGATTGTTAAGAGGAAAGGCTATAGAATGTGTTACTTTGATTGGTATGATTAATTGTTTTATTTAACTTTATTTTAATTAGAATATAGCTATGGCTGTTGGAAAAGAAAAGTTTTCTTTAAATTCTAATGAAATTATTCAAACTTTAGGTTTAATTCAAAGTATGTCTTATAAATTTTTTAATCGGATTTTAATTCTATTAGACTCAGTAACAGGTCCAGATGACCCTCAAGGAAGTTATCTTATTGCAGCATGGGGCAGGATATGTAAAGTTATGGGCAAAGATTTTATTCCTTATTTAGGAGCTATTATGCCATCTCTTCTTCAATCAGCGAAAATGAAACCAGATTTTGCTGTTTTGAATGGTAAAAATATTATTATCTATAACCTTTATTTTAAATTCATACAGATGATAATGATCGTGAAAAATATTTACAAGAAGATGGATGGGAATTTATATATGTTCAAGGTCAACAAATCGGAATAAAAACTAGCATTTTGGAGGAAAAATGTATTGCGATAGAAATGTTGTTATGTTATGCTTCTGAATTAAAAGCAGCATTTGAGCCTTATATAGACGAAATATTTACAGATGTAATAATACCTGGCTTGCGATTTTATTTTCATGATGGAGTTCGTTCTGCATCAACAAAAGCAGTGCCTCAATTATTGTCTTGTGTAAAAGATGCCTATGGAGAAAATAATCCTAAATTAATGTCAATGTGGGATACATTATTGGAGAAGCTTTTTAAGTTAATTAATACTGAATCTGCAATTGATGTTTTGGCTGAATTATACCAATGTTTATATGAATCTATGGATGTTGTTGGAAATAATTGTTTGACTCCGGAAAAAATGGATATATTTATAACTTCATCAGAATCCCAACTTCAGGATTATATCAAGAGAGCTCAAAAAAGATATCAGGATCATCAGGCAGAAGAAACCAGTTTGGAAAATGAAGACGTTGTTTCTGCTATTGCATTAGATGATGATCTTCTTAGCGAAATGAGTAAAACTTTTCATACAATATTCAAAAGACATAGATTACTGTTTCTTCCTTATTGGGAACGTTTATTGCCTTATTTTGATCAATTTGCAAATAATCAGCACGATCCTAATGCCAGACAATGGGCAATTTGTGTAATGGATGATTTAATTGAATTTACTGGACCAGAAGCATGGAAATATAGGGATCATTTTCTAAAGCTTTTATCTAATGGTATAGTTGATGATTGTATGATTTATGATGTTTTTTTTTAAATTTTTAATAATTATATAGCTCCCGGTGTAAGACAAGCTGCAGCATATGGTATAGGAGTAGCAGGGCAATATGGTGGAGAACCGTTTTCAATGGTATGTTCTGCTTCTTTAACACATTTATTTCGTTGCTTTGAACGACCGGATTCTCGAAATGAGGATAATATTTATGCTACTGAAAATGTTTGCTGTGCAATTGCGAAAATTTTACGATTTAATTCATCTAAAATATCTGAAATTGATAAAGCTATCGATTTATGGATTAAAACTCTCCCAGTTACTCATGATGAAGAAGATGCTCCATATGCATATGCATTTCTTGTAGAACTTATTGAAAGGTATGCTTATTAGAAGAAAATCTGGTTAATATATCTAGGAATCATCCATCAGTATTTTCGCAAGCAGCGTTAGTTGTAGATGCTATTACACAAGTTTTAGAGTCTGAAATTTTGCAAGGGCATATTCTTGATAGAATTTTAAGTTCAAGTAAAGCGTTCTGTCAAAAATTACCGCAGGAACAGATTAATATGATTATTTCTAATATGCCATTCGAAAGAAGACAAATAATAGCAGCACATTTCTCTTAATAGTTTTATTTAACGATTTTAATATTTTTTATTTCATATATGAGTTATATTCTCAATTATTGGGTAGACCTTAATATTTAAAATACATCTAGATTACATTATCTAGGAAAGAATACATTCGTATGTCAATTATTTTTAAACAATGACCAATCATGAATATGGAAGGTATTGAAAAGATTTAAAAGTATTTTTCTTGTTGAAAATTGTGTTTCTTGTATATCGAAAATATTTTTTAAAAGATACGGACGTTTCAGATCTAAAATGCCTTCCAATTCTGATAATATGAGCTGCGAATCTTTAAGAAAGGAGTGTAGATTCTTTATTTCAGAAAATGGAACATTCATAGTTATAACAATATCTGTAAATTTTTCATGTAAACGTAGAACGGATAAAAAAACTGCAACATAAGGTATAGAAGGAATATATTCTGTGTAGTCGTTTTTAGGATTTATTGTCTGTTTATTACATTTAAATATTTTCTGTAAACCTTCAATAAGATAAACTGTATTTTTACTAGTATAGTTTAAAAAAAAAAATAACTTATATAAATAAAAACCTTTTTTCTAAAGTAATAGGTATTTCATTTAAAATTAAACTCTCTTCTGCTCCATTGTCTTGTGCTAAAGATTCAAAATGAAATTTTGCTATATTTATATCATCTACAGACACGTATTCTACGATTTCAATTATAAGACTTCTCTCATCATTAATATTCACTAACACTTCTTGGTGATCTGGTATTTGTCTGAATTCACTATTTAGAATAAGTATATGTTTGATTTTTTTTTAATTTTTAACCTAGCATCTATAAAATCACTAGGAAGACTTGTACTAATTGCACCACCAAAAAGATATTTAGTTAAAAAAGTGGGATGATTCATTAGAATATTCCTGAAATATATTTTAATAGAAATATTGTTTTTATTAAAAAGATTTAGATTTTTAATATTATAATTTTTAATACGTTAATAATGATGAAAAAAGATGATGTTTTTATAAAATATACAAAATAAAATAAATTTTAGATATATGGTTAGATATAGTATTTACTAATATGTACTGAAAAGTAATTTTTAGAGAAAATAAATGTTATTTCTATATAATTGATGAAGATAAATAATGTTGAAACTTAATATTTCGATATTTAAAATTGATTTTTTTGAATATGCAAATTGTAGATACTTTGATTTTTTGATGAATCTGACATATATATATATAATATATAAATGTTTTGTAATTTTGTGTATTAAGATTTATCTGTTTCCAATAAATGAAATATTTTCCTTTTTCTTTCAAAAGTAGAAACACTAAAAAGACTCAGACCTAATTTCAACATATATATAAATACATTTCATCTCTAGAGGTATCTTCAGTATTCGATGCATTATCACTAGATTCTTCTAAAAACTCATCAACTTCTCTAATTGCATCTTCCCAATCGATAATGTCCATTCCATTTTTACTATTTATATTCTCAGAAACATTTTTACAATCTTTATTTTTCTGAAATTCCTCAGAAACAAAAAGATTATTTATATACAGAGAATTATTATTATTATTATTATCATCATCAGAAGAAAAGAACTCTTCATACGAGTTTTCGGTGTTATTATTTAATAAGGGATGAAGGTTTTCTTGAAATTGAGTATTATTAAAAATATTTTCTTCAGGAAGTGAATGCAATAAATAATCTGACTCTGGTAACCGTTTCCAATGAGAAATTGAATGAAGAAGCCATTCGATGGATACTATTTTTATATTTTTTTGTTGAAGTGCTTTTTTTACTTTAGTTGTATGTATCTATGAGATTAGTTAAAATTTTTTTAAAGAAAAAAAAACCTTTGCTGCTATTAAATGTGTTACATCATTACAAATATTTGTAGCAATCTTTGCTCCAAAATTCATGGCCCATTGAGCAATACTAGAGCTTGTTTTTATTAGTAAAATTAATATTGTATTTAAGAAATTTTTACTTTGAAACATCTGTCCCCATAGGTATTATGCCTGAAAATAGTAAAACCGTTCCTTTTAATACGTTTGATTTAAGCATTGGCATTATAACTTTGATATCTAACCTATTCACATCCGGATTAGAATGTTTTTTTGAATAAAATATTTCTGAAAATGGTTCTACTAATCCTTGTTTTTTCTTTTCTTCCAAAATTCTGTTGTATTCTTTATAAAATTCTTTATGAATTAATTTTAAAGATGATTCTAAACGATATAATTCTGTATCATTATTATGGAAGAGAAATTTTTCATTTACTTTTTTAAATAGTTCTGAGTTATTTGTTTTACTAGGTATTTGGTATGCTTTTTCTTGTCTATTTATAGCTGACGATTTCATCTGATTCTCAGGAATTGGTATTTCGGTGTTTTTTTCATACATATCTTGGTGAAAGTCTCCTTTTGAGTGAGCATTGAAATTATTTACATGTACATTTTGACAAGTTTGATTATGTGAGGATATAAAAGGCGCCTGAGACGAATAGAAAAAATTGTTTTCTTGATCATTTGGACATATTTGAAATGTTGAAGTAGGCATGACAGGTGATGAAAAGTTATGTAATGTAGGCTTTGTAATAATTAGGTGTATGGTTCATTAAGAAAAATTATACCTTATCTAATATAAAATCGCCATTAATATCTCCAATACCAACAAAAAATTCATAAGGAGTGACTTTTATTAAATTAGGGCACCATTGCCATACGTCTGCACGATCATCAATGATAACAACCATACTTGTGTCAACGGGAAAAAGTCTTTGAATATTTTTTTGTGTGGTGCCTTAAAGTTCTTCAAAAAAAGTCATTGAAATAAGTAGACTTACTACCGCTTTCGTCTCGACTGAGAATTCGATCTCCAAAATATTTCTTATCTTTATCGATAAGATGAGCAATTGATGCAGCGTACGCTCGTGTTCCCATTGTATATATATGCATTTCGTAAAGTTTGCTTATATTTTCAAGAAATTGTTCTAAACCAGGTCGCATTTTAATATAATACCAATTACCCATATTAGAATTGCCTTCTTTAAGGCAAAATGTTTGAACATCTTGAACAGCAGAATAGTGCTCAGATAAGGGATCTGATAACCATTCTCCAACAATTGGATCTACGGTTGCATGAAGAATTGTTTGATCGAGATCAACGATAAGCGAAAGTCTGGTTTCTTTAAGTAAACGTTCAGTTGTTTCACGTTCAAGTCTTGTTGCTTCTTCTTGACTAACTGTTAATTTGACAGTATCATGAGACATTTGAATTGTTGCTCTAGTTGAATCTAAAAATCCCGTAAAGTCTTGTTGTGTTACATCTCTTCCACATGTTGCGCATAACCCATGATATTGAACTGAATGTAAGCAGGGTTCGATAATAGAAAGAATACGCAAATGCTTATTATCAACTATCGTTCCTTCCTTAACAAACCATGTTTCAATAATTCCCTCAATAGGACTTTGAAATACTTCCACATATTCACGTGCTACTACTCGTTCCGATCCATCTTCATCATATTCAGTAAAAGTTCCCTGATATTTATATGAAAGTAATGAGTCATGTTTTTTAACAGAATTATGCTCTTTAATTCTCACTGAAACTATAGTAACTGGATATCTTAAAGAAGGAGGAAGATAAATATAAGTTGGTTCTTGATTCATAAATATTAATAGGGAATTAGAAAAAAAGAATTCTAAATATAATTTTAAGATAAAAATTTAATGAAAATAAATTTCCTTATAGTTTTTAATAAAATCTAAAAAGCTTTTTAATCATTTTTATATTAAAAATTTCTTTTAAAAGTCTTTTTGAAAGCATTTCATATATCTCCGAAAATTTGGTTGCTATAGCAACAAAAGATTTCGATTTCGAAAAATAATTTTATTGTAAAAGAAGTTTTGTTTAAAAATATATAATTTTCAGTTTTTATTGAAGAATTCATGTTTAAATGTGTCAATTAATTATTTATTTTTGTTTTTTTTTCTTTTAAATTCCTCAATTTTCTTCATTTTTATTGTTTTGTTATTTTAAGAAATAACATCTATAAATTTAACAATTCATTTAAAATATTATTAAAATAATAATAATTTTTAATAAAAATACTAAAAATATAAAACATTTAATATCATTTTATTTATATTTATTTATATCTCTTTTTTATATGCATTAAATTGTCATTATCGATTGAATGTTTTTTTATTAATTATTAATAATTTAAAATATTAAAAATACGCATATGACAGGTAAATTTTATGAAGAATCATTTATTTTTAAAGATGTTGTGTTTTATTTAAATAATGTTTCATCAATTATTGGAGAACAACTTGAAATACATGGTGCAATACGTGCAAATCTTCCTGATGATTGGTCAAAATTAACACATGTTATTACAAAAGATATAACAGGAGAAATTGTTCATTTAGCACAGAAAAAAGGTATTTCAATTGTTAATGTAAGTTTTTATTAATTATTAATGATATTTATTAATAATAAATTAGACAAATTGGGTAGAAGCATCCCTTCGAAGAAAACATCTTCAAAAGTAAATTTATTCTTCATTAATGCATATAATTGAATTTATTTCTAGTATAAAATATTTTTCAGCAGATCCTCGACATTTTTTTACAGGCTTTATGATTTTATGTGTTGAAGTAAAATATTAAATAAAATGAATGAAATGAATTTTATTTATTTATTTACTTTATTTAGTTGCCATTAGGGGATGAAAATGCAATTTATGAAGGAGTTTCTGCATTTGGAGGACAATGTACTAAAGTTCTTTCAAGAAGTGTAACTCATATTATTACATTACATATGAATCATGTACGGTTTGGTTTTATTTTAAGAAAAAATACGAATTAAATTATAGGAAATATGTAAACAAGTTTTAAAGAGACCTGATCTTGGAATAAAAATATTATTGCCACATTGGTTAATTTATTATTATTATTATTATTGTTTTAACTTAATACAATTAGGTTTGATGATTGTTTAAAACATTCTCGATGTGTTGATGAAACACCTTATTTATTTCCTAATCCATCTATTTTTAATGCGGATCATAATGATGAAATTTCTAACTTTTTTATACCTAAAAATAAATTATGTCTTGATTCTCAAGATTTAGATTTAAATTCTTCAAAATTTACAAAACAATTATTAAAACATAAAAAAATATTATTTTCAAATGATTTAGAAATTGGACAAAGACTTCGGCGTACTCTGGAAATTGTTGTTATTTCTTTTGGTGCAACAATTGTATCATCGATACATGATGCTAATGTTTATATTGGAATATATCGAGAAGGAGATGAGTATATTCAGGTTTTTATTATTTACATACCTAATAATTATCTTATTTATATATTAGGCGGCTCGTCAGGGAATCATTATTGGCAATCTAACATGGCTTTATTGGATGCTTGTATATAAAACATGGCTTAAACCGGAGAAAAATCTTTTGCACTATCCGATTGTGAGAGGCGGTCTTCCGGAAATGCGAGAAATGGTAGTTATTTGCGTTTTTTTTGCTTTTTTTTTTTTTAGATAATCATATTAGATTATTACAATTTCGAATTATCAGGGAGAATCTCGACAATATCTTGAAAAACTTATTGAAGCTTTAGGTGCCACTTTTACAAAAAACATGAAACCTAATAATACACATTTAATAATTCCATGGTATTATTAAATGGGTTATTTATTGATTACTAATGAACTCTCAGTAAATCTGGGCAAAAGTATATGGCTGCGTTAGAATGGAATATCCATATAGTGAATCACCTTTGGGTTGAAGAAACATATGCAAAATGGAAGCTTCAAAGTATTACAGTTCCTCGTTATATTTATTTTCCTTTACAAACGAATTTTATGGAAAATGTTGGAAATACACCTATAGATATGGATGTAATAAAGCTTTTTTATGAAAATCCGGATTGCAATTTTTCTAACATGGAAAAAAGTCCTTTTAAGGAATCAAATTTATTAGAATACTCAAACAATTGTTTATCCAATAGTGATAAATTATTGTTAGACTCTTATTCATCCCCATTAGAATCACTGTCAGTAACTCGTGTTTCTTCATGTTGTGATAATCAATCCTCTTTTTTATCATATGACTGTAATTCATCAAAGGAAAATTTACCATCTTTTCATAAAAGAAGAGCGGCTACAGTTGCATTGGCAAAACTACACAATGAAGTAATGCCAGATGTTTTATTATATCAAAAACAATGTAAAAGAAAAACATTTTCTTGTCTTCCTAAAGATCTAAAAAATGTGAGAAAAAAACTTAAAGACGTATCTTTTGATTATGAAAATCGAAAAAATAATGAAGTTTTGTATGATTACGAATCCGTTCTTAGATATTATTGAATATTTATTTAGTGTTAGGGGAGTTTTTAGGGAAAAGTCTTTTATAACAAATAAAAATTCTCAGAATTATGATATTCGAATTTTGGTAACTGGATATAGTGATTGGAATAATCAAATAGAAAAGGTTAGTTGATTTGTTTATGGATATTCTCTAATAATAAAAGGCTTTACTTGATTTGGGAATAAATACTGTTCAGGATGCCAAGGATTGTACTCATCTTATTGCTTCTCGGATTCAACGAACTCAAAAATTTTTAACTGCTCTTCCTTATACTCCAAAAATATTATCTACAGATTGGATTGAGGCGTGTCTTAAGGAGAAAAAGGTTGTAGGTATGTTTGTATTATCACTATTATTATTATTAGTTTAATCTTAATTATCAGATGAAAGCAATTATTTTCTTGTTGATCTTGAGTCTGAAATGAAATATAATTTTAAGCTCTCTGAATCTTTGAAAAGAGCAAGTGAAAATAAACGTTGTTTATTTAAAGGGTATTTATTTCAGGTTTCTCCGGAAGTAGTATCAAATTATAATAATGGTATAAATACTATAAAACAAATTATTGAGGCAAATGGGGGTATTTGTATGTTAACTAATTCCCGAAGAAATCAAATAGAATATGAGAACTTTTCGTTTATATTAATATCTAACAGTTTGGATGACAAAATTTCAAAACAATTTGTTGAAAAGAGAAAACAGGCGAACCAAATACCCTTGATTTATAACATGGAATGGGTTTTAACGACGATTTTACGGCAAGAACTTAAATTTACAAGTGAAAATTCTCTTTTAGGGTAATAGGATTATTTTTTGGTATTGTGATATAGATTTTTGTTGATATATAAAATTTTTTATGCTGAAATTTCAGTTATTTTTAATTGAGATGATATATATATTGGATATATTAATATTTAGATTCAGATATTTATTATTTATATGGAATAAGGTTATATTGTTTGTATTTTTGTAAAAATAAGGTTCGATTATTGAATATTTTATGGAATTTTATTTTTTAGAATTATTTATTAAATATATTAAAAGCATTTATCTAAAAAAAGCATTAGATACTGAGATAAAAGAGTATGAATAAAGATTTTTATTTCAATATTATGATTCTAAGATATTTTTTAATTTTAAACTTGAATTTTTTTATAGTAATTTTTTTCTAATAATATTAAATATTTTTTCTAATTATTATATATATTGATTTCTGAACCTAAAATTTTTTATATAATTAATAAAATTTATTGTTCAAGTATCTAATGTTAATAATATATTTTTACCAGAGTTTATTTAGATTAAAATATTTGATAAAAAATCCAATACTATTTTTAAAATATTATTAAAATCTAATATATTTGTATTCATTTTAAAATATTTATAAATAGTTTATTAAAAATTCTATGAAAGATATTATTATTAATATTAAAACAGTAATTAATGTTGAAATTATTATAATTTAATGATAATAGATATGTATTTTTAAAAAATGCTTTTTTAATATTTAAATGAGAATTTTGATATTTTTATACAATTTTTTATCTTTTAGTATCTTTAAAGAATAATTAAATATAAAATAAAAATATGCTTAAATATATATATATTAAGAATGAATTCAATTGACTTATAAGTCAAATTATTTTTTCAATGATATAATAATTCAAAGAATATTTTAGATAACTATTTGATAAATCAAATAATAGTGGATTAAAATAGATAAATAATAAATATATACATCAGTTATAGTAAAAATGATATGTATTATACATTTTTGATATAAGTCATATATTACAAAATATGTTAAAAGTTAATATCTTCGTTTTGAAAGAGTTGGTTTCCAATCAAGTGGATGAGTCATTTCTGTAGCTGTTTCATCCTGTTTGTAAACTTTAATTGTTTTATCTGCTTCGCATGTAATAAGACGGAGACCTGTTCTATCAAATGTACTTGCAAATATTCCTGCTTCACTTTCTAATGATCCAGGCTGAACAATGGTATTTAATGTTTGATATTTGTATCCAGATTTCCAATCATAAAATGACATAGAACCATTATCTGCACCGGAAAACATAATATCATCGCTATTTAGAGATAAAGTGTTTATAATAGCATTATGTTGTTCGAAATTCTGCATAAATGATCCTTCTGGGAATTTCCATTGTTTAATATTATCTGCACTCCCACTAGCAAAACTGAATTCCTTTTCGTGAAGAACAAGTGCTCTTACACCTTTTTTATGATTTGTCAAAACAGTCATAGTTTTTCCTGCAGCTAAATCCCAGAGGCGAATTGTTGAATCCATAGAACCAGAAATAACCTGAGGATCTACATTCTGACACTTTACATCCGCAACTGTTTGATTATGTCCAGAAAGAACATGGACATTGTTTCTAGTACGCATGTCCCATACTCTTACAACAGAATCCCTTCCTCCTGTACAAAGAACATCTAATGTAGGATGTAAAGATAAACAATAAACACCACTAAGAGATCCATGATAATGCCTAATTACTTTATTTGTTTCTAAATCCCAACATTTAATCATTTTATCCTCAGCACATGAAAAAAGATAGGGATGTCTGGGTGATACTGCAAGACCTCTAACTGTTGAAATATGACCTGTTAATGATAATTTAAGAGTACCAGATGCAAGATCCCAAATCTGAAACCAGTTAAATAATTATCATAAATATAATCTTGAAACATTACTTTTATGACACGATCACCAGCACCTGTAACAAACCATTGATTTCCAGGTTCTACTGCTATTGCTCTAACCCAACCAAAATGACCACTAATAACTCTCATTAATTTCCATGGAGCATGCCATTCTGGTTTCTTAAAAAAATTAATAAAAAAATAATATAGATATAAATATTACAATCTGTTTAACACTTTGACGTCGAAATAATCCAGTAGATGATTGACTATGAATATTTTTTCCTGTATAATTAGGATGTTTTAATAATTCTGATTTAAGTGGACGTGTTAATGCTAATAAATTTTTATCCTCATTTCTTAAAGAATAATTAAACATCCTTAATAATAATATATTAATAATAACATACCTATGAATTTCAGATACAATTTTTTCCTCTAGCTTAGTCGAATTAGTTTTATTTTCATCTTATATAAAATTCAGTTTAAAATTTAAATATATATCTATTAATTTATTAAAACCTTCTTCTTTTTCTGATTTTTTTTCTATATAATTCTTCTCTATAACATTTTTATATTTATTAGAAATAGATTGAGGTAACTTTTGTGTATCTTTATATTCTTTCTTAATTTTATAATTAATTTTCACTTTTTTGCTGTAAAAAAAAAATAAACATATTTTCATAATTGAAATATACTAAATAACCTTGGTTCATCTTCTATATTTAAACAAAAATAATATTCTGAAGAAAAAAGGTCATATGTTCGTTTTACTAATAATTTTAATGTTTTCTATCAGAAATTAATTTTTTAAAAAACTATTTTAATAAATCTTACATTCTGATCTTCTAAATCACTATTATTTGTCATTAAATGCCCTTTATTGACCTTTATTTTCTTTATTTTAAATATGTCATGTTTAAAAAATTAGAAATCGAAAAAAATCTAAAATGAATCAAAAAGAAGGTAAAAATAATTAATTATATAAGGAAAATACTAAAATTTTTATAAAGTTGACTTAAAAACTCTTTCAATTATTCAATTAGAAGAAATACGTAAACAAATTCAATTAGAATTGAATCATTTTACAAATAGTTATTCTAAATTAAAACAAGCACAATTTAAATTTCAAGAATGTAAAAATACAGTAAATTTACTTATGAAACAAGAGAATGATCGTATAAATAAATATATATATACTTTTTTCTATGATTAAAAAGGACATAGATAAAGAAATATTAGTTCCATTAACATCATCTCTTTATGTTTCTGGATTTTTATTTTCTAATCAAGAAAAAGTTCTTGTTGATATTGGAACAGGATATTATGTTGAAAAAGTATTTTTTATATATATTTTATATGTTTTTTATTTATTTATAGACAATTGAAGGAGCTATTAAATTTTATGAAGAACGAATTAAATATTTAGATATAAATTTACGGGATTTAGAAGGTTATCTTAATTCAAAATCATCAAATTTACAGGGTACTTTTAATAGGTTAAAAATTTTTGTTAAAATATTTAGTGGTTAATGAAATTATTCAAGAAAAGATTAAAAATTCTCAAATGTCTACTAATTAGACATTATTTATTTTTACTTGGATATTTTTAATTAATTAATATTAATTAAACAACCTAAGTAATAAAATAACTTTATGACTAACTATTTATTATTATTTTTCGATGTATATTGACTATTTAATCACATCTTTATAGAAGTATTATAATTAAATGTGTTTTATTATTATAAATACAATAAAATTTACACAGGGAATATATCATGTAAATTATTTAATGCATTATAGAAACATATAACAAGTATATAACAAATATATAAAAATACATAAACATGTAATCATTATATAAAATACTGTTTTGGAAAACTACTGTATTACACTTAAAAGACCCGGATACTGATTAATTATCCTGGAATAATCTACATTTAATGCTTTAACAAGCTCAATCAATTCATTTCTTATAGATTCTGTAAGCTGTTCCTCAGGTGGTCCTAAAACAGTAGCAAATATCGGAATAAGCTGTTCTGTTAAAGAAATAATGTTTACATCATTTAACCTATATAATTTCATAATAGCAGAATATACGGGTGAATTTTCTGAATAATCATTTCGTAAAGGCAGAAAAGATATTAAAACAGGTAATACCTGTGCGAGAGGAATTGACGCTGGTTGTGAAATAATTAATCGTGAAATACATCCAATTGCATTATCTTTTGCATTTTTATGATTTTTATCAGAAAACAATGATTGAAGTTTGGAAACTATTATCATGTATTGATTTGTTAAATCGTATTTAGAATATTGACATAAAAGTCCTATAGAGCAAACAGCATTACTTCTAATTTCTTGATCTTTATCGTCAAGAGCATTCATAAAAATGTGAAATATTTGCTAATAAAATATTAACACAAATAAATGAAAAATACGAAAATATACTTCAGTATATGGAGTAATGCCTACTTTTAAACCCTCAATAATTTCTCCAAGGCCACTAATTACCATAGCTCTATCACTTACAACTTCACTTTCCTAAATAAGATTATAAAAATGTACCTCCATGTAATAAACTTACATAATACTTAAGTACATGGGGTAGAAAAACCCCAAAAGGTTGTGAATATTCTTCTCCAAGAACCAATGTTATAGAAACCAAAACATCTATAGCAGAATCTATGAGTAATGCATCATATTCCGCAATATCTTTATCATCATTTTCGACGTAATCATCATCTCTCTCATTATTATTAAGAAAATTATCTACATCTTCATCCAATTGACATGTATGTTGTTTTTTTAAAATCTGAAGAACATACTCAGATAATTTTTGTATTGCTATATTTATCTTAATAATAATGGATAATCTCGAATATTAGTACCTTCGTTATTTCCTAAAATCCCAGGACCACAAACTTTTAATGTTTCCGAAATATTCTGACATATTTCTATTACAACAAGCCTTTTAAATAATTAGTTAATAAGTCTTAAATAAATATATATATTAAATATATCATCAGGGTAATATTTAGTATAATTTCGTTTTTCACATCATTACAATTTATGTATCTGAGTGAGCTGGGTAAACGAAAAGCATTCATCATTATTCATATAATTAATAATATTATTAAAATTATATTACCTTTCACTTTCATCTGCTAAAATCTCAATAGTTATATCTCTTACAGAAGTTGCAAACTCATCAATATCTTTGTGAAGAGGAATTTTCTAAATAAAAATAAGATAAAAATAAAATATTTGCTTAATCATACCAATGGTAATCCAGGAAGCCATTTCTGCGGATTACTAATGTTATACACTGTTGCAACAAACCTCCATAAGCTTGAAATAGCGGCTTTCCTAACTCCCTCATAAAAATGACTAGATAATTGAATAAGTTTTTCCTTGCTTTGTTCAATATATGGAATAAATAACTCCTTAGTATAAGAACATATTTCCCCTAACGCATCTGCCGCAACTTCTTTTTCCATAGTGATTTCAGAATTGACTTTTGAAATATTAAGAAAGGTATCATCATTATTTTCATCGTCAATCTCTGAATTTTTTATACTATCATCTTCATCACTATCATCATACAAATCATTGGAATCATCTTTTTCTAATGACTGAATTAATGCAGGTATTACTATATGAAGAAATGGTGCAAAATCCTGTTTATATACTCGAGCTAAAATTGCAAAAAAACAGAATAAACATTCATGTAACCTAGGATGATCTATTTGCATCCCTTCATATGCACTCTGAACAACATATTCAATATATGGTGTAAATCTTTCTTTTCCAACCGTCTCTGCAATTGTTCCTAACGTATCAGTAACCATCCCTCTAAATTCTAATTCATCTTTGGAATTCTTTAATTGCAAAATGGGGATAAAATACTCCATTGTTCGTTCAAAATATGGAATAAAGTGATCCTTTCCAGCATATACCGCACTTCCAAAAGCAGCAGCAACAGATGATTTGATTTCCAATGTTGTATTTGATTGAAATAATCCTAATAATCTATCTATAATATAAGGAAAATATTCAGAAATACTGTCAGAATCAAGACATTCTAATATTGCATCAAGCGCATTAAGTGCTGATTTTTTAGTTTCTTCATGATGATCTAATATAAGATTAAGAATAATAGGCATAAGTTCCGCATGTTTTTCCGATGTCTCCTCTGAAAGTTCTTCTGCAAATTGACCTAATGCCAGCAATGCGGCTCGTTTCACAATATCATGGGTATCATTTAATCCAGTAATGATTAATGTCAACAAATATGAAAACTGAGTAGATGCAAAGTTAGAAGAACCCTCAATAGCTACACCAAGTGCAGTTAATGCAGATTTCCTGTATCCAGGATTTTCAGAGTGCAAGTATTGGGGTATATGATTCATAAGAGGTATAAACACATGCGATGGTGATAAAGCAATAGAAAGAAGATCTATGCATCTAAACGCAAGACGAGATGGACAATCATCGTCTGGGGATTGAGCATCCTCTTCAGTTCCAATAAGTAACATGCTAAGAGTCAGTTGAGGACCAAGTTTCAATGCTTGAATCTTGTTTTTTCGACTGTTTCAAAAATTATTATAATAAATAAAGAAAAAAAACAAAGCATACTATCTAACACACGTAATAAGGAAGTTCAAAGCCATGCAACGAATAGAATCATCCAATTTTGTAGTAGAAGCTACATGAATCATAAATTCTAGTAAATTTTTAATAGCTTTTGATATCAAAGCACCTTCACAAATCAAGAGAGTATTAAAAACATCAAATGCGCTCCTTGCAGAGTTTTCATTATTAGAATCAATTGTTTCTTTAAGAACTAAAAACATAGAGGGTAAAATTTCCCGAAATAATTTAATATTTTGTTTATCTTCTCCATCAATAATTTCTCCAATTTTTCCAAGAATCATAAGAGTGGTTATCTTAACTTCATGACTTTCTTTATCATTTATGGTTAATTTAAGTAAAGAAAAAAGTTCATCCATTCGATCAATAAACATATCTTCCATAATTTCAAATAAAACATACAAAATATATAAACCTATTTCTCTATCGAGAAAATTTTGTGAAGTAGATGCTTGATATATAAATACAGGAAGATCCTGCCATTCTTCAGTAAGTAAGTCAATTTTAGCAATAGATGATATAACACGAGCGAATGAACGTCGTACAATAAAAAGCGGCTCTAAAACTATTGATTGAAGAAGTGATTTTCTTATTTGAGGTTTTAGAGATTTATCTAATTTATTCCAAAAGGGTGAAATAAGTTTACGAGCTTCAACTGCTGCAAGTTGACGAATCTTTAAAAATAAATAATCAATCAATCAATAAAAATCATATAACACCTCTGGATTCTCTGATGTCTGCATAATATGCAATAATGCAATTAATGATTTTGAATCTACAAAATACTGATTTTTTAAAATTCTTGTCGCATTCGATATTTCATCATTATTAGGTAAAAGTGTACATTTAAGAATTTCTTCCAAGTTAGATATATAATTTTGCTATTTATACATTAATTATAAAATATTTTCTCTATATATTAACCATTACCTCCATTTTATCTTATATTTTTTTTCTTATTTTTAAAGTTAAATAGATTAAAAATTTTTTTGTAGTCGAAGCTAATCTAATAAAGCTCAAATGATAAGAAATTTAATTTTAAAATTTTAGTTTTTTTTTGATCTCTTCTTCAATATAATAAAAAAGAATTATATATTAATAATATGAATATCAATAAAATTAAGATTAAATTAAATATATTTATTATTTATTATTTATTTTTTTAAATTAAAAAAATAAATAAATATGTATATATGTATATTCAATTAATTATGATTGAATTGCTTATTTCTTATTTAATTTTTCCTTAATTTTTATATAAAAATCTTTTTTTTTTAATAAAATTTAATAAAAATTTAACGTTAAAAATTAATAAGTAATTCAATGGGTATTTATAATAGAAATTTTATTAAAAATTAAGGGAAAATTAAGGGTATTTTATATATATTTTTTATGGATAAAAGTGAATTAAGTCAATATCAATATCAATTAGATAGTGTGAATTTAGCACTAGCACAAGATCCAGAAAATCAAGAATTAAAAAATTTAAAAGTAGAATTAATTGATTTAATTGCTCTTACAAAATCATATTTTGAAGATCAAGCTAAAGAAGAAACAACATCAAATGTAAAAAATTTTGGACAGGTACGATATGAATATACAGAAACCTATAAAACAGGTGAAACGGTAATGGCTAGATGGATATCAGGAGATAATGCATTTTACCCTGCAAAAATTACATCAGTAACGGGATCCTCTACGAATATAGTTTATACTGTTAAATTTATTGATTATAATACGATTGAAACTTTACAAGCATATCATGTTAAACCTATTTCTGAAGGTAAAAAAAGAGCGATTGAAATTGAACAAGAAAAACCTCCTCCACCTCCTGCAGTAGCAAATGCTCCTCCATTACCGCCTAAAAAACAGAAAACGATTAAAGCTAAAGATGAATTAATTGCTGGACAGCGTGTTTGGCAATCTTTTGCACAAAAGGGAGTTAAACGTGGAAGGATAGGAAAAGCTGAACCTATTGGAGAGAAAAGTATTTTTCGCAGTCCAGAGGAATTTGGTGGTAAAGTGGGGGTTATTGGCAGTGGAAAAGGTATGACTAAAGAAAGTTGGAAACGATCTCGGTATCAGTTTGAACAAATAACAGAGGATGACTGATGATATTTTTTTCTATAGAAAAACATTGTTTTTATATTATTATGGAGCTATTTGGATTCCTTATACATACATACTTTTACGATTTCATTATCTATCTAGGTTATTATTTACATTAACCATATGAATTCTAATGGGTATTTTTAGATTTTTTATTAAAGGTATATGCTTCTAATGTATTATTTACTATTTTCTTATTTATTTTTGATTATAAAACAGTACATTATATTTAATGTTTTGATTATATTAGTTGTATTTACATATATTTTTGCCTCAGTTAAAAAATAGCATTCTGTTTTTATTATATAATTTATATTTTCTTGATAATAATCCCAATTATACTATTTTGAAATAACACAATATATATATATATATTGTGTTATAAAATATGAATAATTAAGCAATTCAAAAAAAAAGATTTTAAATAATATTTCCAGATTTGAGAATATTTTATAAAAAATGTTTTAAATTATCCTAGTATAAATGCAACTTTTCTTAAAAATAATATATAATTTAAAAACAAGTATAAAAAATTAAATATAAACGTATATTAATAAATTAAGGATTGTAATTTTATTCTCTTTTTCTAAAAATTAACATCTTACATTAAAATAAAAATTCAAAAGATAATAAAATATTAAAAATTGTTTATTAATACAAACGCAATCAATAATTGCTATTGCAATTTAATATTGTGATTATAAAGGTAAATTATATACAATTTATGAATTTATAATTTTTGTATCAGTTATTCTTGTTTGAAAATGATGAATTCCATGATCATGATGCATAGATCCTAGAGATGCAGAGGGTCTTCCCAAATTGCTAAGATATTCATGTGAAGGGTTTATGAATTTTGAATCGGGGTCTTTTGTTTTAATATAGTTATGTTGGTACATTCCTTGAGTATATATTCCGGGAGGTGTAGATGTTTTTGCAGCAATTTCTGTATTTAGAGTGCTAAAATTCGCATCACTAGGTAAAGATATTGTATTTCGAGCAGAATATAATACTGATGCTGAGTTTATTCTTGGAGAAAGAGATGTTGGTGTAAATCCCTGATATAATTTTTGGGAATTCTTTCGAGTTTCCTGGGTTAATCGATTGTTTCCCTCTTCATTATATGAATCATGACGAGATATTTGACGTTTATAAGGATTCTCATTAACCATAATAGAAGATGAATTGTGTGGCCAAGTTGGTGTACGAAATTTGATATTCTTAGTTCCAGTATTTTCATCTTGTAACAAAGGTCCAGATTCTGATTTTTTTGTAAAACCTTCATGGTTAAATGTAAAAAGCGGAAGCATTGTTTGAGCAGCTTGCAAATCTTCTGGAGACAGAATGGTTGAAGAAAAAATAAATTTAAAATGTCCTGAACACAAATGTTCAAGAATTTTGTCGAGAAAAACAGCTGTATCTGTCTTCGAAGAAACAATTGAATCTGTAGCTGTAGAAGTGTGTTGTTGTGCTAATTGTTGCGTTATTTTTTGAGGGGTAGCTCCATCGATAGAAGAAATATTCGGTGACAGTAAAGATTTTGATAATAAGGGTGCTTGAGAAGGTTGATTTTTTGTAGCCCATGAGACTGTAGGAGGCAAAGCAGAACCCTCGCCCTCATTAGATGTAAACAAATCATTAGAAGGAATTGCTTCCGATATTTTTGAGGAACGTGAAGGCATGGATAATGCATTTGCATCTTTAGGGGACGCAATTTGAGTTGATTTAGCGGTGTACTGACTAATTTGAAATGAGTAAAAATCGTTAAAAAAAATAAAATACAAAGCGGAAAGATCCTCACGAGTAAAACTATCTGCATCTTCACCGGGTTCATGCAAATACATACAATTTGGATTAGGACACGGTTGATTGCGAAGATACGTAGAACAATATTTTGTTGTTCCATAGGATGCTCGTAAAATTCTTCCATCATTGAGACTGCCATCGACAGCAGCAATTGCTTTCGCTGCATCTTCTTTTCGATAATATGTGATATAAACCCCAAGACTCCCAGAACCGTTTGGATGCGAAGTATTTTTCTTATTAATAACAATTTTATGAATTTTTCCATATTGACCAAAATAGTCATGACCACGTAATGTCTGTAAAAGTTCTTCATTTGCAGCTTTAGGTGAAAGTCCAATTACGTAAACAAGATTTTTTTGAACAACACGCATATTTGCAAGATGTTTCCGATTAATTGCTTCAAGTTCCTTACGCTCTCTTTCCTTTTGTTTTCGTTGATTCTTTCTATGCTGGCTCATTTTCCATCTAGTTTTATTAAGTATTTATGTTTATATAAACGTTATTATACTCCTCAGCAGTAAGTGGCTTAAATTCAATCGTTTCTTCAGAATATAATCGGCGGCATGCTGGACATCGTCCATTAAGATCCTATAATCTTATTATACTACTTTTATCTTTTAAATACCCACTTTTTTAATATGATTCCAGCAAAAACGGCATACTTGATATCCACATGGACATGGTTTAAAATTTCGATCTGAAAGATCCATTTCTTCCATACATAATGGACTAATCATTAGAAATAATATCATTAATAACTTATTTTTACCAGTCCACATCCTCATTATCATCTGAAATATATGAATCTTGATGTTGTCTTGACATAATTTTTTTTTTGATTTTTGGTTGTCTCAATCTTAGATAATCCCTAACCCTAATCATATTCTATTTCAAAATATCTTCATTATAAGGGTTAGGGTTAGGTATTAGGGTTATGATATACGATAAATTGATATTAATATTTCTTAAAAGAATATTAGAAAATGAATGTAATATTAAAGCGATTTTTTTTAATAAAAAACAGTACTTTAAGAGGGGAAATGGGAATATTAAGGGGAGGGTTTAATAAAGGACTTATTACAATGAAACCTAAATATATGATGAATAAATCTAAAGAAATATTAGTGGAAAAAAATGAATCCATTATATTAAAAGAAACATTACATACTTATGGAAGTTATATTATGAGTTGTCTTCCTAAATTTGTACAACAATTTAGTGTTTGGAAAGATGAATTGATTCTTTATACTTCACCAAATGGGTTAATTCCATTAATGTATTTTTTACGAGATCATACAAGTTGTCAATTTAAAAGTGTTATGGATATTGCAGGTGTTGATTATCCTGAACGTGAATATCGGTTTGAAGTTGTTTATAATATGTTAAGTATTCGACATAATACACGGATTCGTGTAAAAATTTATGCAAATGAAACATCCCATGTTCCTAGTATTGTTGATCTTTTTCAAGGTGCGAATTGGTACGAACGTGAAGCTTACGATATGTTTGGTATATTTTTTGTTAATCATCCTGATCTTCGGCGAATTTTGACGGATTATGGTTTTGAGGGACATCCACTTCGAAAAGATTTTCCTTTAACAGGATATACAGAGGTCCGTTATGATGAAGAAAAGAAAAGAGTAGTTGTTGAACCTCTCGAACTAACGCAAGCTTTCAGAGATTTCCGAGGTGGATCAAGTGCATGGGATCAAATAGGTGATGGACAGGATGATCAACCAGATAAATTTAGATTATCTACATCAAAACCGGAAAAATCCAATTAAAAAAATATTCATAAATATACAATATGATAGTGTTATATAAAAGTACATTCTTGAAAATGGTTTTTTTAATTTAAATTCTATGTATATATTTCATTGATTTTGTATATTTCTAAATGCATTTTTGCTTGCACGTCGTCGATTTATTTGTTTTAAGTTATTTTTTTCAATATTATTATTAACATTATCCTTTTTTTTAGGTATATGAAATGTCATTTCCATAGTTTTAGCACCATTTATATTTTGTTTTATATTTTTAATTATTAACTCTTGATTGTTTATTTCTGTTTTGTTTCGTTCTTGTATTTCCATTAATGACTCAAACGTTTCATGTTGTGTTGTATTAAGTTGTGGCTGATGATGTTCAATAATTTTCATTTCTAATTCCTTTTTCTTAATTTTTGATGGTATAGTTTTTGGTTTTTGATCGTTCTTAGCTCTATTATTTTTGCTACCATTTTCATCATTATAATCATCTATTTCTGAAGATAATGAAGAAGAATCCGTATCAGAATCATGATTATTTTCGGAACTGTTTGTAGTTTCTGAATTTTGGATATTTTTTGTCTAAATTGTTCAAACAACAAAATTAAAAAAAAAGGAACTTACTGATTTTGTCGGATTCAATTGCATAAATTCTACTGTATTTTCATCGATTTCATATTCAGGATCATTAAAAACATCTTTGAAGCGCTCATCTTCAAAAATACCAGGGTTTCCTTTATCCTAAATTTGTTATTAGAATAGACATTTTAATTTTATTTAATTTACTTTATTTTTCTTCGTATATTTCTCTTTATTTAATAAACGTTGAGCTAATTTGCTGTTAACTTTGGTAACTTTTGTTGAAAAACGTATGCGAGATTCTCTTTCTTTTTCAATTTTATCTTTAATTACTTTTTTGCGATATTCTTCATATGCAAAAGGATTTGCAATACTTTTTGCCTATAGTTTATTAATAATTTTAATTACAAGTATAAAAATAAAACCATTTCATAAAGACGAAAATCAATAAAAAATCCATGGATATAACTTCGAACTACATTAGAACCAATAAGATGATCTAAGCCAAGAAATTCTAATTCTTTTTTTGTTAAAAATTTATAATTTTCATAAATATTTTCAGTAGGATTTTCCTCCATTTCTTCTGTTAAATTATCTAAAAAAGAACACCATGCAGGAGCAGGACCTAAGGCTGGAATGTAATATATATGCATTGGTACACCTTCATTAGCAACAAATATCATGCCCGTAAAATCTAAAGGACATACGTCATTAATATCAACACAAGGTTCAATTGATGTAAATGGGGTTCCAGAATTTTTATCCCATATCTTTATGATTTTTTGATCTGATGTTAGAATTAATTGTGATATTGAATCATTTGATTGTAGCCATTTTATGGATTTTATTGGATTATCATATCCTTGATCTTTCTGTAATAAAATCTCTGGACTTCTCAAATCATATAATAATATAATGCCTGTAGAAGTGCCCACAGAAAAACTTAATCCATCATTTCTGGAACTGGTAGCAGTTACTCTTACTGTTTTTTCGGAAAAAAAGGGATTTAATGATCCACGAACATCTAAAACACTAATTCTCGATCTATATCTGGGATCCCAAAATTCAACAGTTCCACTATCCGTCCCAAATGCAAAAAGTTGATGTACAGGATTTATATTTACAGTATTAACTCCCATTCTATGTGCTTCATTACCACTAGATGTTAAACTTTCTATCTTAAATGGACTCAAAAAACGGCCTTGGTCAAGATTTAAACGATAGACTTCATCACCAGATGCTGCAATCAATAGATCACAAGTAGGAAAATGGTATGCTATATCTTGGCCAAATTTAGGAATTCGAAGACGATAATACATTCCTTCCTGAGTGTGAAATTCTAAAGAGCGATCATGTTGCAAATGGACAGTTTTTGTCCAGTCATCTGATAAAATTTCAAAATTTACATTCTCTGCATCAGTATATCGATTAAATTTCATAGACATTTCTGAAAATTGAAAAATTTTCATATGTGGTTTATAAGTTCCTGTTGCAATTGCATATTTTCCATCTCGTGTTGTTTTTATTCTATTACTTGCTTCTGGAAATTCAAAATCTTGTAAAAGTTCTATTCGAGAACGCCAATTTGGATCTTTTTTTAAAACATTTTTTTTTTTTTGAGCAATCCAATCAGGTAAAAACCTTGACGTCCCCTCTCCAGAAACAGTATATACTTTAATATTGTTTGGATTTTGAACTTTAAGAACCATCTTTTATTTTAGTTTTTTAAAGTATATATTAAAATCTTATCAAAAACGATATCTTTATGGATATATAGATAAAGATAAAATTTTATTAGAAAAATGTTTTTATTAAAATTATATTAAACATTATTATTTTCTGGAAAATTTCTGTATTCATTTTTTAAAAGTTGTTTTATAATTATTTTTTTGAAATAAATTTATGATATATGTATATTCATAATTTATGATATTCTGATAAGGTTATTTATTAAGAGAAAAAGTAAAAACTAATATTAAAGAGAAATTCTTTTAAAATATGAAATTTTGTCTTGATTCAGTATTTAATTTTTTTTTATTAAATTTTAATTAAATAAAACTTTCAAATTCTTTATAATTTATTGATTTTTTTATAAATCCTTAAATTAATTATTTATTGCTTTTTATATATGAATATTTCTTCATATTTTCAATAGAATTTAAGTCATTTATGTATGTTCTTTGTTATTTATTTAATTTCTATTTAATTTTACTCATTTTTATAATATGAGTAAAATTAAATTAAAAAAAATCATTCTTAAACTATTATTATCATAATTAAGATAGTTTTTTGAAATGAAAATAATCATTATTCCAGAGTGTCAAACTAGTGATTTATGTATTAAATTAAAGATTTATATTTAAAACATAAATTTTATATATTATTTATCATAAATAGATAAATAAATATTTTGTATAAAAAAAAATAAAAAAGAAATACATTACATATGAAAATACATATAAAACTTCAGATAACTCTTTCAAAAACTAAACTTAAATTTCCAAAATACAAAAATCTGACGAGAGTGGGATTCGAACCCACGCGGTTTCCCACTGCGGAACTGTCCTAGTGAACCTTAACACAGCGCCATAGACCAACTCGGCCATCTCGCCCTTTCTGTAATTTCAAGAATAAAATTATAAATTAAGATATGAATTTATAAAAAAGTTCTTATAAAAATATATAAAATAAATGATTAATAAATGTTTCTACAAAATAAAATGTTCTAATAATGAAATTCATATAAAAACATTATATAAAGAATAATAATATTTTATTTAAATACTAAGAATAATAAAAAATTAAAATACTATAGAAAAAAGAGCTGTTTTAGTTTTAATATCAAATAAAAAGATAAAGCGCAAAGAATTTTAAGAATTTTCATGTATTATTAAGAATTGGGTTTTATGCAAAAGGATACAGGAACATTAGACACTGAAAAATCTTTGGTTTCTACACCAAAAGAATCTATTCAAAAGTTTAAACTGCCAACTATTATAAAAGAACAATCAGAAATAGATCGTAAGTCTGAGAATAGAAAGATTCGTGAAAATGAGATGAATCAAAATATTAAAACTCATACTCAAATGCAGAATACTGTTGATTTGATACGACAATATTATAATGAACGTCCTGAAATAGGGAAAAAACGGCGTAAAAATTCACCTATTATTAAACTTCGAAATTTTAATAATTGGATCAAATCTGCATTAATTAAGAAATTCACAAAAACATTTCCCAAAGATATACCTTTAGTTGTTTTAGATATTGGATGTGGAAAGGGAGGTGATCTTTTAAAATGGACTAAATCAGGGGCTGTAGGATATATAGGGATTGATTCAGCTGAGATTTCTATTATGCAAGCTCGGGAAAGGTTTAGAAAAATGCGGAATTTTAATTTTTTTGCAGAATTTTATGTTTTGGATTGTTGTACAAATCCTCTTGAATCTATTCTTCCACCAAATAAACGTAAATTTGATATTGTAAGCATGCAATTTTGCATGCATTACGCTTTTGAAACGGAAGCAAAATGTCATCAAATGCTTTCTAATGTATCAAAAAGTTTAACACGAGGTGGGAAATTTATTGGTACTATACCTAGTAGTGATTTTATTATTGAAAAGGTTAAAAAATTAAAAAATGGGGAAAAAGAATGGGGAAATTCGATTTATAAAGTACAATTTATAAATACTCCTCCGATTGAGTTTCGACCACCATTTGGTCATTGTTATACTTTTTATCTTGAAGATGCTGTCACTAATATTCCTGAATATGTTGTCCCTTTTGAGGCTTTTCGAGCGTAATAAAACAAACATTTTTTGTATATAACTAAAAGAATTAGACTTGCAGAAGATTATAATTTAGAAATGCTTTATTGTAAACGATTTCACGACATTTTTTTTGAAGAACAAAAAAATTATGAGATGGGAATACTTCTCGAACATATGGATTTAGTTGATAATCAGGGAAAAAGAATGATTTCTGATGATGAATGGGATGTTGCTGGTTTGTTTCATTTTTAAACATTTTATTTTCATTAATTCCTTTTTTAGAATTCTATCTTGCGTTTGCATTTGAAAAAATAGGTATATGATTGATAAATATTAATTAAATATATTTAACAATTTAATATTGGAAAATTATATATGATATATCACTATTTGAAGATAATATTTAGCCATATGATTATTTTATTGATTAGAATTATGTTTTTTATTAAATTTTTAGGATATTTATTGATTTTATTATAATATTAAAATTCAAAGAATTTATATATAATAAAATTATTAAATATATAAAAAATTAGATTTTTTAGATTAAAACATTTCATATTTTACTAATATTTTTACATAATAACTATTTAAATTTTTGTTTTTTTAGAATTAAGATTAACTTTTGGTTTTTTATAATATAATAAAAATTCTAAATTCCATTATATAATTATACTCTTTTAAAAATATATTTTATCTACATTTTTAAAAATCTCTATGGACTTTTTTAAAAAATTGTTTTTAATTTATTTCAAATACATTTGATCTTTATATGTAATTCTTAAGATTTTAAATACATTTGCGATATTCTTTTAAATTAACTTTTTACAAAAAACAATCAAGATATTAAGAAATTTACTTAAATAAAATATTTTTAAAACATTTTAAATGAAAGAACTACAGATTTTACCTGTTCCTGATTTAGTTCTTGCAGATCATATTTTTACTCTTTTAAATGATAAGTCTTTAGAACGACAAAAAGAAGCAATAGAATCATTATTAAGTGCAATTAAAGAAGGAAATATGGCACCTTTATATCTTTATATTCATGAACATTTTAAAGAATTTCCTTTTGATATTATGATTTATAATAGTTTAAAAGAAGATAATGATAAAGAATTAGATAAATTAGATAACGAAATTAAGCAAGTCCAAGAAATGGATGGTGATCAAGAAATAGCTGATATATTGAAAAGGAAAGCAGAATTTTTTGCTCGTATATGTAATAAAGTAAAATGCCTTTTAAATAATTAAATTATGATTTTATAATAATTTTAGGAACGAGCATTAGAATCGTATCAGGAAGCATATGATAACAATACAGCTATAGGCTTCAGAATTGATATATTATTTGGGATTATGAGGATTGCTTTGTTTTTTTCCGATATTCCACTTTTTATTCGTAATATGGATAAAACGAAAAAACTTGTTGATAATGGAGCTGATTGGGATCGAAAAAATAGACTTAAAACGTATATGGCGCTTCATTACATGAACATAAGAAATTTTAAAGAGGCATCTCGTCTTTTTCTCGACAGCATAAGTACTTTTGCTAGTACAGAATTAATGAAATATGAAGACGTCGTAAAATATACAGTAATTACTGGTTCGATTTCCTTAGAAAGAGTTGATTTTAAACATAAAGTTTTAAAATTTCAATGTTTTTTAAATACAACTAATTGTGGATAGATTGTAGATTCTCCAGAAATATTTAGTGTTATTGCCAGTGATAAATCTTTTATATCTTTAAAAAATATGGTTAATTCATTGTATTATTGTAATTATGCACTTTTTTTTCAAGCACTTGCAGAAGTGGAAGAAAATCATCTTAGAGTTAATCGGTATCTTTTTCTTCATTCTAATTATTATATTCGGGAAATGAAAAGAAAGTCATATGCTCAATTATTAGAGGTTTATAATTAATCATTGTTTATTGAGTAATTCTAATTATTTTTAGAGTTATAAAGCATTATCTATTGCTTCTATGGCATCTGCATTTGGGGTTTCTACTGAATTTATTGATAAAGATTTATCGAAATTTATTGCAAATAAACAATTAAACTGTATCATTGATCGAGTAAATGGAATAATTGAAACGAATAGGCCTGATAGTAAAAATGCGCAATACCAACTATTGATAAAACAAGGTGACCATTTACTTAATAAACTTCAAAAATTTCAAGCAAAAGTTATGGCTGGTATGTGAGATTGTATATAAACGACTCGTTAATATATTTTGTTTGTAAAAATTATAATTTAAGATAAAATTAAATAAAATTATTATTATTTTATATAATATTATAAAATATTAGCAATTTAAAGATTTACATATGTAGATTCTTTTTTGGTTTTTTCAAATTCTCCAGAATCTCCTTCAAGTTCTTTGTTTATATTAACTCTTCTCTCCATCATTTTATCAGGAATTAATACACTATTATCAAGAAATTCGTTGCATCCTTTTAATTGTTAAAAAATTCTTTATATGAATAATACTAACCTACTATAGGACATAAACATTTTCCATTATTAGACTTGAGAATTTCCAGAATTGCATGTTTAGAAAAATAATGACCACAAATACGTGACTTCATAGGTTTTTCGAGATATTTCATAGTGAGTGGGCATTTTATATTTTGGTTTAAATAAGATATGATAATATCATCATCTTTTGGAAAAGTTTCTAAAAATAAGAAATTAATAAAAAAAAAAAATAGTATACCTTGAAAAAATGATTCAATTGGTAACATTGGAATATTTTGATGGTGAACATCCCATACACGTTGTTTAAAATCAATGTATTCGTTTTTCTTAGAATATTTTTGAAGAGGACTGAGAGAATCATAATCTTTTTTTTTCTTTTCATAAAGTTCTTTGAATTTTAATTCTAAATCCTATATATGATTAGTAGAAAATAAACTATTATTATATTTTTTCTACAAAATTTTTCCTATCATATTTTTCAGAAATTTCAGATAATGCATCCTCTTGAAGCTTAATATAAGCCATAGAATCAATAAGACTTTTTAAAGCTTCTTCAAGTTTAGTAATCTTAATTCAATTAATAAAATTATATAAATATAATAAAAAAATTTACTTCTAAAGAATCTGAATTCTCTTCAGATTCTACAAGATCTTCATTTAAAATTGCCGAGTCAGTCAAAATATTGCAACATTGAGTAATATAATTCATAATAAATTCATATTCTGAACATAATGCCTTGAGTTTATAAAATACGGTATCATTAGAAGATTCTTTGATATTATTTGAAGCATTCATGATTACATTTTTACTTATAAATCTTATAATAGTTATAGTAATCAAATAATTAAAATACTAAATTATAAAAAATTTAATTACTATTTTAATTGATTTTTAAAAAGCAAAAAAATTAAATTTAGAAAAATATTTTATAGTATTATTTTTTAAGTTATTTAAAAGGATTAAAAAAGAGTTTTAAGGATCTTAATTTTTCATATTTATCATATTAATTTTAATATTTTAATATTTTAAAATATATATATATATAATATATACTATTTTTTTTTGAAAAAATAATGTTTTAAATGAAAAATATTATAAATTGCTTAAAAATTTTATTATTTTTATTTATTTTAATTTTAAATATTTCAAAATAAATTTTATAAAAAATTATAAATCAACAAAATATGTTCTTATAAAAAAGTTAAAATGTTATGATATTTTTATTTCAATATTTAAACAATTTAAATGATAAATATAGATTTATTTTATAAAATTAATATTATTTCATTATGTAAATAAATTTTAATTGTGTAAAATGTATTTTTTAGAAACTGATGTTTATCAACATTTATCAATTTTGTTTAATAAAACATTATAAAATTAATGATAAGAATTATATTAAACATAGGAAAAAAATAAAATTAAAAACATTAATGATATTTTAAAAAAATATCAATGAATTGAATATTAAAGATTTCAGAAAATTTTATCATAAATTTGTTATATTTTTCATTGAGCAAGAATATTTTATTTTTGTATTTAATATATATAATTTACAAAGATTAACTTTCTAAAATATTCATACTTTTTATAAAAAGATATTAAAAAGATGAGTTTTTTTGTTTAAAATATTGTTAAAGTAGAAATTTTATTAAATAATATTAAAAAATCTTAAATATACTATAATAATCGAAAAATTAAGTGCTAGAAAAAATATTTCTAAATTTATTAAGAAGAAATATCTACTTTCTTTTACATTTTAATTGTTTATATTCTCAAATTTTGATAATTATTTTTTCTTGATGTTTTTTGAAATTTTAGTTTAATTTAGATATTACAAATGATAGTTTAACACAATAATATAAGAATTATTATACAAGTTTAAAAATATCACCTTATAGCATAACAATTGTTTTATATAATTGAAAACTTATGTTTCATTACGAAATAAACAATTAACCTCGAAATTATTATATCTAAAATCTCTAAAATAAAAAATATGATTAAAACTAAAAATATTATTATTATTGATTTAGAAAATCCTATAAGAATGTATATGAATAAAAAGGATATGAAGAATATAATAATTTCCTATAAAGAAAAATGATTTTAATTATAAAATTTATTAAAAAATATATATAATTTTGTTGTTTTATTCAAAAAAGTTCTTGAAGAATTATAATTTCAATTTTCGAAATTTTTAATATCCTTTTAGAAAATTTGTATTTAGTAAAGGAATTATAGATAAATATGAATATTAAAAAAAGTTATTTTAAATTAACCGGACTTGATACTATAATAAGATTTTAATTTCATAAATTTACATCAATTAATCTTTTCCTTCCTCTAAGTTACTATATTATAATAAATTTTACTTAAAAAATAATATGGAGTTTAATATATATATATTAAAATTATATAAAAAATTAAAAAATATTTACTGAAGTAAAAATCTTAAATGTCAAAAATTTTAAACAAATAACATTATATATTTATTTAAAAATGAGTAAAAAGTTCAATACTTTCTAAATTAATTTTTTCTAAATAATTTTAGAAAAAAAAACTATATATATTACTTAATAAATTCTATTTTATAAAATTATTAAAACTATATTCTTTCTAGGTAATCATTCTACTCAATTTAAAAATATATATCATCTTGAAACTATTTTTCTTTATATCAAAAATATTATTAAAAAATTAAATAACTTTAATAAAAACTTATAGATAAATATTTTTAAGTAGTAAACTAATATTTTTATAATACTTCATTTTTAAATTTATATTGAAATTTGTGTTTTAAAATTATACTATTTATACTGGTATATAAACATATTACTAAGCACCGAAAAAATATTATAAATTTTGTCTAGCAAAATATTTTTTTTTAAAAAAACATATGAACCAAGATCTTTCAGATAAATCAAAGAATTCTGAGGGAATCAAACAAAAAAATCCATTAAATATATCTAACGATCAGAAGAATATTATCTTTTCTCAGTCAACTTCGATTTACATATCAAAAGCATCTATAAATAATTCTAATTATTTAAAAGGCTCAAAAAAGCATATAAAATCACAAAATCCTTTACAATTACTACCAGTGAATTCAACTGATTGGAAAAAAAATACAATTTCTGAATTAAAAAAAAAACCATCTAATGCAGTACCTATTGTAGTTCCTCACAATTCTCCACCATCATGGGTTAAAACACGTAATAAATTAGACATATCTAAAGATGCATATTTTAAAGAAAATTCTAAAAATTCTTCTTCAAAATTACAAACATCTAATTATATTGATTATACAAAAATTCAAAATTCTATTAAAAAGTTATTAGAAGGGACTTTTTTAGATGATCATACAATAAAAGATAAAGAAGCGACTCCTTATGTTGATGGTTTAGTCCCAGGTTTAAAAGTTCGACTTCTTGAACATCAAATAAATGGTCTTCAATGGCTTCAAAAAAGAGAAAATCAAGATTCTCAAAGTGAAAAAGGAGGAATTCTTGCTGATGATGTAAAAGACATAAAAATTGCACACTTGTAGCTAATATTTTAGATGGGGTTAGGAAAAACTATACAAGCTATAGCTCTTATTGCTTCTAGAAAACGTCCAAAATGTTTCCAAAATATTTATTCTAAAGGTACACTTATAGTAGCACCGCTATCTATTATACGGCAATGGGAGTCTGAAATTATTACAAAGAGTGATCTTTCTGTTTTAGTATATCATGGTATTGAAAGGACTAAACATTTTAAAAATTTCGAATCTTATGATGTAGTAATAACTACATATCATATTCTTGTTTCGGAAATCAAAGATATTTCCGATATTAAGAAGTTACCAGGTAATCAATTTAATCATACTACTGGAGTTTTTACAGTATCTTGGTGGAGATTAATTCTAGATGAGGCTCAAGCTATTAAAAACAAAAATTCTAAAACAACAATTGCCGCATGCTCTCTTAAAGGATGTAATCGTTGGTGTCTTACTGGAACACCTATCCAAAATTCCATTGAAGAATTGTATTCATTATTTAAATTTTTGCGAATTGAACCACTAAATGATTTTACTGTTTGGAGAGAACAAATATCTAAAGTAATATCTCAAGGAAATGATGAAATTTCTTTTAAAAGACTTAAAGTTATACTTAACACTGTAATGTTACGACGAACAAAAGTTATTCTTCAGAAGAATATTGATCAAGATAAGACGTTATTATGCTTACCAGAAAAAACGATTAAATATGAAATGATTAAATTAGATACACATGAACGTGAATTTTATAATAAACTAGAGTCGTATGCATATAAAAATCTTTCTAAATTTATTAAAAATGGAATTGAAGGGAAAAATTATACTAATATACTTTGTCTTTTATTAAGGCTCAGACAGGGTTAGTAAATTATAAAAAATTATTCTACTAATTTTCCAAAAGCTTGTAATCATTCTGAATTGGCTTTAAAAAAATTAACACTGGATAAAGATACCATAGATATTTCCGGAAATGCGGAATCTTTATCTAGTGTTAATGATTATGTAAATGACATAATTTCGTTATTTGGTGATTTGGGACTAAAAAATAAAAAAAACGAGAAATTTAAATGTAACATTTGTTTTGAAGAGTAAGTTATTAATAATAATAATAAATTATTATATATTAATAAAATAAGATTTTTTTTAAAAAACGAGGATTTAGAACATAATAAATGCAGAAACTGCCAGAATATATTTAATAAAGATTTTTTTGTCGAAAATCATGATCCAAAAATACCAAAAAAAAACATTATTAGTTCAAAAATTAAAAAAATGTTAGAAATTTTACAGGATAATAATAGTAATTTATACAATTCTGATCACAAAACAATTGTATTTTCTCAATTTACTTCCATGTTAGATTTAATTGAACCATTTTTAAAAGCAGAAAATATAAAGTTTGTGAGATGTTGATCAACTAATGTTTTAAATTCTTCTAAAAAATTTTAGATGATGGTTCAATGCCACACTATTTAAGAGAAAACTCCCTTAGAGAATTACGTGAATGCGAAGATACAAAAGTATTACTTTGTTCTTTAAAATCAGGAGCATTAGGACTTAATCTTACAATTGCAAGTAGGGTAATTTTATTAGATATTTGGTGGAATCCGGCTGTTGAAGATCAAGCCATTGATCGTGTTTATCGTATTGGTCAAACAAAAAATGTAATAATTCATAAAATAATTGCCAAAAATACTATTGAACAAAAAATATTAATGTTACAGGAAAAAAAGAAAGTACTCATAAAAGAGACACTTAGTGATGAAAAAAGTGCATTAATTGATCTTAATAAGCTCACTTTTAAAGATATATTATTCCTTTTCAACCATAAAAGTTAAATTGTCCAATTAATACATAATAAAAAACATGTTCAGTATTCTATTTTAAGAATATCTACCTTTGCAAAACATATATAGCATTCTCTAAATTCCTTTAATTCTATTATCCAAACTACATATAGGATTTAATTCGACTATAGTATATAATGATTTATAATATAACATTAAATAAAAAAATTCTAATATACATGCATGAATTTATGTATAATATTTATATTTTAGTCGATCTAAATCTTTTTTTAGGTTTATTGTTATTGTTTTTCAACATAAACATATTAATATATTTTATATATTCTATTTTTAACTTTCAACAAGCGGCTTTTCTTCATTTCTTACAGAATCTTTATGTGTATTTTTTATTTGATTATTTTTATCATTAGTTTGATTTTTAATTTGCTCTTCATTTTCATTATTTATAGAATCCCCTAAAGTATTACCACGTCCTCGAGAAGACTTTGATACTCTTGAACGAGAACCACGTGTACGCATTCCACGCCCAAGCCCATCTGTTTCAGAAACAATGTTTTTTTGAAAACTGGGCCCTACTCCTTGACTATTTCTTGAGGACTTAAAATTATTACTTAAATCTGCATCGGCTATTTTTAGACCAGGCTTAGGAATTGTTTTTTTTTTTGCAGTATTCATGTTATCTTTTGAAGCAAAATATACAAAAGCATATTTAAAAGATGAGTTTCCTTTAGAGCTTCGAATAGATATATTTATAATGGATTTTATAACACTTTCTTCAAAGACAGAATATGCTTCCTCCTTAGTTGAACAGGGAGATATAAATAGGGCATATTTGAACGATTGTGATTTATCTGATATTTTTTTATCTATATTTTCTTTCTTACTATGGGTTTCCAAAGTCTTTAATGTTTCTGAGGGTATACTTATAGGCTTCCGTGTATTACGAGTAGAGTTTGAAGGTACAGACTTTGAAGATGGAGTATCAGTGCGAGATAATAGATGTATTGACTCCTTAATTTGAGACTGCGGGGGTTCTTTGGGCTTCTCCTGAATTGAATCAGTATTAAGTTGCTGAGTTTGTAGAGTAGAAGTGGATTGATTAGATATTTGCATGGATTGGCGAAGAGTTTGTTCAGTTATATTAGTTTGTGGCATATTCTTTCGATATGAAAAATTAAATCCCTGAGCTTTTGTTTCTGCACTTATGCGACCTTCTGAAATAGATAGAGTCATCCAACCATATGTTGCATCTGGAAGATTGAAATTCCACATATTCTTGAATGCAAAATCTATTTTCTCCTTATTTTCAGATAAAACCTCATTCCTTAATGTACTCTCTTGAGGCATAGATTCCACAAGACTAATTACAGACTGTAAATGATCTTTCTGAGTATCTTTTACAAGCAATTCAACCTCCTCTTTCACAGTTTCCCAAACATTCATAAATTGTGCTCGCGAAGTTACTAATTTCTGAAGATAATGTTCTGTTGACGGCGTAACACTAAAGTCATTATAACTTGAACCATAACGAAAATGAAGACCAGCTGAAATAGTAAAATCAGCTTTAAGTGCGAGTGATATTTGTTTAAGTAACCCTTCTCGACCGGGAGGATGATGCGTTATAAAAATTCTAACTTCAGAACTATCCCAGACTTTATTAGCAGTATGTAAAAGCTCCCCCATCTGTAGTACTGTAGACCACATTGTTCCTTGTCCGCCTGCTATTGTTGTCCTCCCTTCCCCATTATCAAATAATTTGTGCATTATTATTGCACCGCCTAAACCAAATAACCTGAGTTTAATATCTCCCACATTAAGACATTTAGAAGAATGTTCATCAACTATATATAAATTTTTCACTTTATATTCACCGTTTCTAAATTTCTCAAGCACTTGAACATCTTCACACGACCCCCAAATAGTATACACTGGGACTTCAAGCTCTTTTACTCCTGATAAAAATAATGGTAATTCAGAAATAAGTTCAGAGCGAGAAATAATATTACGAATAGAATCAATGGAATTGTTTGCAGTATATCTAGAGCGATAATAAGGTTTTATCAAAGGTGAATATTGAATAACATGTCTTAATGTCCTTTTAATAACCAAAATTAAAAAAAAAAAAATTAGCGAAAAATATATACCGTTCACTCATTCTATCCAAACTACTATTGTCATAAAACCCAAAATCACCAGTATGAATAATATATTGAGCATTAGTTTTTTTACAAAGCTCATTTAAAAAAGATATATTTCCTAATATTTTAAAAATCATTTTTTTAAAATTTCTTTAATTCATCATTTACCTCTTACATCTGCAACACATAATATTCTTGTGCAATTCTCAGATAAAATATGAGCCTCTATAGGAACACAGATATTGCCATTTGGTCTCTGTGGTAATTTTGTCTCTATTTTTTGTCTTAAAATCGATCTAGGTTTATTCATTACATTTAAAACTTGAGGCTGTGAAGGTGCCTATAAAAAATTTTTTAATAATTAAAAACATATTCTATTATCTTCAAATAGTACCGTGATAACCATAAGTATTAAGCAGAATTAATATCAAATTATTAAGTTATTTTTTAAATTTAAAATTTAAATTGTACGATGAAAAAATTCATTCTACGTTATTAATAATGAGTAAAATATAAAAATAAGATATGAATAATATAAAATAATGAATAATTTTGAATAGTATTTGACAATGTTTATAAATATGATTATTTATTATATTTTAAATTTTATTAATACTGGTAATTTAAAAAAATTAAAAAATGATTTAATATATAAATAATAAATAATTTAGATTTATTAAATTAAATTTTATTTTAAAAATACTATTTCATTCTTATTTTTTTCAAATACAAATCTTTAACCTATAAAGTATTTTTATTAAAAAATTCAAATTTTTAAAAGGTATTTATTATCAAGATTTAAATTCAACATAAATTATATTCATTTCATTAAAGTAAACCTTTTCATTTACTATATATTATAATTATTAATAATTATAATTATACAAAAGTTATTAACTTATTTTTTACTTCTATTATAATACCGTGAAACTTTATTCTATTGTATATTAAATAATTATAAAAAAAATAAATATTTATTAAAATATTTGCATTTTAAAACATATTTTTCTATCATTTCTTTTGTTTATAAACTTTTAATATAAATTGAAATATTTATACTTTAATATTTATATTATATACTTATTGAATCTCATTTTTTTAATTATCGATAATTAAAACATTATTTCTAAATCAAACCCATATTTTTTTAAAAATTTAGATATAAATAAGGAAAATAGAAAGAATTTACTCTTAAATTAAGAATAATGCAGGAAAACAACATAATATTATTATAATTATACGCATTTAAATGGGAAATTATATCAGATAGAAATATGAAGGATTTACAGGAAACCATTGAACAAGCATATAAGCATTCTGAACAACATCAAAATGATTCGTGTTTAAAGAATAAGAAAGAATCTACAGAGAAAAGTCCTATTTTTGTTAAAAAAGTACCTTTAAATTCTATTTACTCGCAAATAACACAACACAATTCTTTAATTAAAACAGGATCAGATTCTTTAAATCAGGAAAATTCTAAACAAAGGACTCTTCCTCCCAACTTATTAGATATAATGAAAAAACATGACTCTTCGATGACTTCCTTTAAGCATGAAGATATTCTTAAACAGGATCTTATTTATAATAAACCATTATCAGCAAAAGAGAAAAACAACAAAAAAATTCCGGAAAATAACTTTGAAATTTGTATTCCTGAAAAGACTCCTTCTAAATTTTTAAATTTTAATAACCGCTTACACAATTCTCCTTTATTGCAAACAAATACTTCAATGGAATCCCAACTATCAATATCTAATAAAAATCCATGGAGAAATAGACTGTCAGAATTTTCTCCACCAGCAAAACGTAAAAAACCAGTGTCAGAGTCTCACGAAAATGCAGATTGTATTATTTTTGCAGATTCTGAAAGTCCATTTATTGATGCTACTGATATTTTTTCCAATACAATTAAAAAACAAAAAATATTACAACCAAATCTTAATCGAGCAAACACACCTTTAGTTAATATAAATAATATTTCTAAAGATTCGACAAAACCCAATCAAAAGAAAATAAACAGTTTAGATCAAAATAATGGAGGTGTTGGTTTACTATTTTCAGGTTTAGAGAAGATTCGTCGAGAAAGAGAAGAATTAGAAAGGGAACTTAACATAAAGGTAATCATTGATTGTTAATACCATTCATTATTTATTGATAAGCATAGAATGCGGAATTATCACGCACTAATTCTGAACTTTTATCTATAAAACAGAAAACAAAGGATATAAAATCTAGATTCTTTGGATTCCAAAAATATTTAGATGGTTTAGGTCGTGATCATAATTCTCTTCATAAAGAAATCATAAAATGGTCTAATGAAATAAAATCATTTCAAACAGATATTATAAAATCTCGCGAAAGCTTACAAGGAATTATACATCAATGTGATGTTTTAACTCATCAGGGAAAATTAAATTCTAAAGTTCATAAGCAACTTGGTGAGGTAAAAGAGGAATTAGTAAAACGTATATCTTTAATTTTTTTTTAAATTCTGAATAACCTTAATTTATTAGAAAATATGTATGCAAAAAGTCTTCAGGAAAAATATTCTAAAGATGCTGTCCTTTTGGTCGAGGAACGCAATAAAGTTCGTTTTTTAGAAAATCAATTAGCAAATGAAAGAAAAGAAAAAGATGAACAATGTAACCGATTTTTGAAAGAACAGGAGGTTTTTGAGAAATTATTGCAAGATTTTCATGAAGAAACTCAGAAAAGTGAAAATACATTAAAAAATATGTTTTCATTATGGTATAAATATATTTATTTTAATCATTGTCATTAATTTATTACTATTAGGTCTAATGAAGTGAAGACAATGGAACATAGAATTTTGCATGAAATTAGTTTTAACTTCCAAGCAGGACCAAATGTTTTTACTCCTCTTTTAAAAGAAATTCAAGAAAAGTGGGGAGAATACTCGAAAGAGTAAGTATATAAATTTAAATTATCATGGTTCTTATTTTAAAGATCTCTTTCCATTTATTCCGATATTAAAAACTTCCATTCAAGTATTCTTTCTTTCAAGAATAAACGTATTGAAGACTTGGAAAAAGAACTAAAACAAGCAAATACATTAATAGAAGAGAAAGGAAAACATGAGTATATAAAGAAAATGGATGATTTTGCTCAATTAATTAAACCACTTTGTTTAGAAATAGAAGATTTAAAATTACAGCTTGAAAATTCAAAGACTGATTTTAAAAAGTATTATTTATTTATACAATTTTGAATTTAGTTTTAACTGTTTTTCAAGATCATTATATTTAAAAAATCATGATACCAATAATGAAAATTGCCTAAGAAAATCTTCAAATATTAAAGAAATTTGTGAAGTAAAAATTACAGAAAAAAAACATGAACATATATCTGATGAAAATATTAAGCTTCAGAATATCTTAAAAGACATAAAGCAGGAATTAAAACTTTCAAAAGATGAATGTGATTCTTTAAAGGTTATCATGTTATATTTTTGATAATATGTTTAATTAATATTTTAGAGTAAATTAAAGAATCTAGAAAACTCAAATTCTTTATTCATAGATTCTGTTAATAATATTGAAGTTTGTTTTTTTTTTCTTAAGTTAACTTAATTTAATTGTTTCAAGCTTAAGAAACAATATGAAAAAGAAATAGCAGAACATGAGAGACGTGCATTAAAATTAAAGGAAACGGAACAAGCGAAATTTGATAATATAATAAAATCTAAAGATAATAAAATTAATAAATTAGAAAAAGAAATCTCTGCTCTAAAATCTTTTAGTAACGATAAAATAAATATAGTAATTATTATATTAATATTGATACTTTTTTAACAAAATTTTTCTAGAAGGAAAATGATAAAATCCCATCTAAAGAAAAATTAGTTTCTATGGTTAAAAAAATCTGTCTTAAAAAAATATTTAATAAAGTCTAGATTGGACAGGAAAAAGCCGAATTAATTGAGAAGATAACAGAACAGGATAATGTATGAAAAAATTATATTATTTATCTCCTTTTATAATTTTAGATAATAAATTCATTGAAGTTCGAAATGGAAAAATTGCTTAACACAACTGGCTTTTTAAACAATACTAATAAAGATCCTCCTAAAACTCGAATTCCTCAGTCAACTAATAGAATAATTCATCAGACTCCAGGAAAATCAGATAATATATCTAAAATTACTACTGCTACTCCTACTCATTTAGTATCTCAAATAATATCACCCCCTAGTGAGAATAAAATTAAAAAGTTATATTCTAATTCTTTAGAGTATTTAAATAATGAAAATAGTAAACTTAAATCGAAACTTTCAAAAGATATCAAAGACTATTTAAGAGTGGAAACTATTAATGATAATATAGACTTATTAAATAATAATCCTACTTCCACTTTTTCTAATGTTTCTGAGAATATAATACTATCTAATACTGATGAATTGTCAATGGAAAAATCCAATCCTTCCTTGATTTTATTGAATGATAATATTGATATTCAAAATGAAATAATTACTTCGGTTTGTATCTATTATGATCTATCTATCTATATAATATTTGCTAGACACAATCACCTTTGCAGTCGATTATATCTTTAGAAAAAGAAGATAAGAAAAATGTTAGGAATCATGGGGTAAATGTTAATAGAATTAAAGAATATATTTAATTTTTAGACATATAAAGATTATGCCAAAGATGAGGGTATTGAGGCTATTTCTCTTTCAGAATGTTTATCTACAAATACTTATGATTTAAAAAATATAAAAAATGGGTCTTTGAAAAAAAAGCAAGATAAACAAAAAAGTTTTAAAAAAGTATTTTACCTATATTGTTTTATATCCCTAATTTGTTAAGCCCTCAATCGAATGCACTAATAATGATTCTAATTTTTGGCTTAATGCAGAGATAGATAATTCAACAGAACAAAAAAGCTACCCAACTAGAAGTATTACTAATACATATAAGAGAAAAATGGGTAAATACATATATTAATGTATAAATTCCCATATTTAAATGGTTATTGCATTTATTTTAAATTATTCGGCATTATAATTATACGAGGATCTTTTATCAATTTATTCAAACTAACATCTTAGAGTTAGATATATAGTCTACTGATATTATATTTTGTTTTTATTTCTTTAAGCATTATATTACTATTACTATTATTACATTTTACGCACATTAACGCAAATATTAGGCTAATTTGGTAAGATATTCTTTCATTCTTGCTAATATAATTATTATTTTTTTTATCCATGTATTTAGGAAATTAGTTATGGTATTAAAATTTTAAATTGTATAAATTATAAATGATTTATGTTTTTATATGCGTATATATAATTACTTAACCTTAACTTCCTCAAATAATACTCTTTTATTTGCTGCAGTAAATTTAATATACAAATATTTGTAAAAATAAAAATAACCTCTAGGATCAAATTTAATAAGAGATAGTTTCGGTAATAGTTTAGGACGAGTAGTAATATAGAACCAACCGGTACCCGCAGTAGATAATAATTTTACAAGAATGACTCTTATTATTTTTAGAATGACATCAATATTATACTATTTGCAGTAACCTGGATTTATGTTTTTTTACCATGGTTTAAAATTTTTAAAAATTAATTTTTTAAATCGTTAAACTTAATACATAAGTGGATTTAAGACAATAAATTGACTTTATTGTAAATAATAAAAAATTATTTAATATTTGTTTAAATCTAACGTTATTTTTAATTTTCAATTTTCGTAAAAAAGATCGTTGAAGAATTTCAAATGAAATTTCATCGAAAATATGCTGCATTTGGGGGTATTTTTTTCCTTATAGGACCAGTAGCTATGATATTGATGAGTATTCATCATCAAAAGGTAATTTATTATTATCTTTAAATATCTATACACTAACCAATATTGAGATCGTAGACTTACTTGGTATTTTATTATTATTTTAATATTTTCTAATATTTTTAGCACCAACAGCAGATAAAATACAAAAAATTAATGGAGGGGTTCTAATATTTGCTACCATTTTAATCTTTTGTTCATTTCCTCCAATGATTGGACGTGAAATCGCTACAATTTTAATTGGATTTGTATATGGTTATATTGGCTTTATAATTGTATCAATATCGTATAATTTTTTATATTAACTATTTGGTCTTATATAAATAGTTTTATTGTTGGTGAAACATTAGTATTTTTATCTTTTCGTCATTTCTGTCATACACAAGCTGCATATTTTCGAAATAAACATAAAAATAGTTATGGAATTTTTGTAAAAATTATAGAAGAAAAACAAATCACTATGATGTTTTTAATCTCTTTGAGTGCTATACCATCTCATTTTTCAACTCCTCTTTTTGCAACTATTGATTCGATATCATATTATTCTTGGCTATTAGTTGCTATACCATGCTCTATTAAGGTACTAATTGATTATTCGAGTAACATGAATTCTCTAAATAAATATTAGCATGTTATTCCTGTATATGTAGGCATTTTATTCAGGCGTAATGAAACCTCTGTAGCTTCAACTATTGTTCTGGTTCTTTCAATCATCATTACTATTGTTTTTTTTACCTTAATATGTTTAAGATATCAGGAAATAAAAAAAAATATGATTTTTTTTAATTCAATTTCTGAAGAACAAGAATTAGATCAAAATAAATATTTTGATATTTCTAATATGTTTGAATATGAAAGCTCAGATTTAGAAGAAACTACAATCTAAAATATATTTGAAATTCATAAAAGTTACTTTTAAAAATAATATATGCTGGGTATATTGTATTTATATTAAATAAATTTAAAATAATATAAAATGAAAATAAGTATTTTTTATATATTAAAGTTAGTATTAAAAGTATTCTTAATAAAATAAAAATATATTTGGAACCATTATATTAAACTACTATTTAATGGTATTATTATTTTTTATTAAATATCTTATGATTTTTATAACTGAAAATATTTAATAAAAAACAAAAATCAGCTAAACTATTTAAACTTTATAAAAATAAAAGTATTATTATGGGTTATATTTAAAATTGAATATTTCTGAGTAATATATCTATATAATAAAAATTAAAATTATTTTTCTATAAAATTTTAAATTTTAATTATTTTTCTAAGTTATTAAAAAATAGAATTAAAGTTTAAAAATCAAAAAAAAAAAATTAAATATAATTTTTTTTTGGTATTATCAATAAAAAACGTTAAATAGTTTTTTTATAACGTCTAAATATTTTTTATATTTATTTCATTTTTATTTTTAAAATGATTGTAATATATATATGTATTCAGCAATTTCTATTTTATTTTTTTAAAATATAATTTTATAATTTATCTTATTTTTTCAAAAATATCATTAAAATTAGTATTTTTAATGTAAATCAATAAAATTATTTATTTATTATTTATAAACGTGTAAACTCCTAATGTTATAATTTATTATCAAATCTTGTTTTTGATATTTTTATATAATTTTTATCCTATTTACTAGAATTTACTGAAATTATAAATATTTAACATTTTTAAATTACAAAAAATATAAGTTGATAAAAATATTAATTCTAATAAACATATTTTTTCATAGTATATATTATAACAAAGTTTAAAACTCCAAATATCAAAAAATAAAATTTTAAGTTAAAATTATATAGGTAATTTTTTAAAATATTATTTAATTTCTTATAAAAAATACAAAACATGTTCTTCATAGCTTTACCAAGATTTTAATATAAAGTTAATATATTATACTTTTTGAAAAAAAAAAAATATTATTAAATATAAAATGTTTTTAAATATAAAAATTATATTAAAAAAGCAATTCTCATTTAAATATAAAAACTAAAAAAAATCATGAAAATGAGAATAATAATTAAGCTATAGAGAATATTTATGTTATGAAAAATACTATTTTAAAACAACAAAATATTAAATTTATAAGAAATTATTTTCTTATAAGAATATAAAAATATAATAGATAAATTGAAATCAATTAAAATTTACATTCATAAAGATTAAAAAAAAATGAACATTATTTAAGAAATCAAACCTTTAAATAAGAGGAATAGTTTAAATTACCTTGGTAAAATATATTTAAAATTACTAAATTATAAACATAAGAGAATAAAAGCATTAAAAATAAAGATCAAAGCAAAATAAATGAATAATATCCTTTGTAAAATCAAGAAATAATAAAAGGTTTTTTAAAAATATAAATTAATACAAATATTTATATAAAATATTAAAAACATTATTAAAAGAATGTATTATTTTTTAATATTTATTTGTATCTTACAAAAAATCAAATGAATTTTTTAAAGTTATAAATTGTTTTAAAAATATTAAAATAAGTAATAATAATAAATAAAATTAATTTATTATTTAATAATATTTTATATTAAGATTTTAGTCGAAATCTCAAAATATATATTTTATAAAATTAAATGTATTTTCTATATTGATAAATGAGAATTTTTATATTTTCTATCATTATTAGAATGATATATACTGCTTTGAAGAGTAATATTATTCCAAATAGTTTTATTTTTTTTTAACTTTATTTAGAATTTAACAAACAAATGAATTTATTAAAATTAGAAAAAATATGAACTCTCAAGAAAACACGTTATATTCAATATTCAAGGATTCTTCATACTTTAAAAATAAAACTTTTGTATTAATTCCAAAAGATAATGTAAAATTTACTGAATACCAAACAACACTGAAGAAATACTAAAATAACATAAAAAATTTCGCTTCAAATCTGGATACACTGAATCCAAAACTAAAAGAAATCTAAGAAATTAGAAACAAATATAAATGTTGTAAGGAAAAAAAATCCAAAATTCTAAGATTTTTTCGATAAACACATCAAAAGTGTATACAAATTCAAAGTTAACTATGATATATTAAAAAACAATATCCTTTTCTTGAAGAAATATATTAGGATATACTTATTAATATGTAGGATTCTATAAAAAATGCTTATTATGGAGAAGTTCCTAAAAGAATGACAAAAGAACTTTTTATAAGAGCACTTAATAGAAATCTCAAGAATTTTGTATGTGAATCAGACATTAAGAAAAAAAATATATAAAACTTAATTCAATGAGTAATGAACTAATGCTAAAATATCTTGACTCAAGCACAACATCTAAAAACTCATAAAAGAGACTAAAAATGGATACTACTCTCAAAAACAAAATTAATTCTATACTTAGTGATAATAATAAATTGAAGAAAGAATATTCGACACTGTTTGAATATTAATCCTTTTATGAGTCGAATTATAATAACAGCAGCAAACCAAATTGTGTTGAATTTGAAATGTAAAATATTGAAAATTATTTACACGCCATGTATTGTTTTTGATCCAATTAGGATGAGTGCTTTACTGGATAAAGAAATAAATTTACAAAGACTTTATGTCAATGTGAAGAATATAGGTATTATTATTTTAGGGCTTAAAGAAAAGAAAAACATTACTGATTTTTTGGAACTAATAATTACAAACATAGAATCTTGAGGCAGATCTAAAGATAATAAATATATGAGCTTACTCTATATTAACTGCAAATCATTTTTATATATAAGTAAAGAGGTAAAAGAACTATATGAAAAATATAAAAAAACCAACAAAGCAAACGAATGTAAAAGACTAAAAACTAAATTACTTGTTAAATTTTAAAGATTAAAGAAAAAACTTAAAAACAAACAACTAACTAAAAATTTTCAAATTAATAATAAAGATCATAATAATACTTCTGTTATAATCATTTATTGGTACCAATTATCTGTGATAAGTTTTACAAAAGATGAATGTAGAAAGCTTGAATCAAAATATTTTTATCTCGAAAAGTTTTTTTCATAGTAATCTTGAAAAGCTATGTAAAAATCTAAGAGCAATGTGTTACAAAAAAGCTCGTAATATACAGACAGAGGGAATTCTGGAGTATTCTTTACATAAATGTTTTTATGATTTACCATCCGATAAAATGTGATTCAAATGTAATATACAATTAATAAACAAACAAATGCATAGAATTAAGGGATCAATCTAAAAAACTCCTTGAGTTATGCCTGTATTTTTAAAAGTCATATAAGGCACTTAAAGGTAATATTATAAACAAAAATCAGGAACTAGAACATATTTTGGATAAAAAAATAACAAACCTTTAGAAAAAGATTATCAAAAACTAGAACAATAATGCAAAGACTTAGAAAAAGACTTTAATTACTTGATCGGTCCATGTAATATACTTTATGAAAATTGTTTAAAACAAAAAGCTACAATCCTAAAGAATTATTTGTTGAATGAAAAAAGATATTTTGAGAAACAATATTCACTGCATTCAATATTTGAAGCGTATATGTATTTACTGATTTAGAAGAAGTAATGAAATCTTTATTCTTCCATACCTACAACAGAACGAAACATCCATTCTTATACTTTAGGAAACGATAGGCCATTGTACTCATCTTTCTAAGCATATGAAGCAATTGAATACCATAAATAATATAGAAAACAATATGATAGGAGAAAAAATATGTAATTATTGGAAATTATATTGCCATATTTTTACAATAAATTATCCTAAAATATTATTAATTAAAAATGATACAGGTGAAATAAAAAAGGACTTTGATTCATCTTAAAGAGAAATATATACAACAGTATGAAAATTTGAATCTTCACAAATATATTCATGCACAAATTCAAAAGTCATCTGAAAAACAAAAATGATTATAAAAAACAATTAGACAATTACTACATACAATTAAAAAATAAGACTGATGAATTACTTGTTTTGTGTAATAGAAAGTTTATTTATAAGGTCAAGGGGATATTAAGGAGAATTTCTGTATTCAATTTATTAATCGGATAATGAAGAAATGCTTAGAACTGCTTTTAAAATTGAATAAAAACGAAAAAAATCTTGTAAAAAACAGAATGATTTTAAAACAATGAATATTACAGCAAAGAAAACAGTTGAAAATACTGGTTTAACTTTATTGATTCTTCTAAAAAAAGATAAAAAATAAAACGATAAATCAAAAAACAAAATACTACGTAGCCCATTCGTACGTTGTGAAGATACTCTCATTTTTTACCAACAGAATGTAATATAAAAACATTTAAGATAATAACACTCTCTTTACAGCTCTATCTAAAGATAAAAAAAGAATCTAATTATCTCCATATGGATTATGAATTTAAGAAAAACTGTACTAAATTAAAAACAGTATGTAAAAAATAAGGAGAATTGAAAAAATTGTATTGTTTGAAATTTCACCTTATAAAATCAAATCAAACATTATAACAATAATTAACTTAAGCATAGTTTTTATAGAAACAGAAATTACATCAACAGAAACAATTATAGAAACAATAACAGACATTTCATACATAAACTTATCTAAAAATTATATATTAATCTCAACAACGAATATGTGGATGATGTGAACAACAACCTATACAGAAACAACATATGTAGAGACTATGACAAAGAATTTAACGATACATATAAATAAGACGACAATTACTTTTACGGTAACATCTATGCTAGGATTAAGTATTTCTACATTAAAACAATCATTTAGTTTAATACAATCTATTTCAGGATAAACAAATAAACACCTTGTATAATCCTAGTAGAATACCAATATCTTTACCAAAAATACCATTAACCATCGTATTCATGTTTTTATTAGGATTATTGGTTTTCTATAATATTATTATATTTATACATAATATTACTTGTATGATAATTTATTATTTAAATTTTTAAAAGAATTGTAATACTATCAAACACATATATATTATTAGGTGAATCTAATATCACTGAATAAATAATATACCGAAAAATGATATAACACTTCCTATAGACTATATATAATATTATTTTATATATTATCTATAATATTACTATTATAAATACTTTTTTCAAAATAAAAAGTCTTAGTAATATTGCATTAAATAAAATACAAATAGAGAAGCAGTCAAAATTAAATAAATATAAAAAATAAAGTATAGATATGATCTAAACATAATAAAATTTATCAAACAGAGAAATTCCAAAAGTTAAAAAATTTAACCTCGAAACTTTTATAATTTGTAGTTTAAAAAAAGATAATATCATAAAACAATATTATATAAAAATAAGGATTATTTTTCTAT